>CM025854.1:26355098-26471614 GCA_003952965.2 Morella rubra
TTTTTTAAAACCCAATTCCCCCCCCCCCCCCTTCCCCCCCCCCTCTTTCTTATGGTCCATCCATATTTTCCCTTGTTGTGTTTGCATTTCTCACTATGGTTATTTCACTGGAATATTGTAGTTCAAAATACTTGTTGAATTTTCCTTTTGTCTATGAATCTGGCTCGTGAAAGTAGCACTATGTTTCCTTGATACGTTATGAAGGATAAGCAATTGTCAGCCACAAAGTCATTGGAATGTAAAAGTTACAGGTTGTTTAATAGTTAATGGGTTACAAATGCTGTCTAATCTTGTAGGATTGGGGATTTGGCACGTACGACAATTATGCGATTGCTTTATGCATCATGTCCTTCACATCCATCTCATTGGATATATGTCTGTCGCAGCATGGTAAGCTCTTTTCCTTTCTCAAAGTATGGGAATTTTTTGCATTTGTTATCCAATGCTTTGAAAATTGTGTAACCAAATACAATGGTCCAATGCACATAAAGAAAGGAGCTAGACATTCAGAACTTGCAAGGGAAATTATAGTGCAACTATGTGGAATATCTAATGCCATCTTGAGACAGTTTTTGTGATTTTATTATTTGAATAATTTGTAATGGGGAATCTGTGGATCACATCTTTCTCCATTGCGAGGTTGCCAGGGACCTTTGGTCTCATGTGCTTAGTATTTCGAATTTTTGTTGGGTTATGCCTTTGAGGGTGGTAGATGTGTTGTATTGTTGGAAGAGGAAGTTCGACAACCCTCCCGCTTTGACAATGTGGAAGATGATCCCTTTGTGCATCTGGTGGGTTCTTTGGAGGGAGAGGAATGGCAGATGTTTCGAAGACTCGGTTACGTCCCTAGAGGGGTTGAGGGGCAAGCTGATGAGCACTCTTTTTTTATGGGCCAATGCTGTGTTGGGCTCTCCTTTTTCTGATTTTTTGATTTCATTAGTTTTGTAGCTTGCTTGGCTTAGGTGTTTCAGTATAGCTCTTTGTACGGTTACCCTTTCTGATTCTTTTAATAAAGCTTTCCTAATCAAAAAAAAAAAATTTCAATAAGGATCGTTGGTGCGGTGAGAGCTCCTTAAAGGATATGATTCCTTTTTTGTTTTCTCTAGTTTGCAATAAGGATGCTATGGTGGCAGACTATTTGGAGCTGGGTTCTGGGAGTTCTTCGTGGAATATTCAGTTTGTTAGGAGGGCTAATGATTGGGAGTTGGAGGAGTTTTTGGCTTTCTTCTCTTTACTTTACTCTAAAGTTTTGAGGAGTCATGCTGAAGACAAGTTGAGATAGGTGACATCCAAGAATGGTGTTTTTTTGGTGAAATCTTGGTATTCGTGTCTTGTTGGGGATTTTGATGAGAGCTTCCCTTGGAGACAAATTTGGAGGACTTTAGCCCCGCCCAGGGCGTCTTTCTTTGTTTGGGAAGCCACCCATGGAAGAATCCTTACCACTGACAACTTGAGGTGGAGGGGAGTGTATGTGCTTGATTGGTGCTATCTTTGCAAATGTGATGGGGAGTCTATTGAGCATATTTTGCTGCACTGTTCGGTTGCTAGGGATTTGTGGTCCTTAGTGCTCTCTATTATGGACTATGATTGGGTGATGCCTAGGAAGGTAGCTGAAGTTTTGTTGTGCTGGAAAAGGGATTTTAAAGACCCTCGGGCCTTAGCTATTTGGAGAGCGATCCCTACTTGTATTTGGTGGAATTTATGGAGAGAGAGAAATGGGAGATGTTTTGAGGGTGTGGCTGTGTCCATGGAGGGTCTAAGGGGAAATTTTTTGCAGTCCTTGTTCTTGTGGGTGAATGCTTTGTTGGGTTATCCCTTTTCGGAGTTTTTAGATTTCATCAGTTTTCTAGCTTGTTTGGTCAAGAGGTCTCAGTATAGTCCTTTGTACTGTCTCTTCTATTCCTTTTTCTTTTAATAATATTGCCTTATCAAAAAAAAAAATTGCAAATATGATTTATCTCTCTCATCTAGAATAACATGGTTTTTCTGGATGGAAGCATGGCTGCCCATGACTTTAGTTAGTATCCAGAAAATTGGGGTCACAACGTAGTTCGTGAATGCTTATTTTGAATCCAAATAATCTTCCATGTGGTGTACATAGAAGTTAAGGGCTATCCAAAGGACCTCTTCCTTCTTAGTTAAGTAGGTTCCTAGGTTTGTTGATTTTGATAGCTTAAGCTGTGTCCATGGAGGTGAGAATCCAGTTTGGGGACTTTACATATGGACTTAATTTGTCTTCATTTGTGATGTTATGGTTTGGTTTAAATGTCCTTCCAAGGTAAGATGTTCTTATGTTATCGTCTTGTCCTGGAAATGGTGGCGGATTGTTTGGTGGATGATGGTGTTAAAGTGGTGTGGTGTGTTCCTTTCTCTAGAGCTGCAAATGATTGGGAGATGGAGGAGTTTGCTTCCTTCTTTGCTTTGTTGTATGGGGTTCTTGTCAGAAGAGGGGAGGATGATGTGATGGTTTGGATGGGCACTAAGGATAGGGTGTTTTCTGTTAAGTCGATGTATGATTTGCTTAGAGGTGGGGCTGGTCTCTCTTTCCCTTAGAGGGGTGTTTGGAGGTCTAGGTGCCCCTTGAGAGTCGCCTTCTTTGTGTGGGAGGCTTCTCTTGGTAGGAGTTTAACTATTGATAATCTTCGCAGAAAGGGTATGATCTTGGCTGATTGGTGTTTCTTATGCTGCTGTGGTGGGGAATCAGTTAATCATGTCTTATTGCATTGTCCTTATGCGAGTGGGCTGTGGTCTCTTGTGCTCTGTATTCTAAATCTTAAATGGGTTATGCCAGAAAAAGTGGAAGATGTGCTGTGGTGTTGGAAGAGGGGGCTCAAAAACCCCTGCGCTAAGGCTATATGGAGAATGATTCCCCATTGTATCTGGTGGTGCCTTTTGCAGGAGCGTAATAATAGATGTTTTGAGGATTGTTCTTTGTCTTTGGATAGGTTGCAGGGTGCTTTCTTGTCTTTACTTTTCTGTTGGGCAAACTCTATGCTTGGTTGCCCTTTTCTAGATTTTGTTGATTTCGTTAGTTTTCTTGCTTGTTTGGATCAGTGATTTCGGTATAGTTCTTTGTACTGTCTTCACTTTTTCTAATGAGATTGGCTTATTCATCAAAAAAAAAAAATCACATTTATGGTATGTGTTAGACTAAGGTTATGAATTGGGTGACGAAAGGATCTCCCAGTGATGGGTGTACCTACCTTCGATAGTACACATCATTTTTTGCATGGTAGATGTGATCTGCCAAAACATTGTAAAATATCGTTGGCCCCTTAGGCCAATTGGAGTTATTGAGGTGCCTTAAAAATGCCAACAATAGCTTTGCTACCACAATATTTGAGCTAATCGAATGAACTGTTCAAACTTTTGCTCAGGTTCTTGCTTTGCCAACTAGGAGAATCGACAATTATAAAAAGGTAATGAATGATCCTTCAAATGACCCAGATGGTGAGACCAGGCAAAATTTGGGAGATGATGATGAAAACATGGTTTCTAGCTCTGAAGGCATGAATAGACAAGGTTATAGATTTGAATCTTCCAGCATGATGCCAACTCGAGAGAAGCACCTCAGATATCGAACCAGAGTGTTTGCTGCTGAGTATGTGATGGATTTTTTGTTCCTCTGTTCTTGTTTATTATTTGAAATAACGAAATAGGTGGTAATTCATCTAACACTGTCCATGCCCGTGGATATACTTCGATGCCTTATCCTTTTCTTCGGGACTGTGTTGTTTCAGTCTCTCTTGAAATGAAATGGAAGGAGTTCATCATTTTGAGATCTGGGGGTTTCTTATATATTATCTTTTCAATAGAAGAATCCCACATTACAAAATGTTCTTTCAGGAGCTTGAGTGAACTCAGGTCTAGTTGGGGCTATATGCTGCATGTATACATAGTTTCTGTTTCATATGTTGGCTCCAACAAATTAATTGGAATGGAGGGTCATTAGATCAGCTGCCTGTGGGTGGCACTGTAGTCAAAGTAGTGCCAATATTTTGTTATTTAGATTACCGTTGATTCTATTTTTGCCAGTGAGGTATGCTTGTTGCAAGTTTTTTGGTTGCTAATGTGTCCCCAATGGTCAATGGAAGTTTCGGATGGTTCCTAATTGATGCTTACATGGGATTAGCTCTCTTCTTCTTCTTCTTCTTCTGCGCAAGAAGAAGAAGAAGAAGAAGAAGCACAGATAGGCACAATCCAATGTTCTGGACATAATTGGGCTAGATGCCATAGGGCAGATGGTGGCTTATGAATGATTGAACCAAATGAAACACAAGGACATGCTAAAGCTAGTTTGTGTCTTCTACTTTTAACAACTTCACGGTTATAAGACTCACTAGTCAAAGCTAAATAGAGACGATTTCAAATTTGAAAAAAAAAAAAAGCATCCAATTTTGCATGTATTTCAGCATAAAACCCATTTATATGGACTCGTTAAAGGTGTACACGATGGTCTTAACATGCACCCGGCATCCCTAACCTGGAGGTTAAATGCCCTCAGCCTTTCAAAGCATTAATCCTGATCTAAGTGCTTGTTGCTGATTGAATCTATTATATTTGTGTAGTATGGGATTTTGTGTAGTATGGGATTTTGTGTATGTAGGTATCTAGTATTCATTCTGAGGTTATCTAATTTTAGTTAGTTGTTGGTATATAGGTGTTTGAGTCATCTTCCCAGAGCAGTAGGGAAGAATCCAGCTCATTTTGACCTCTCTTTAGCAAGGAAACAACCTGCGAATAGACAGGTTTCTAGTGATTGGCTGGTACTCCATGTCCAAGAGCTAATATCACTTGCTTATCAGGTGCTTAATATGAACTCACTAGCATACTGCTATATTACTTTGAAAATAATCAGAAGCCCTACATTCATGTTAAGTTGACTCATTTTCTTACATTTTTGGTCTCAGATAAGCACAATCCAGTTTGAACACATGCGGCCAATTGGTGTGGGGCTTCTGAGTATGATTATAGATAAGGTAAATATTCTGCAAGTTCTTTTGGCCCTATATGGATTTCATCCTTGTGTATCTTAGTACTCTCTTTGTCGCATTTATTGTAGAGTATGTTCTAAAATGAGCTAATGAATAAAGCACTTTTAAACCAGGGCTTTTACTTTGACATTATGCTGCTATGGTGATGAGAACTTGTTAAACTTGAGATATGAAACATAACATTTGTATTTCAAAATTGTAGGTCTTAATGTATACGCCACTTGGAAGTAAGTGTCAGAGGTGTGGGTTTGAGCAGTTAAAGTGAACTATACAGAATACCTAATTCAAATAACTCTAGAGAGTCTAACTTAATTGTTGGTGGTTTCACCGCTTATATGGTTATGGGAGGCTGAGGTTTATTGACATATATTTCTGGTGTCGTTTAGCATTAATGATTTTCACCTGAGTAAAGCTCAGAAGGTGAAATTTTTTGCAGGAGTCGTAAGATGGTTATTATCTTCCTCTTTACCATCTATGACACCATGATAAGCTTAAACTTTTTTTTTTTGAAGTCCGCGGTTTCAGATACTGAGGCTTGTTGTGACCTTCCAGTGTGGCTTCCACAATCATAAAATGAAGTAAAGTGTCATGTTAATTGTCCTACATTTTGTCCGCTTCTACACGATAACAAAAAAAGAAAAAAATGAAAGACAGATTTTCTTTCTATGGGAATGATTTGTAGTTCCTCATTGGACTCAATAGGGTGAGAAAAAAAAAACATATTAACAACTAATATACTTGCGGGAAACTAGGTGACTCTAATTTAGTGAAACACTTACATATTTAGTCTGTCACTGTTATTCTTGGAGATTAGTTGTGGGCAAATCTTTGGCTTTATCTTGGAACTTACTTTCCATTTGGTTCTCTGCTTTGTCTTTTGCTAAAATTCTTATTATCTATCAAAAGTTAAGTTGTTTCTGGCTTGCGATTTTTGCATACAGTTTGAAAGAACACAGGATCCTGAGCTTCCGGGACACCTTCTGCTGGAGCAGTATCAGGTACATGGATGGCTGTTGCTTGTCTTTTTCACCTCACCGACACAATTCCATAGGTCAACACCTTAGATTATTAATACATGTTACTCATCATATTTGGGAAAGATTTCAGAGAGACTGGTGCATTATGTACTTAGTTGCTCTTAAAAGAAAAACTTCCGAGCGTCATCAATCTGTCATTAATTGAGATTATATTTAGGCCCAACTAGTATCTGCGGTTCGCACTGCCTTGGACGTATCTGCTGGCCCTTTACTATTAGAAGCGGGCTTGCAACTGGCTACTAAGGTACGACTATAGACAGATGTTTCTTCTTTTTACATTACTTTTCAGTTTATGATGTATATAAGATGCAATGACACGATATGAAAAAAATTTCAGATACTGACGAGCGGAGTAATTAGTGGTGATCAAGTTGCAGTTAAACGCATATTCTCGTTGATTTCTCGTCCATTGAATGATTTCAAAGAACTTTATTATCCTTCTTTTGCTGAATGGGTCTCGTGCAAGGTATATCATTCTGTTGTTCTTCTGATGCTTTTCTGCATTATCTGGCATATCCTTTTACTAATATCTTAGTGACAAAAATTAGATCAAGATAAGACTTTTGGCTGCTCATGCCTCACTCAAGTGTTATACCTATGCCTTCTTGAGAAGACATCATAGTATGATTCCGGATGAATACCTAGCACTGTTACCTTTATTTTCAAAGAATTCAAACGTATTGGGAAAGTACTGGATCCAGGTTTTGAAGGATTACAGTTATGTCTGCCTTTGTTTCCATCGCAAGAAGACTGTAAGCTTCCTTTTTCCTTCTTTCACTACCATCTTTCACCTCAAGACTTAAGTTTCATGTAGATTGAACCTTTCTGATGTCTCTATGGCATACTAATTTAAGTTGCGACACTTTGTTCAGTGGAGTCAGTTCCTTGAGGGAATCCAATCACCTTTGGTTTCTTCAAAGTTGCAGCCTTGTTTGGAAGAATCTTGGCCTGTAATTTTGCAAGCACTTGCACTCGATTCAGTTCCTTGGAATCTAAGTACTAATGAACAATCCAAAGCGAGCGTTGAGGATATTGCAGGAAGCTTAGTATCTGGATATAACATGGTTGAACTGGAGCCAGTGGAGTTTCATTTTCTATGGGGCTTTTCTCTGCTTGTTCTATTTCAGGGACAAAATCTAACCCTTGGTGAATCTAAATTGCCATTGTTCTATGCTAAAGCAAAACATGGTGAAGACTCACCAATTGAAGAGCTTGATCCCCCAGGCTTCAACTTATACGAAATTGTGCTACCAGTTTTCCAGTGTCTCGCCACTGAAAGATATTTTAGTGTGGGATTTCTCACTATGGATATTAGCAGAGAATTGTTACAGGTGGCGATCTTTCTCTTCTCCTTTTGTTCTCATAACTTGTGCAAAGAAGTTGGTGATTCAGTGCAGGCTATATCCAGATTTAGTTTCATATGATTTAAGTGTTTGAACTTGCTATCTTGAATTAGGCCATTTTGAAATTACAATAATTTGTGCACTTGGTGGAGGTTACTTTAAACGTCATCGTTTCCTAAATCCTAAATAGATCCCCTGATGCTAATATTCGTGGTTTTTCTTCATTGGACTGGCACACTTTTTATGGTATATTTACAGCAGCATGTGCTTTGCGTTCAAACGATCCATTCAATTTCAATGAGACAACCAAACTTCCCCTTTCCCTTAATTGACTTGATGACTTTTCTATACTTATTTCAAAGAGTGTGTGAAGGCATAGACTTAGCTGCAAAAGTGCAAGTTACAGTGCAGCATATGATTAGAAAAAGTACATGTGCATCCCAATTGATATGTTCTAAAATGCAAAAACTAGTTTAAGACTGCTTTACTAAGACTTGGTTGAGTATTTGCAACTGCTTTTTGATCTTGATCAGTATGGGTATCACTGGAATTGGTAGAACTCTTAATTTCTGAATTTTTTGACTTCTCTTATTGATTCTCATTGTCGACAAATTCTTATAAATTGAAAAGACTGCTTTTTCTGTCTACCTTGTCACTGCAAGTTATCACTGACATGATTAAAGTATGTTTGAGTTTTTTGAATGCTGAACGCTAGTCTGAACTATGCCCAACAGTATTTGTGCCACAAAAGGGTGACGACCTTCAAGGTGTAATGCTACTGTGCCATATTCATTGAGCCATGAACCCATCAGAATTCAAAGAACCAAATGTGTTCCAGTTGAATATATTGGTGATACTAATCTCAATATGTGAGATACATGGCAGCACTAAGAAAGTAGTCCACCCATGGGGTTTCCACTAGCTACTTGTGCGACCATGAATTTGTATCCCTTCGCTTATTTTCAGTACTGATGTAGAATAGATATTGATATAATATTCTGAGAAGTAAACTTTCTGGCTCCGATCCTATCTTGTGTATCTTCACAATGCATAGTCTCTTCTGGTCTCTCATTTCATGTTACCCTCATTCTGATCTTGCTGTAATTTAAATCTAACTAGGATGGATGGCTGTTACCATATAGCTAATGCTACAATGATTCCACTTCTTTGCTATTTTGATTGAGGTGATATAAATGAGCGTGCTTAAGAAATTTTTAATGCATGCAGGTTCTCTCATATGCCACATACATGGATAGTTCGTTTAACAGTCTGGCGATATCTGTTCTATCACAGGTAAACATTAGGTAGTCTTTTGAGATAATGTGAATTTTTTTTCTGATTTAAGAAGCATTGGTTCTTGCATTAATGTTGCGAGCATTCAAATCTACAAAAGCATAAGCAAATAATAAAAATGAGGTCTACTTGTCCATCTGCAGAGTGTTTCCTTTTTGAGTTGTCATTTTTCTAAGTTTTCAGGAATGGTGGTGTGGTCAGTAGCTAGCCCTCCTGCAGCATTGCACTGTTTTTAATGCAAAAACATATTATTGACATCGACATCTACTTTCCAGACTTGGTTTTTGTACTAATATTTGTCCTTGTATTTGCAAAATAAGTAGCTTCTGCTATTTGACATTTTTGAAGTACTGTATTGCTGTAGTCACAGTCATATCAAAATTATTTGCATGGTATGGTTCATCTGTTTGATTTATTTGCATATACGTGCCAGCTTCATTTTCAAGCAGAGATGCTGAGTTGTTTGCATCAATTTCTTACAACAGGTTGTGCAGAACTGTCCTGAAGATTTCCTTGAAATAGACAATTTTGCTTATTTGGCAATGGAACTTTGTTTCACGTACCTCTTTAGAATGTTTCGAAGGTACACAATATGCTATGAAGATTAAGTTTCATGTCAGTTCTTTTCTTCTGTCTGAAAAAATGTGGAAGTGTGACCTCATGAATATCTTTGGCTAACTAGTCCCAACTGTTTTGAGCTCAGTACTGCTGCAACTTCACCAGATCAGCCAAACTGGTATGAATTGATATCCTCATTATTTTTCACGGCGAAGACACTGTTGAAGCGCCTAGAAAGTAAGGTGGGTAAGGTGTGTCCATGATCAGATCATTTTTTCCTTTGTTGAATGCACTGGGTAAGGCATTTGACGCTTATGTAGCATGTTGCATGTGTTGTCCTCCATTACTATGGAACTGTCTTAACTGCTGAGTTTCTTCTTCTTTTTGTATTGCATGTCTTCAGTTACAGAAGCAGTTGGAATCAGTGGTGTTGGCATTTCTTTTAATTGGTTTCAAGTGCATTAGAGAAGCCTCTACTGACTTATGCTTTTCTGAAGTCAATGATTTTGTCAAGTGCACTATTTCCTCATTGGAGAAACTTATCAGCGGTGAGCATTTGATGCTACAACTGGATTGGCCAATGCTCAGCTTTCTTTGATAATTACGTATATGTGTTATTTTTTCATTTACATTTCACTCATCTGATATTTAATGGTATAACTTTTAGTTGATTTTAGTTCTAGAAGTGATTTTCTGGATGAAAAACATGGACTGCACGGATTGTTTCATCATAGATTTCTGTACATTCTAGATTTTTTTTTTCATGACTTTGAAAGGGATTTCAGGTTTTATTTCTGGGGTTCCAGAAGGACAGACGCAGTTCATCATGTCTCAGTAGATGAAGCATGCCATTCTCTTTTTGCTAGAACCCAACATGCCTATCAATCACAGATAGATGCATCCAAATGTTCCTGTTGCAAATACCCTTGTTACATTGCCTATACAGTGCATAAGCCTATCTGAATATAGTGGAATTTGTGCTGCAGAAAACTTTAAACTTGGTGACGAGGGTAGTCACTATCTGAGAGCAATTCTTGGAACTTGTCTGAATGTGTTAGCTAATTTGATTAAGGAATGCATCAAGGGCATCCATCTGCTGGACAATAAGAGATCAGACTTACGCAAACTCCTGCAAATGAAACTTGCTTTCTCTGTTGAGCAAACTATATCTTTTGCCAAGCTGGTTCATGGAATTCATTGTCTTGGAAGCAACGGCAGTGATGCTATCTATTTTACTCTGCTCAAGTATTGCACGGAATGTATCCGAATGTCACTTGTGGACTCAAATATACAGGTAAATAGATCTCTATCTTTGAAGTATCTAGGTATGGTCATAGTTATTACGTAGAACAGAATGACGACTGATGGATTTTTGTTCTGCACAGGTTCAAGCAATTGGATTACAAGTGCTAAAGACTACGGTGCAGAGAGCCTTGATCCCTGAAGAGAATACATTTGTAATATTCTTGGTCGGAGAGCAAATTGGGGATATTTTCACCTTAATCCAACAGATGTTGAAGGTCTTTGTTTTTTTGTGTACTTCTTTCTAAGTGATATTACTTTTAGAATCCTTTGATGTGTTCAACTTGTGTGTTTTATCATTCTAAAGGATTCGTTCGATTCGCTCAATCACAGAAACCTTTGACTAAAGAATCAGTGGCTGTTGTCAGTGAATGCTTGAGAATCTTAGTGCTTCTGCAGACACTGTCCAAAGGTAGCAAATCTCAGAGGGGATTCGTAAATCTACTTTTTGAAGCCATTGTAATGGTATTCTTGGCATCAGAAGCTGAATTTTCACGGGTAATAGAGATAAAGGGTCTCTAAATTGGAAGTTTTCTCTACTTGAATTTCATCTCTTTTTGACCTTCTGACAATGTGAGCTGACTACAGGAGGTCAGTGACCTAAGAAGCATCACCTTAAAGCTGGTTTCTCATATAGCTCAAATCCCTTCCTCAGCAGTTCACTTCAAGGATGTCTTGTTGTCAATGCCTCCAATGCACAGGCAGAAACTTCAGGTGCTCCTTGCTATATTGCAGTATTTTATATATCTGATACTGTGCAAATGGGGAATCTACAATTTGCACTGCTGAAGAACACCTATATTTCAATTTAGTCACCAGACTAGCATGTTTCTGACATTGCACTGTAAAACTACCATTTCAATTCAAATTGCATCCTCAGTCAGTCTTTCATCAGAATGGGCAGCAGTGCAACCTATAGTTTTCACGTCCTTCTCCACCAACGTGGAACACATGTTTGATGCCCAATGGACCCAGAAAAGGCACAGAAGAATCCTCTCTTCCCTCTCCACCTTCTCTGCTTGCCATCTCCCTATAGTTTTCACATCCTTCTCCACCAACGTGAAACACATGTTTGATGCCCAATGGACCCAGAAAAGGCACAGAAGAATCCTCTCTTCCCTTTCCACCTTCTCTGCTTGCCATCTCCCTTATCTGATGCAACATCACGTAACCCTTACAAGATCTCTCAGCAACCAAAAGCACAGGTAACTTTATATCCAAACCTTGATTGAAAAGCCAAGAAATCCATCAAACCCACTTCCCAAATCCAAGCATTCACCCAAATTCACTCCCCCAAAACCAATAAACACCTGCACCCACATTCCCATCCTGATTTATTCACTAAATGTTTCATAAGCCAAATCAAATCCACAACCCAAGTCCCAAACCCGCAAAGACGCATCACGTTTCAGAAGGAAAAACAAATAAATAATATTCATAGAAAAGATTATGGGACTCTGCAAATTACGGATCCAAGTTCCTGATCCTTGTCAATTGGCCCACACTCCTCATCCCCTGGAGTTTGTGTGTGTTGCCAAGGTCAGGAGGTTGGCCAAATTTATGTGGTGTTGGTGGCAGTGGTGGGAAATCACATGTGGTGAAAGAGACGATTGGGGGGAGGGGAGTGGGGAGTGGGGAGTGGGGGAGATCAATGGCGTGGTATGGAGGGTTCAGGAGGAGACAGGTGTATTTATTTATTAATTTATTGTGACCCTTCATTTTTCCGGCATGTTGGGTGTCAGACACCCAGCTCACATCCAATTTACCCGGGGTAATCCATCTGTCTTAATTTGTGGAGACTCGCAGGTTGACATGGAAACCTTGATGAAATGACATGCTTTTAACTGCTGAAATTTGAAACCAAAGATCCAGTAGGATACTCAGGATTAAATTATGGTGTTTTTTTTTAAATTTCCCCCAGCATACAGAAATACCCAACAGTCTGCTGTGGCAATAAAACACCTGAGTAGCAAGTTGAGCTTTATTATGATTTCAAAACTACCTAGAAGATTGTGGCCAAAGAATTATTAGAAATGAACTGCCTGGGATATTGTAGGTGAGATGCAATTCAAGAGTTAGCATTATTTTCTTGTAGAGTAAACTTGGACATAACTCAACTTGGCTAATGCTTATTGAGAGATACTCTATTTGACCGGCCGTCTTTGCTTTCAGGGGGTTATCCTTGATTCTGTATCACAAGATCATAATGCATCACAAATGAGACCTTTGGCACCATTATTAGAGGTAAAATTATCAGTACCAACAGAAGGAACTGAAGAGAAGCATTCCCCAGTGTTAGCCACCACGGTGCCCTCAGATAAGAATGGCACAGAGGAGGATGGAGAGGATGAAGATGATTGGGATTCTTTCCAGTCTTTTCCTGCCTCCACAAATGCAGCTGGAAACGAGTCAGGAGCAGTGAGTTCTGCAAAAGACCCTGGCTCGGTTGAGAACTCTTCTATTCTGGAGATTGGTACTGGAAGTGGTGACTCTAAAGAATATTCAATCTCCAAATCTCTCAATAATGCAGAGCATCCAGAGGCTGGTGAAGAGGAGGTGATAGCTGATAGCCCTGGCAGTCAGGTCTCTCCACAGTGTGATGCACCAAGTAACAGAATTGGGATGCATGAAATCCATACAAGCAATCAGCCATTTCATGACCAACTTCAGGAAAAGGAGGAAGAAGTGGTGCAAAGCCAAGGCAAAGAAGCAATTTCATGCCAAGAGAATGAACAAATTTTGACTGACCGTCAACCTGTTGAAGTTGCAGAAGGATCAGTCGGAGTGAATGTTGCGAAGGATCATGAGGTGAGTAAGGATATCCCAGATACAAAACTTGATCAGACACTGTCAGGCTCTCTGCCTCTACAAGAACTTTCTGGTGAAACTCATGGACAAGGAAACCGCCGGACAGAGGGAGAACCGGATGAAGCTACCCAAAAGAAAATGGATGAAAATAATGGCACCGACCAGCAGCAAGCCAATGTGAACAATTTGGGAATACCACGAAGTTAAGAAGATAATGCTAAATTATAATCCTTCCATGGGATTGATAGCATATGAGGTGTATGAAATGATTAAATTCAAAGTTGTCCATTACCTTTTACACCCCTACAAGCGCAGGGCATCTAATTTTGTCACGTCTAAATAGAAGATTTTCTAGTCTGACATCATGGTAAATATCGTGGTACGTCTTAATCGTGGTTACACCAATTTCATATGTCCATGCACTTATCTTTGCTGTTCCCAGGCAGTACTCTAACCTAATCCCGAGTCGAGTGGGCATTGGACCCCGGTTCTACCTTCCCCAAAATGGGAGGACCGTAAGGGTGCCATTAGCTCAAAGGTTCAATTCATCTTGTTTTTTTTTTTTTTCTTTTTCTTTTTATCCGTTCCACTTTTCTATTTACTTGGTTGTCCTTGTTTGACATGTCCAAAATATAAGCGTGCTGGACAAGCTGGTCTTTAGGTTGGCTTGGTCCTTCGGGAGGCCGGATGTTGCAAAATTTTTGTATCGATATTTTAGTGATCTAGATCGTGTGCTTGGAAAGTTTGAGATGGTTTAAAAATTAGAAGGAAAAAAAAAAGAGCTAATGTAATTGCTTTCAATACAAATTAAACTGTAAGTGTTAATTATAGTCCCCTGCCATAGACGGATTCGCATCTGAATTTTATTACCACAAGAGCAACATAGTCGGGTATTAAAGCCGACCTCTCCATATATAATTATTATGCCGACTGAAAGCAAATATAATGATACTGTTGGGGCGAATTTGGATGCCTAAAATAAATTAGCTTTGTTCCATGGAACGTTGAATTCCAAATTCATTATTTGTGGTCATTTATAAAAGAATGCAATAAACAACTAAAGTTTTTCCTCCCCATGCTTTCTATTGTATGAAAAGAAAGCCGAAGCGATCCATAACAGCAGTGGCAGTGGTAGTTCGGTGATAATCGTGTGAATTGAGGGGTACTTTAACTAATGTGGAGGTAGTTGTCACAACTTGTCAGGCCCAGGGAAATAACTTCACTTTATAGGACCAAAAACGAAAAAGACTCCGCAATAAATAAGACAACGAAGGACAGTTACCAATGAGGAACAACAGCACGGCTTGTCACAACTCGTCAACCACCGAGGATGAAAAAAAGCTGATTTTTTGTTTTTTTTTCAAGCAGAGGGGAAGGTGCGACCAGCGTAGTAATCTCTCTGAGTGTAACTATGAAACTCTTCGACGCTGTAGAATATTCGATTTGAGTTATTACTATTATCTAATAGGCGAGTTTGTCATTATAACACTAACAAAGTCATCAGAGAATTCACTAAATTTAAGGTCAGACTTTACTTTTGTAAAAGTTATATCCACTCTCAAATTCCTGGTCTTGAGAAAATTGAACAATAAATAATACCAATTAGATTAAAGTTTATTGGCAAAAAAAAAAAAAAAAGTTCATTGATCTTTTTAGTATTTCTAAATATCACACTACTTTTTCTTTTCTTTTTCTGAGTGAAATATCACACTTCTTAACGGTTATTTAGCTTAGAAAAAAATAACAATTATTTAAAATATTACTGTACGAATGCAACTCTTTTTGTTAACTGAGGCTTGTATTTGGACACTCAACTGGTGCTTGTATTTGGACACTCAACTGGTGCTTGTATTTGGACGGTAAAGACTTACCTAACTAATGGAAAACATGTCGTATTAATACAAGTCATCCACGTGTCCATTTCAAATGGTAAAAAGTTAATAATTGCCACTCCACAAGGTGTGTTTGATTTAGTTGGGACTTCCAATATGACGTGGTAGCGTAAATGACATTCATTACTATTTTTTTCACAAAAAATGGACACCTAAAGGTATATATTTGGTTATGACGTGTCCTTTAATCATGTAAAATTTTGTCCTTCACATACATGTGTCAATTAACCGAAAGGATTTTATTAATAAAGTAGAATTTCAAATTGATTATGTTAGGACAAAAAAAAAATTTAAAAACTAATTTGAAATTTCAAAATAAGAATAAAGTAATTAAGCCTAAAAAAAACAAGGATACCTTCAAGAATTTCACTGAGATATTGTCATTTTATCTGCTTGCAATCTGGACCACAAAATCTGTCAAACATGTCCGGACAAATTGGGCGCAAGGATGAGATCAGAGTTGAAAACGAGGTTTGGAGAAATAAATAAACCACCGCCACTCAGCCACTGAAATTATTTTCTCAAAAATGATGTTCTATTAGATGATCAATAGAGTACAAAAATTGCATATATTGCTATTTTGAGATCCTTGACCTAGTGGATGCTGAATTAGTTTTAGAGAAATTTTATTTTTAGTCCTTAAGGTTTTTACCTTTTTATCCTAAATTTAAAAAAAAAAAAAAAAAATCAACCCTTCAAATTACCGCCACCTTAAAAATCAATCCTTCGATAAATCTTCGGTCAATTCCCTTAACGATAAATCCCACCACGTCAGCTTACATATCCACCTCATTCAACTAATCCACGTCATTTGCCAACTAAACGATTTTGGCCAAAAAGACGCGTCCCAACCATCCTCCCTAAACTAACTGCGCATGGGGTTCACGAAAAATTCCAGAATCTATGAGAAAATATCGAAGTCTAGGGATAACGAATAGGAGGAAAATCTAATGAATGCCGTTGTTTAGAGCTCATGACAAAGGGGGAGAAATCCGTGTTCAACACTCGGTAAATTTTGAGCGACTTACATGTAGAGCATACATTCATAAATCGTTTAGATGACATCATTTGAGACTAATAACCCCAAACGGTGCATTGAGCAGTTGATATAGGGAGGTTGGCTGGACGACGTCATTTAGCCAGAATCGTTTAGTTCACAGATGATGTGAATTAGTCAAAATGGGGTGGAAACTGACGTTGTGGGGTATGCCGTCAGGGAACTAACGGAAGATTGATAGAATGACTAACTTTTTAAGTGAGGGTAAACTGAGAGATTTTTTTTTTTTTTTTTATTGTTTTTTTAACTCAAGCACTTTTTTTGTAAATAAAATGTGCAAAAAAGTTAGGGACTAAAAATGAAATTCATCTTAATTTTATTTAAAAAAATAATATAACAATTAATATCAAATTTTTATGATACCATAATGAATAAGGTATTGATTGACTCTGACGAGTCAGCCTTGTTGAAGGTCCGAGGTCGAGGTACTCTATTTATCTAACCTCGTAATCCTCAGAAAATATAAGTCACTTATAATATCTTGCTCAAATGAGTGTTCCACGTGAGAACCCTCCCGCATAAAGCTCATCTTATTTTCCTGCAAAATTATAAATAAATATCGTCATTAGAGATCTATATCTTAGCATGACAGGTGAAAAATAATCAACTACGGAGCAAGGAAGAAAACTAGAATAGAGTTAGATGCAAGAGAACTTTTAAAATTATTCTTGGAGTATGTAATTTTGTTCCCTATCTCATTATTTAAGAAGATATTCGGTTAGTTAGTATTCTGAAAATTTTTTGTATTTTGAGAATTTTTAGATATTATTAATTTTATTGGTATGCGTGCTGTAATTATTTTTAGATAATGTGTATTATGAAGATTCAAAAAATCTAAAAACCGAACAAGCTCTAAGTGCCGGTATCATGCAAATACGATGTAAGAAATCTAAAAATTTAAAATGTTTAAGAAGACTGAATAATGTAGATTAATTTTCCCGTGAAAGTTCAGAATAGTTGACATGAGTCCAACATGAAATTACTAATCAAGTGTTCGCGGAACTACTTAACGTGATAGTCAATTGATCAGTTCCAGAAACCAAACTTATTTATATATGTTAGGGTATTTTACTGGATGCAAATTTCAGGCAGGATCCATGAAAGATCTGCCCAATCGAAAAGCTTCCAAGCGCAAGCAAAGAGAAGGGTAACTCGCCCGGTCCCTAAAGTTCTGAGAGGCGGAAAAAGAAGGAAGAAACGAACATGAAGAGCTGCGAGAAAGAAGAGAGATGGAGTGCTTATAGAAACATTGTTACAAGGAGATCTCAGATGTACTCTTAAAGATCCATATATACGTGCAGATGCGTATGTAATGTTCTTCAGCCAGATCAGTAAAACTGCGTAACATGATAGCAGCTGTAGTTTAACAGACACCCATTCTAATGCTTTGTTTTCGAACACGCGACGTTAAGATATATAACATGAAGAATTTATACAAACTCAGGGCTCACGAATCTCATATATACAACATGAAGTTAAAAACACGAGTATCTGTTTTGGGATTACTACGCTAAGTTATGGTGATTTTTGTTCCACCGATATCGTCAAGCTAGCCCTGACATGGCGCAGCAGGACTGGTTACGGATAGAGTTAGCAGAGTTAGATAGATCTGTTTGACAAAGATTAGGAAAACAAGAGTAAAAAGATGATGAATGGCTGGGGCAAAGGTTCCAGCATCCATAGTTTTTGGTCTGCAAGTTAATCAGAACATCCTCTGAAGTAGTGTACAATGTTAATTATGTTTCAGAAAGATCGATTACCTTATTTTTCGTCCTCCGCAGGTATGATGATCGATAATCATCATCTGCTTCTGCATCTTGGTCGGCGTTTCGAGAAGATGAGTACTCCGGTACACAGACGAAGAAAGAGAGATCCATGATATGGAGATGCTCAGAGACTCTTTGAGCTTGAACTTTCTGCTGCCGTGAGCTTCTATTTGTAAGCCTCGCAGGATGTGGTCGGATTGGTCCCTGCAGCGGTGGGGTGGCCATGGTCCCCCCCCCCCAACCCCCCAGCAATCCGTAAACCTATCCACAACAAGGACGACAAATTATCAATGCATACGCAACACAGGTAAGCGCGTTCTGTACAGCATGACAACTGCATAGCGATGTAGACACTAGACAGGGATCGAACGATAAGTCCCCCAAAATTTTCCAAAAGTTTGTTGCCCTTTATAGATCTCTGGGTAATCTAAGAGAATAAGATCTATCTCACTCTCACATTGGTAGTGTAGACTGTTAACATTTACGCCTGTTTGAGTGTCAAAATTTTAGATACAAAATCAGTAAAAAATTAAAAATAATTTATGAGAATTAATAAAAAAAAATAAAAAATTATAATAATTTAATAGAAAAAAAATTAATTATTTTATAATTTTTATAATAATATACTGAAATTTTAGAGTGTCAAAACTATAGCACTATATTTTTCCTTCTACTAAAAATTACTTTTGAGACTAGAAAGATACACTTTTTTTTTTTTTCTGGGATAAATCACTTGTCTGTTTGAAAAGACCATACAATGTAAGACCTGAAAAAATTATCGTACTAGAATCGACTTCAACCACCCAATTCAAGAAAATAAAAATAAAAAAAGACTCAACCACCCAATTTAAGTTGCAGGATTGTTGTCCTGTTTTTTATCCGACAAAATTAAAAGAAAAAAACAAAAACGAGTGTCTTGTTTCTTTCAAAAGGCCAGGCGACGTCGACAAATCGAATGGTGAATACGAGGGGAGGAACGTATAATGTTCTGGGGATGAAGATGCGCCTCAATTTCTAGGGCATTGCTCAGGGTGCAACTACTTTACCCACTATGTAAATTGAGAGGTGCAGATCACGACACGCTATTCATCCGAGTCAAAAACTTGGTGGTGTTTGTAAATGATGACAATTTATTAAAATAATAATAAAATAATTTATTCTCATTAAATAATTTATTTTTATTATTATAAATATAAAATTTTACATAAATCATCTTTATTTATTTTTTCACTAACTTTTATAAATTAAAATTTTGAAATGTCCAAATTTTTTATTACAAATATCACCCTAAAATAATATTTAAAAGTTTAAAAATGACATGAGGTCCTCCCTAATGCTTTTAATTAATATTTTAAGTTTTTAACGTGAATAAATTACGTGGCACTATCCTTGTTATCCATTTTGATTGAAGGGTCAGAATTTGAGTGATTGTTAAACATTGCAGAGGATTTGGTACAGGTTCTTTTATCCTGGAGCCCAGCGTGTCCAAAAAAATCTACTACCTTTTAAATAATGGTAGTATTGGGCCGTAGAAAAATTTTGAGATGTTAAAATTTTTAGAGTATTAAAATTAGTAAAAAATTGAAAAGAAAAATAATTAAAATTAATTTTTTATGTTTATTTAAAATAAAAAAATAATAATTTAATAAAATAAAGAATTTTAAAAAATTGTTTTATTATGATAAAAATTTTGAGGATGAAAATTTTTACAGGTGAATACTACCGATACATATTCTCTTTTTCTTTCTCGCCACCCCCGCCAAAAGATCTTTTCTTACGGCCCATCGTTATTCGTTGTCAAAGGTGTCTATCTGCCACATGAAGAGACTCAAGTTCCTCGTGCTGAGGGCCATATTTGGAAGCGGCCTGGGTTTGGTTTCAATTTCTGATTCACTTTTATTTTACTGTTTTGCGTGTGGTTGGAGCTCAGGCTTTGAGTCCTGATTTGAAATAAAATTAACGTGACTTGTCAATTATATTAATGTTCATTAGTAAGGTACACTTGTCTAGTTAACTAGTTTTTATTGTGCGTTTGTGTTCTCACGTGCGATATTATAATTATTTTTTTGTTAGCCTTTGCTTTTCTTGCACGTTTCAATTTGAGCGAGCCAAAAGTTTTATTTTTTGTGAATATTTTTTTATTAACATTTTCGCTGCTCTCATGCCCTTCAATTCGCGAGAACGATTTTTTTATAACCTTCGCTTTACTAATGTGTCCAGCGAAATATGTAAATAAGTTAACTTTAAAATATGCTTCCTTCTTGTTTCCTAACATGCCCGAGCAAAATATATAAATAATTTTTTTTTTTTTTTTTACAAAAACATGTTTCCATGATACTCCTTAACCTGTCCTAGCGAAATATATAAATAAGTTAACTTTAAAATATATCTCCCTCTTGCTCTCTAACATGCTCGAACGAAAAATATGTAAATAAGTTTGTACTCTAGCTTTTCCTAAGAAACGAACCAAAAAATCTAAATTAAAAGAAAAACTCACATCGAGCAAACCAAGTATGAAGCTAAGAACCACTCCTTTTATTTGGATAGCTAGAATCGACAAGTTAAAAACTGTAACGATCCTAACTATTTCAACTCAGGCTGATTTTCTAGGTGATTTTTAATTGATCTCAAGAGTGAGTCCTAAGCCAATAAAGAATTAATAGGATAATCCAAAAACCTCATACTAACGCAAAAAGAAAGGAATTAATGGACTAATCCAAATATTCCAAACCAAAACAGAGAGAAAGGAAGACAAACCTTGAAACAGTTAATATACCTTCGAATCAACGGAAACAAACTGTAATTACACAACGAAGCAAATATACTGTATAGAATGATGAATTTGGGTGATTCAGATAAGGCCTTCAAACTTTAAGTCGCATGTAAGTCACAATCGCACAAAAGAGAAACGGAAGAGAATCGGAAAAAGAGACGAGAAAGAGAGAGAAAGAGCGCTGTTAATTTTCACTTCATTATTGAGTTTAAAGACTAAAAATTGAGAATCGGCACATCTAAATATAAATTCAGGATTTTAGATTAAAAAAAATCAGTATTTGTGACCTGATACGAGCTGGAACCGCACGCGATTTGATTGATAGGAGGCTGTCCACGTGATGAAAGAAAATTACATTAAAACGTATCGATTTGATTGATTGATCATCGTACACCTACCATCTGTTATATTATTAATTAAGGTACTATTTCAGGAAAAATAAATAAATGTGGCATCATTTAAAATATTCAAGGAAGATTATAAAAAAAATTATAAAATTATAAAACTATTTATACTATATATATTTATTAATAGTTGGAGATAAAATATGTTAAATTTGGTCTTTTTAAGTACATAATATAAAATATATGTTAGTCGAGTCTATTTTCTTATCCGATATATTAAGAAATTTATATTTTGATAAATGTTTAGGATCTGTTTGCACATCAAAATTTTACATTTCTTAAAATTTTAACACAATAAAAAATTATAATATAATCTTTCTTTCCCATCAAATCATTACTTTTCAATAAATATTAAAAAATCTTTTCTTCACGTCTCCAAAATTTTACAAATAAACACACCTTTAGTATTCACGTGAACAACCGGCGGAATATTCATTTCGTCGATAATTTAAGAAATTATTTTCTAGCAAATGATTTAGTATTTTTGTAATCCTTCAATTGATTAGCATTTTTTAATCTCTTGATAGTGATTTGACATAATTGTTGGGGGGGGGACTTGAAGGTGAGAATTAAAAACTAAGGTACCCAACAAATTGAAATGTCTTGGTACGCTACGGTGTGTTGTTATCAAGAAACTTAGTAATACTTTCAAATTGCACCGTATATTTTATATAAATATAAACATGTTCAGCGTATTCCACACTATCTAATGTTGTATTTATAAAGTTTTTGAATAGGGCTAGATTCTAAAGATGATTATGATCTATTCCATATATGGTGAATAGTCGAAATGCAGGATAAAGTAATTGAAAAACATGATTTGGAGTTTTTTAATATTTAGTTTGAAATAACTACACGACAGAAACTTTATCATCAATATATTGCGTATGTGGAATATAAACATTAATTAAAAAACTTTTAAATTATAAACCTCAACTATCACAGGTGACAACTTTTGGTGTGAAAAAACCCAAACTATTATATTTGAAATAATAGTTAATAATTAGTCTATGGACTTACCCCAAATATAATTCAATGGTAATCCTTTTCTTGCATAACTTGAAATTTTTATTTATTATTGTTTTGCTATTTATAGGCTTGGGACAGTGAATAGCAGGATGTACAAGAATGATCCTATCAGTTGAATATCACTAAATAGTGATATTTACGGCTAATAAATAAAAAGAATGTGAAACATGAAAAGGAAGTCCAGAGAAACCCCCAAAAAGGCCTCTGAAAAAAGGATTGGGCTTGGGCCTAGATACCCCGTGGAAACTCAAACTGAGAAGCTTTGCTTTAAGCACGGCCCAGCCCAACCCACGAAAAGGGAACCCGTCTCCCCCTCCGTCTTCCTCGCTCTGGTTCTGAAATTCCAGAGTGATTGGCCAGTTAAACACTAATAGCTTTATATAAATTTGTAAAATACAGGTTATCAGCAACTTAATTCTTTAATTTGTTAGTTAAAAAAGGATTTCTAAATCGGGGGTGAGATTCGGCTTAGAGGAATGGAAGACAGACCTAAGCTACTGATACTTTACGCAACTCAAACGGGTAATGCGTTGGACGCGGCGGAGCGTGTGGCTCGAGAGGCCGAGCGCCGAGCTTGCCTCGTCAAGCTTCTTTCCATGGACGAATACGACGTCGTAAGCTTTCCACTTTTCAGTTCATCAATTTTCCGTTTTTGGTTTCACACGTGTTCTTGAATTCTTGAGAAAAGAAAAAGAAAAGAGAATGTAGGCTAAAACATTGTTCTTGCTTTGTTTTTGTTTTTTTGTTTTGGTCCCCGAAAGTTCTGATTGATTTCATGGCCTTTTAGTATTTTTCCTATCGGAAAGGTTGAATTTGTCTTTAGGACTTGAACCTGTTATCCGAAACAATTCAAAAGGCGTTACAAAAACGTGGCTGGCCAGATTTTTTTTCAGTTGCCTTCTGTACTTGTCACTCTCTACAATGTCTTGAAAGCATTGCTTATTAGCTTGTTGCTCGTTTATTGTCTCAGAGTTCCTTACCTTACGAGGGCACCGTAATTTTTGTTGTTTCTACCACAGGCCAGGGAGATACACCAGATCCTATGAAGGTTGTATGGCATCGATATGAGAATTATTATTTCTGTTTTGTAAGAGGCTCATGTGTCTATGTTTGGGCTTACCCCTTTCCTTCTCCTTTTCGCCCTAACCTCCCCACTTGTATCTGTAGGTCTTTTGGAGGTTTCTTCTGCAGAGACATTTAAGTAAAGATTGGCTGGAAGGTGTTTGCTATGGCGTGTTTGGCTTGGGAGATTCTGGTTACCAGAAATATAATGTAAGAACTCCTAAATTTAGATACTAGTATATGACTGTTGACATGTTTGGGATTGTTTTGAAGTTTAGGTCGTAAATTGCTCTCCCTAAAAGGTGGGAAGTCTATAACCTCCTCTTTCCTGCAGTGTGCTAATAGAACTGTTTGTGTAGATTATATTTATGACATCTTCCTCTTCTCTTTTTCATTTCCATCATCTAAATCTAGAGGTCATATATTGATGTTAAGAGTCAACTACCACATGGAAGTGGTATGCTTTTTCCATCCCAACTATCTTTGCTTCAAAAAAAGATGAAATTTCATATCTAAGCATGCCACATGAAGTTGTCATCATAAGGATCTTTATGTTTTTATACCCTTCTCAAAAAAGGTTGGGCAGTAAGGGTTGGAGAAGGGCAGTCTCAATCTGTTTATTCACATAACATCAATATCAAAGTTACATGTATTTTTTACCATCTTTCTTAGATCATCTTAATTATTTGTTTAACCATCTATCAAGCAGATTTTGCACATATTCCTAAGATTTCATGGATGTTGTTCCAAAAATCATGTCTCTGTCACATGTTTACACACACTACTTAGGTTCTAATTCAGCAACTTCTACTTTTATTAAGTAAAGTTTGTTTTTGTCTGTGTTGATGGCTGCAGTTTGTTGCTAAGAAGCTTGACAAGAGACTTTCAGATCTTGGGGCGATGGCGATAGTTGAAAAAGGTTTGGGAGATGACCAGCACCCATCAGGGTATGATTATGGTTCAATATGATTGCAAATATGAGTTCAGTTGAACTGACAGAAGCATTTATAACTATCTCCATAGAATTTTTTACTTTTCATGGTCAGTGTGGTTTTCAGATGCAACATCGTTGATTGATTTTGACCAGGAAGCACCTGCTAATAAAGCATCGCTGAATAGGATTGATAATTGGATGCGTAAGCTCTTGTAAGAAACCCATCGTGTATTGTTCAATGGGACTGAAACTTGAATCATTCTCCTAAGTAATGATAGCCATTAGGAGAAGGTGGGGGAGAGGGAGAAACTTTCAGATATTTTCTCCTAAATACTTTGTCCTATCTTTTGCCTAATAATCCCTGCTTCATTGTTCCATAGAATTATGGAGAATCTTACTCTTTGAAGCTCCATCTGATAAGTATATAGGGTTTAACAGCAAGCAAGGATTTTTCTGGCATTAATAGGATTTTGAGATCATTTTAAGGGTCTACTTGGTTGGTTTAAGTATGGAAAAGTTCAAGGTTTTCAAGGTTCGAAGTCTACCCAGAAGGTGGAGGATTTAAGTCCAAAGGATGGCAAGAAAGAAGATTCGTCAAAACTGTGATCAATATTTTTAATGGTAATATCAACAGTGGTGTGAATGGTGACCAAGAGAAAGAGGGAAAAATTCCATCTAGGTATACAAGCCTTTCACAGAGCAAAGCACTCGACTTATATTATTCGACTCTCAGTTAGTATAGCAAAAACATGCTTATATAGGCTCTAGATCTATTCTTAATAGGATTTCAACTCCTGTTTCGAATTAGTAAACTAACAGCCCAATCCAAATATAATTAAGAAAAGCCCTAAAAACAAGATGATTTACAGGAATATTTGAGATTATAAATCTACCATGCACATGATATCCCAATCACTCATAATGACACAATTTAGAATATAGGTTTTGCTTCAATCAAACATCTATGATTGCCCCATACACAAAAAGGTCTCAAGTTGCCAAAATTTAAGATCACTCTTAAGCAACTTTACTTTGATTCCATGGTTGCATCAATTTTTTCTTTTCCTCTCCAAGTGCACTCTGTTCCAATTGCAACAAAAGCATGACTGCATGCAGTTAATCATGACACACCCCTTTGGATAATTTTAAGTTTGCTCAAGATAGATTTCTGTTCAAAGGTACGAGGCTGCACTGGATCCATGGATGTTGTCTCTGTGGAGTATGTTGAATCGCATCAATCCTAAGTTCTTCCCGCACGGTCTAGACTTTGCGATTCCTGATATGAAATTGGTTGATCAACCCAAAGTTCAGATCGCGTATCATGGTGATGACAAGGTGGATTCACAAGTTCCACCAAATTCAGATAACTTACTTGGTTAGAGTTCTTCTCATGGTAAATGCATGATGATAATTGAGAAAGTTTAGCTTTCTTCCTGTATAGTTTTGTTTTGTTACCGTTTATTTTTCCCCTTTCCGTATTATGTTCCTAAAGATAATATCCTAACTGCATATTTTACAAGAATCAGCATTTCATGAGCCCGTCCCACGAAATGATGAATTTGGGATCAGAGATGCAAGAAACATTATATATTTTACTTTTCACTTATTCATGGACTTATTTTGGATTGATAACAAAAGCTTGAAATTTTGAAAAGCAATGAAAAAACGTTGTTCTGTTGTGGATGATATATTTTCATAATGGAGCTAAGTTGAATAGTATCTGTTTAAGGGCAATAGAACCATTCAATCCTAATTTATGCCTTTGTTGGCTGTTTGCATCATGCAACACTAGAAACTACTTTATTGCCAAAACTTGGATAGTCACAGATTCTTTCCTTTGTATCTTTCCCCCTTGTATTGAGCGTAACATAAGCTGCAATCGAAGCCAAAGAGTCTTTGTTTAAATGGTACGTCCTCTCCTTTTGAAAAATTGGAGTGGACAGTGTGGTTGTAATTTGAAGACCCATCAGATATAGATCTACCAATAAAAGAAGAAAAAGCTGAAGTGTCGCTCTTTGGGTTTTTGCACATTCATTTGGTTGGTAGAACATTTCAGTTTATGGGGACTCCATGCTATGGGATTTGTTTGTCTTAATTGTTTCATGTTACGGGATGATTGATTTTTTTTGACAACACTTGCATTCGCATTCTTCTAGCTTTTGCTTTTGTACAATATCTGTCTGAGAACTACAATTTGCCACTGATTTAGCTGAACTCAATTTCAATTGGAACATAAACTTATGAGTCTAGAGGTATACTTATTTTGTATGTGAAAATCAAATTTCAGCAACCTACTGTAATTCCAATTAGAAGTTTTCATCTTGCTACTACTGTCTCTGCAATTTCTTAAGGTTTCAGAAATATGTTTATGTGAATGACTGTATTCTCTATAAGAAACATCAAATTTTCAGAATGCTATTAGGGATTATGACCTGACTTGAAAAGGCGTGGCATGTATTTGCCATGAACACTCAGTTGCCACGTTGAACAATGTCTCCTATTGTCCAAATTCCATTGCTGGGAGGGCTACTCATATGGGCATGGCCAGATTAATCCTTTGCCCACTAGGAATTGAGATTAAATATAATGTGTTCATTCGGGTATTTGACAGCAGGTACCTATTTGTCAATCGAAAATGCATGGCATTATTGAGAGAACAATTTCTGCAGTGGTAATGTGTGTCATGTAAAATTCCATTTGTACCATTATTACCTAGTGTTTGATTTCAAGACCAATGTAGGTGCTCATCTATTGTTCCACATCAGTTTGATTTATTCCAAATATCCAAGTTGACTTTGAAGATTGTAGTGGCATGATTATTTGCAAGGAAATGGGAAACTGACGCACCAAATATTCCTTGTGGTTGTTTCAGATTTAAAATGGATTGAGATCCCAATGGAGAGGGCTCGTTCAATGTCTCGCGGAAAGTTTACAAATGTCAAGAATAGGCCCGACTGCTTTCTTAAAATGGTATTTGTGCCTGCTCTATAAGCATACAGAAAATTGTGTTTTGTATTTTATAGTTGGACAATTTTTTACTCACGGTTTACTGCACCAGTCAATATATAATGCAAGACATTTTGTCCGTCTTTTTTTTTTTTTTTTTTTTTTAAGTTTTTGATTCTTGGTTAAAATGGGAGAAGATGATAGAAATTACTATGTGATGTGCAGTGCAGATGCTCTTTATTATTGCTTAAACTGCTAGTCAGTTCTGTTGGGTGTATTAACTAGCTCTAATACGCAATGGTTGTGCATATGGAAATCAGTTTTAAATGCTATTGCTAAGGTTGGGAGGTTTTTTGTAACTATCAGCCCCCCCCCCCCCACCACCCCCCCCCCCCCCCCCCCCCCCCCCCCCCCCCCCCCCCCAACCCCCCAAGGGTCGCATTTGGGTTTGTGAAATTATCCCTATTATGAGTTCTTTGGGCGTCTCTAAATGTTCAAATTAGTTAGAATTGTTTGGCACCTTATCAAGGTTGGTTTTGGTCGTTTAATTTCTTTCAAATGGATTTCTGAAAATCGTTTTTCATAAATAAAGTTAATTTAACATTGTTCGATGCATTTGTGTGTATGAGACGTAATTGGAACCTTGTTTTCTACCTCTGGAGAGATTATTTATTGTTTCATGGTTCAAGGCATTAATTTATTTTTGTTCTTTTTGCCATTATCTTGTGTAATATTGCAAAATAAAAAAATTACCACAGATGGTTAAGAATCGTTTGACATTTATGTTGCACGTGATTTTTACTTTCTTGAAATTGGGTATGAATCTCTACTGATTGCCTGTAGTTTAAGAAACTGTTTCTCTCACTCTCTCTACCGCCAGCTTATTAATTCTCTTGAATTCCTCAATTTGTTGAATTCTCTCATGTAGATAAAAAATCAACCACTGACCAGAGCAGGATGTGGAAAGGATGTGCGCCACTTTGAGTTTGAATTTGTTTCATCAGTAAGTTGTTTGCTATGTGTTCTTAACTGCAGAGCAGTGCTTGCTCTTTGTCTTTTGGTCAGAACCTAGTGCTGGTCCCACTTAAGTAGATTCCTAGGAGGAGTTGCTTGGGTATGTCCTACCTTTTGGCATTTCTGCTTGCAGTGGCTGAACTCGTGGCAGGAACCTGCGAAAAAATTTGCATGTGGCAGCCCAATACTGCTACTGTTATATCAGATAATAGATCACTTGGGATTCCGAGTTGTAATGTTGTATAACGTTAACAAAATTCATCATTGTTCCTTTCTTTTGATTTCCAGGCTGTCGAATATCAAGTTGGCGATGTTCTTGAGGTTCTCCCTGGTCAGAATCCTTCTGCTGTAGATGCTTTCATACAGCGTTGTAACTTGGACCCTGATGCATTCATTACTGTAAGTGGTGTCCTTGGTTATTGGCTGAACCTGAGGCTAACTTATAAAATTCTCACATAAACATGTAATTACAGGCCTTTATATGCCATTACAGGCATGAGTCCTGTTTTCACAAGTCATCCATTCTTTAGTTATTGTCATGGGGTTTACAGGTTCTTCATACTTCCAATTAATGCATATGTTTTTTCACCCATTCTTGGGCTCGAGAGCCAAGCGAATTGAGAGATTCGTGTTTGGGTCAGGATCCCTTGGAATTTTAATTGAACTTTCAAATATCTCTGGACTTATGTCGGCTTGAGTAAGGTATAGTGTGAATCTTCAATTTGTGGTTGCTTACTAATTTGCTTCATGAGGCATCAATTCACATTCTCAGTCCATGGAAGTTTCTTCCCATTAGTTTCCTCATCTTTTTCTCTCTCTGTAAAGCTGTGCACGCGTATGTGTTTTTTCTGGTTTGCTGTATGTTTTTTCTTGGGACCCGTTGACTGCCAATGGCAATGCCCTTCTTTCTCATTAGATGAACTGCGTATGAAACCCTAGTCATTACTACAAACACTTTAAAAAACAGGTATGCAGACAGTTGTGTAGTTTACTGCCAAAGAAAGTACACAAAAGTAGATAGAGTTAGATCTTTCCACCCAAAAGTGACGGAGAAGTGAAAAGAAAAAAAGTTTGGCGTAGCAGATTGTAGATGTGAAGTGCAGTGTAATGCAAGTGCTCAATGACCATGGTGCATCTGGTCGTCGAATCGCATTATAAGCACTTGATATCAGAATTCCCAGGTGGACACTAATAAATGATCTGAATCCTACATTATACTGAAGTCAATCCATATTATTCAGAACTTAGCTCGATATTTTTGTATCTCTGAATTAATTAGTTTTTAGCAATCAATTAAATTTTGAGATATGGCTTCCTCTATAGCAGATTGGCCTGAGACCAAACCCAACATGTTATGGCCAAGGATAGGTCTATACAAATGAGATGTCTTGCGTTTAAGGTGCCCTAAATTTTTTTAAATCATTAATTATTAGGCATATATGTAATGTTTTTAAATTATCTAATTTCATCCTATTCTGTACGTTTAGTGGCCATCGTTTCTATAACAAACATTTTGCTTGATTACAGGTTCATCATAGAGACATGGACAATCACCTTCTTCAGAGTTGTACAATTGCCAAGGTCCCAATCAGATTAAAAGACTTTGTGGAACTGACAATGGATGTTGCATCGGCCTCCCCTCGACGCTATTTTTTTGAGGCAAGAACCCTATATGTTTGAACTCTGTTTGCCCCCCTCCCCCTCTTCTTTTCCTGCCTCTCTGCGTCTCTTTCTATTGGAGTTTTCTTGAGAAAATTGCCACTGCAAAATTATCTTATATGTCATTTCTTGCTTGCTTAGTTTCATCTTCCTCGAAGTTGGTAATGGCTATCGATCTTACTGGTCATTCATGTCTGCACTTTACATTTAATACCGTATCCAGATTCTAAGAAAATGAATTAGGAATGTGAGGAGAACTGGAATTGATGTTGTACCTTCCAATTGCTCTGCTTTCATGTGAACTTGTAGAATAGGAGTTTGGTTAACCGCAATTGTGCTGCTTCCAATTTGCTGGAGGAACAATAGATGCTTTGAAGATACGGAGTTGTCGATGGATAGTTTGAGGGGCTTTTTGTTGCAATCTTTTTTTCTTTGGGCTAATGCGGTGTTGGATTTTCCTTTTTCAGGCTATCTGGATTTTCTTAGCTTTTTCTTGTATGTCTCAGGTGTTTTCAGTATAGTCTCTTGTACTGTTGACACTTCTTTTTATTTTTTCTTTTATTAATATAGCTTCACTTACTTATAAAAAAAAAAAAGTCTTGGTATTCTCAAGGAAAAAAACAAAAAAAAACAAAGAGTAAAGAATAAAAATAAGAAGCAAAAAGGAATCTTGTTGATTGTATTCTTATAAATGCAGAGTTATATGATTGATAATTACTCCAAATTTTTCCAGTTTTTAGAGGAAAGAAATTAAGCAACTTATGTTTCATCCCCCAATATTCTACTGGTCAGAAGCATTTGTGCCCTTCTATTTGTGTTCCATATTCATACAGTGAATTTTGCAGGTCATGAGTTATTTTGCAACAGCTCCACATGAAAAGGAAAGACTTCTATATTTTTGTTCACCTGAGGGAAGAGACGATCTATATCAATACAATCAGAAGGAACGAAGAACTGTTCTTGAGGTGATTTCAAGCAAATATAATTGAGACACTGCACTGTTCCTCTTTTCGTAATTTTTCCATGTGTTGCCCAATTGTATTGTACTGGTATAAACTGTTTAATGAATCTGCTGAACACCTGCATGAGATGCATCACACGTCAAGAATGTGGATTTTGCTAAAGAGGGAAGAGCATTAGTTGGTTCTTTCTCTTGCATGTCATATTTCCTGTAAGGAAACTTGTCGCTTTGCATAGTTACCTGTTTATCATTTTATGGTGATTTTGGAGGAAACTCTCAAGACTTCGACTTCCTATGCTAAAATTATCTGAACGGTCTGAAGAACCTTCATTGTCTACTCTTGTGTTTCTCTAACATACCCCAAGTGAGCTTAGTCTTGCTTTCTAATGAAATTGGTTTCTTTGTAATAGGTATTAGAGGACTTCCCCTCCGTTCAAATGCCATTTGAATGGCTGGTGCAGTTGGTTCCTCCATTAAAAACCAGAGCTTTCTCCATATCTTCCTCCCCTTCAGCTCACCCCGATCAAGTACACTTAACTGTCAATATAGTGTCATGGACAACACCTTTTAAAAGGAAGCGAGTTGGTCTCTGCTCAATGTGGCTAGCCAAACTTGATCCTGAACGGAGTATGGCATAAATGAAACTATCAAAGCACATTGTGAATTAAGCTACCATGTATATTACTTGTTAAATACCCTTGACTATTTGTTCTATCATGAGCAGGCATTTATATTCCAGCCTGGTTTCAGAAAGGTTCCCTTCATCCCCCACCACCATCTCTTCCCCTTATTCTTATTGGACCTGGAACCGGTTGTGCCCCTTTTCACGGATTTTTGGAGGAAAGAGCAATACAAAGTGAATCTGGTGTAACTGCTCCAGTTATATTTTTCTTTGGTTGCCGGAGTGAGGAGGATGACTTCCTATACAGAGACTTTTGGTTGTTGCATTCGCAAAATGGTGGGGTACTTTCGGAGGCCAAGGGTGGAGGATTTTTTGTTGCTTTCTCAAGGGACCAGCCACAGAAGGTTTATGTACAGCATAAGATGCGGGAAAATGGCCGGAGGATATGGAATTTGCTGAGCGAGGGGGCTGCTATTTATGTTGCAGGTTCATCTACCCAAATGCCTTCCGATGTACTGTCTGCTTTTGAGGATATTGTATCCAAGGAAAGTGAGCTTCCTAAGGAGTCTGCTGTGAGGTGGCTTAGGGCTCTGGAAAAGGCTGGCAGGTACCATGTCGAAGCTTGGTCTTGAGCCCTGCCTTATTGTTATGTTATGAGAAGATGAAACCCCAGTTTTTTCGTGGAGAGATTATCAGTAATAGTCATCTGAGTCATTTTAAGCTTATACAACGAGCGGCTTAGGTAGAGGAGATTGGGTCCTCAAACTAAGCATCTGTGACAATTGTAGAATATTGTACAATAAGCTTAGGTTGTTTCAAAATGTCTGAACCATAGCGTCATTTGCTAAGGTTGTGAATTGTCAAGAAGGAAGCTAATTTAGTAGATTCCTACTGGACTGGTTGCTATCTGGCCATATAACCTTAAATAATAAATAGTTTATTTTGTCTTGTTCAATATGCCGTTTGATTCTCAGGAAAAATAAAATTGTCATTTAGATTTGCACAAAAAGCAGCCGTTCATCTCAAGGTAGTGGGTTTACATCTGGGGATTAGGATCTATAATTTTTTGTCCGGATTGTAGTGTACAATAGGTAGACACATCAAGTAGATCTTATACTATTTAATGTTGCACATTAAAATTTCAGATAGTATAGAGTTTACTTTGATGTGTTTACTTGATGTGTATTTTTTTCAAATTGTACTGGGCAATTTGGATAAAAAATTATAGAGGTTCCATCCAAGCTGAGCAAATGTCTCAATATTTTTAGAAACTGAGCAGCTGAAGGAAAGGAATTGTTGAAAATTTGGGACGTAACAACTCGCAAATGTTTGACCAATTAGTATCTAAGTATTTCGTAACGGCACCTAACTGCTTATTGCCCTTCTTTTTTCTCGTATCCATAAAATGGGAATGGGCAAAATACTAAATGGGTCGGTATCATCCGAAGATTAGTGGGTTGAAATTGACACGGATCCGTCACCCGATTTTCCTTATCCCGAAATACAGGAGCTTCAAAGTGTCTCTCTCTCTCTCTCTCTCTCTCTCTCTGTTTCAGTGTGTGAATTTCAGAAAAGATGTTACCCATGGCAGTTCAACCAAACCTGAATGCGTCTCTGAAGACCTTAGCGTTCCCTTGCCAGAACTTCTTCCTAAAACCCTGTCAGAAAGCCTCAATCTTTGCAAGGTCGCGTTCACACTCGCTGTCCGAGTTAAACCACCTGAGTTTCCACAGTTACAGTACCAGTCAAAGGATGAGAATCGGCAAACTATCGGCCTCAGCGTCAGCAGCGGCCGCCGATGTAGCTGTCAATTTAGATACTCTTGCTGATGATGATATCCCCTCCGAATCCCCTCGGGCCGAATCTTCTCCGGATAAAGAGGTCATTTCACTCTCTTCGCGTCTGGTTAGCTTTTTTTTACGTGCTATGTTTGGTTCGTGAGAAATGGAGGAAAACCCGAAAATTCGAGCAACTGAAACTTGTACGCAAAGAGAGTCTAATCGAACTACAAGTTCGCACAGTCCAGCTGGGTTTCATAGTTTATAGAAACCAATTAAAACTTGCCCCTTTTATTAATCACCTTTTGTGTACACATCCAATCAAAGCATCAGCCTTTGAAGTGCTTTATTTCTATGATATTTGTAGAAGCTTGGGGTGGTTGTGAAGTCGGTGGAGAAGCCGCGGCTTGTGTTGAAGTTCATCTGGATGGAGAAGAACATTGGCATTGCACTCGACCAAACGATACCGGGACATGGCACTATCCCGCTGAGTCCATACTACTTTTGGCCAAGGAAAGATGCTTGGGAGGAGCTTAAGGTATTACTTGAAAGCAAGCCCTGGATATCTCAAAAGCAGATCATCATTCTCCTCAATCAGGCTACAGATATCATCAATTTGTGGCAGCAGAGCGGGGGCAATCTAACATAAGATTCAATGTAAGAAATTTTTGAGTCTTCAGCCTATTAGGTTATATAGGTTGTCTCACATGAATGTACTGTTGCAACCTGTTGTATTAGAGCTCGTTTTGAACTACTTGTATGCTTCTTGTTAAAGTAAATGGAATACGGCTTTCAGTTAGTAATTTGAATGTTTCATAGTGTGGACTTTCTAAGCAGTACAGGATTAATTTATTGATGAAATTGTGTGAGAGGGTTTTTTTGGGTGATGCATATTAACTGTGCTCTCTTTGGAATTAGTTTGGTGGATGAACTCAGGGCCATACACCCAAAACCCAAAATGTGAGGTCATTTACATAGCTAGAGCGGGCAGAAGAGAGTTCTCTTAGAAGAAAAGCTTTCTAGTTTAACAACCAGAACAAGAATCTCTACCACATCTGCCACCATGATGACCTCCACCCTCTCGGAACATTCTGCCACTGCCACCATATGTATTTTGCATCAGAATTCGTGATTGCAAGTGTCCTGGTCTAGGACTCGAGCTGGTTTCATGATTTCTTTTCCAAGATGGCTACGTACGACCAGAATTCTTCTTCGTCATTTTCTTTTGCTTGAGAGCTGTTTCTATGCTGATATGGATTGTCAGTAGCTCATGCAGAGTTATTGTGCCAATGAATTTGACTTAGAAAAAACAAAAATAGCCAACCCACTTCAATCAAGCATGCAAAGCTTCTTATCTTCATTGCCAGTGTCAGACTTACAAGTTCATGAACAATATTCGGCATACACAAGAATTTCGAATTCTATTTCCAATGCTAATGAAAGGGTACAATGATATTAATTTCTAGTAGCAGTCAACAGATCAAAACTAACTATTTCCAATGCCTAATTTTTAATTGAAGCTTTAGAACTAATAACATGGAAAATTCTGTCTTTTTACTCATGCAGTCATCCCTTGTGCTATCTTCTTGTCCATGTTTGCTTGCTTGCTTTGTAAGTGCTCTACAAAATTTGAGATACGATTGCATGGCAATTCCCTCTGCCTCGGGATGTCATCTCCCCCATCTGAGACCTATGATTTGGTTTCTTTCGTCTATTTCTTGCATTCTGATTCTGAACAAAAGTTGGTAGGGAAGTGGATATTGTCAAAACTCAAAATCTTTATCGACGCTTAGTCTCCTATGAAGCTGCATGTCCATCACTTTTCGTATTTAGATCTTATTGACCGATCGGATATTGGAGTCAGTTGTGATTTCTTGTTTTATGAGCTGGACCACACGTATCATCTGGATCACTATCGGGGGATTCAGCCCTGGAGAGTTCAACAGCTGCTCTGGCAGCTGCTGCTGCATATGCCGCTGATTCAAAAGCCTCTTGAGCAGCGGTGGCTACATCCCTGTACTTCTTCCTTGCTTTTCTCGATTCAGAGAACTTCCATTCTGAATTATCTCCTCTGCAGGTGATTCATGGCCATCACCCCTAAGATGAGGATCAAGATTCTTCTGCTCCTGGCTGATATCCTGTTTCTCCTGCATTTTGATTAAATATCGATTCATTCCAATGTTCAATATCGAAATTTTATTCCGTGTAAATAGTTTCTGTCATGTGATGTGCAACTTTTCCTACCTCAACAATCACAGCAGATTCCTTCCCTAAATGTAGGGTGACTCCAATCTCAGCGGCAATTTCTCGTAGCGCTTTCAGTCTCATCTCCAATCTTGGCTATCGTGCCGAAAGCTTTTGTTCCATCTAGAGAAATCAATCCGGAGGCAGTTAGATACACTTCGAGGATGACAACCTTGAACTTCAAAGTCTTTACCTTAGGGTCCACTCCGCAGTTGTTTCGCAACTCAACCGCACGATTAGCGAAATCTTTCCCAAATTTTGACGTAACAATCTGACGAATTTTTTGTAGCTCTGGGAATTCTCCGCATCTTGAAGCTACAAAGATCAGACTTGATATCCCCTCTTTGAGCTCATCATGGCACTCGCTGCACAAGCGCATGCATACATACACAATCATACGTAAGAAACGGAAGTAGTTGCTAGTTGCCGATAACCCTGTAGTCCCCATCATCATGGGACTACTGAAATCTTGAACTTCGATAAACTCGGGAGAACTAACTTGCTCTTTTTAAGTAGCGGAATCCTTTCTATTAAGAGATCACAGTAGTCTTCTATCATAGCAAACACATCGAACATGCTCCTTTATAACATGCTCAACCTGTAAAAAGAGATCAGGTCAGACTCCGGTTACATTAGAGAGAGAGAGAGAGAGAGAGAGAGAGAGAGGGAGGGAGGGTAAGAAATTACCCGTAGAAGAGCTCGATCTTGGTGACCAAGCTTAAGGAGTTCGCTGACATCAGACCGGGCATGGGAGCACCTGACTTGGCGCTGGTTCTTAAGGATGGCGATCCTGGAGATTGTCAGTTTAGCTAGGGCTTTGAATCTGGAGGTCTGGGAGTTCCTTCCTAGCAAAGCATCCAGTTTCCCAACCATCTTGGCCCTGCTTATGCTGCTGCTCTACACCGATACATGGACCTCCTGGAGTACTTGGAACCTCAACAAAGGGGGTACCAAAAGGAATGCTTGTATACTTTTGAAATTAGACACCTCTGCCCAGAGACGGTCTTTTCTGTCAAACGTGGTTAAGTATTGGTCAAATCTTGGTAGCTTCTTTTTGTAGAATAGACCCATAAACCTTCACTTCTCTGTCATGACCTTTGTTTTTCTGCTAGCAAAATGACCATATTTTCGCAGAAAACAAATAAGTCGCCCTCTGCTTGGAGGCTGAGAAAAAGTCCATGAGCCAGAAAAGTAAACAACTTTTAAGTCTAGGAAAAGACTTAGCCCCAGCAACCCATTCCTTTCTTAAAAATATCAATTAATTTTGGAAGATTCTGCATTATGGCTCAGGACCAAATTATATTATGTCAGATGCAAGCACATTTGGTTGTTTACTAGATGGGGGTGAAATCAGGCCACATCATCACGTGACTTTGTACAATTTTTTTTTTTTGCAGGCAAATGGTGGAGCAGGACTTAGCCTGCAGAAGAGGTGGGATTCCACCCCCGGACCTAACCCTCCCCAAAGGGAGGACGTGCCACCTGAGCTAAAGCTCATTGGCGTGACTTTGTACAATTTGATTGAGTCAAGATGAACGAATTTTGAGAGAAGTTATTAGATTAACAAGGGAAAATGAAAGTGACATTCGAGACACCAACAGAAAAGGCACAGCGGATGACGCCCACCAAGGGCTAATGGCTTCTTCAACGAACGCCAATTGGCTGCAGGAAACTTCCACCTGAAACTTCAGGTGGAAACTCTTAATAATTGTGCTAAGTCTTGCTCCTATATGCTCGGAGCCTCAAGAGTACCCTTTTGTTTTTTGTCCAAAACCAGACTGCTACACAAAACTAACTAGACACAAAAAAGATTGAAAGACCACGTAATTCTCTGTCTGGCAGAGAATGCGGTGTGGCAGGACATAGTAGAGCCGCAGGGCATCTGTGAGCATAGGCAATCTAGGCAATCTAGGCAGTTACCTAAGGCCCTCAAAATAAGAAGCCCTCAACTTCCTATTTTACTTAATATTTAATAGGTTATACGCCACAATTTAAATATTTTAACTTAACAAAAGAAAAAATAAGTCTCAAAATATCCGTTAAATTTTTTTGAAATTCTCATTTAATGCAAAGAAAAACATAATTCAAAATTTTAAAGGAGATGACTTCCAACTTTAAATTTTTTTTAAAAAAAAGACTATGGGACTTCCACTTTTAGCCATTTTTTACTTTATCCCTACTTTTATTATTACTTATGTTCACCACTTTTCCTTAATTTTTTTTTTGGCAAACAAAAACAAAAAGAATTACACCTTGCCTCACTAAGGTGGCTCAAACTGAGAGTCTGAAAATGAATTAACAAACGGGAACCTATCAAAAGTCACAGGACCCCTCCGACATTCCACAGCAGCCCATTGAGCCAAACGGTGTGCCATCTCATTTTGCTTCCGGGATATCCATACGTAGCTCCAATTAGAATGGGCAGACAACATAGCCCGGATCTTCACAATGATGTCAAAAATAGGACCCTGAATATCCAATTCCGGTTGGTTGACAAGTTGACAGGCAATAAGGGAATCCCCTTCTATGATTATCTTGCCATCAGGATCAGAAGGTGCTGATTGACATGCCAAAAAGGCTGCAGAAAGTTCTGCCAAGAGAGGATTGGAGGAACAAATAAAATCTGTCCAAGCTTGAATCAATCTGCCGTTAGAATCCCTACAAACCACGGCTAGGAATGCTTGAGCACCTCTGCAAGCAGCATCACAATTAAGTTTCAAAAACGAGGGAGGTGGTGGACTCCAATTATGATTGCCCGCAACGTCCTCATTCCGCCTGGCACATGCATGTTCCCTGTATCGTCTCTTAAGCATAGATATCAGGGCATGGACATCCGGATGAGCACCCTCATGAACCACTAGATTCCTATGATACCATATTGTATCCGAGAGTATAACAGCAAAAAGAGTGAAAGCCCGACCATGAACACCCTTTAATCCAACATGGGATTTTGGTTGAATAATGATGCTAACCCAATCCACCATAGAAATATCACCAAAGGCTTCTAAATTTAGAGACCAATAAGATTCCAGCCAAAGAACTTTAGTAAAACAATAATTAATGAACAAATGCTCAGCAGTTTCAGGATGAGCTTGGCATAAGGGACAAAGTGCTAAACTTGAATTCTCACCATGTAAAAACTGTAGCCTGGATTTGACTAACAAAGCATTGGACCCCATTTTCCACAAAAATAACTTAAGTCGGGCTTGAATTTTCAAAGACCAAAGAATTTTCCAAGGGACTTGATTTCTACTTCCAGGCCTATGGAATCGCTGAGCCTGGTCTTCCAGATATGCCGATTTAACTGAAAATACACCTGTATTTTCTGGTTTCCAAAGAATAACATCAGCTTCATTTTCTGCCGAGAGAGATAAAGCTAAGATTGCTTGGGCACTAGGGGCATCAAAAATCTCCTGAATAACCTCAACTTTCCATTGCCGAGTATGCTGATCAATCAGATCAGCAACTTTAAGATTCGGTCTAATTAAGGCACCCTCCAACCTAGGTGAAGGCTTAAAATCAGGAAAATTTGGTATCCACGGATCCTTCCAAATATCAATATCATTGCCACGTCTCACCATAAAATACAGCCCTTTGGATAGAAGAGGAGAAGCCTTCAGAATCCCCTGCCAAATCCAAGAAGATCCAGATTTCTTTTTAACATTGAGGAGATGATTATTGTGCAAATATTTAGCATTCAATGCCCTCACCCAAAAAGCTTCAGGGCGTTTATAAATAAGCCAACCTAGCTTTGAAATTAGAGCCTTGTTAGTATCATGGAGTCTCCGAAGCCCCAAACCACCATCTTCTTTTGGACGACACAAACTAGACCAGGCCACAGGAGTAAAATGCCGAGTGGTTTGAGATGAAAAGCCCCAGAAAAAATCTTTCATTTTACGATCAACTTCATTACACCAACTCTTCGGCAAGAGGAAGGAGGACATGCTGTAAGATGGTATAGTGGCTGCCACCGCTTTAAGCAAAGTGAGACGACCGGCCTGTGATAGACTCCGAGCTTTCCAGCCTTGGATTTTAGAAAAAATCCTATCTTTGATATCATTGAAAGCAAGTCTTTTAGATCTTGGTATGGTAAGAGGGAGACCAAGGTAATTTCTGGTCAGAGCAGATCTGCTAATATTCAGCTCCTGTCCGAGAGAATGTCTGAGTTGAGATGAACAATTTGAACTGAAATGGATCCCATACTTCACTGTATTAATTTTTTGGCCATACCGTGCTAATACACTGTCGTATCCAATTAATCCACCGAGGAGAAAAACCGAAGCAAGCCAGTACCTCCAATAAAAAATTCCACTCAATGCTTTCTTCGTGTCAAACTTCATAACCACCAGCCCATTTTTATATTGTGAAGTCATATCCATCCTTATTTCTAGCAAACTTTTATATTGTGAAGTCATATCCATCCTTATTTCTAGCAAACTTCATAACCACCAGCCCATTTTGAAAGTGTTGATTCAATTTCAAAATCTCAAAGCCGGTTGTAGTCATCTTCTTCCTCAGAGGTGCTGTGATTATTCTAACCTTTCAACTTTTAAATTAGTTTTATACTTTTATTTTATATATGTTGTAACTATCACTTTTTTTCCTAGAAAAAATTGAAAAATTGAAATTAAATTGAGTACTGTACAGTTTTATTTTAAATCTCTATGTTGTGTTGATTGTAGTTATCATTTTTCAATTTAAGATACTTTTGAGATATTTAATATGTCTAATAGAAAATAAGAATCAACAATAATTTTGCATCTCATTGTTGATATTTTATATTTTAACATAATAATTTATTATAAAAAGCCTCTTTTTATGATTTTACCTAAGTTCTCATTTATCTTAGAGACGCCCTTTATCTTAGAGACGCCCTAGACAGAGGGCACTACCAAAACCAATAAGTGCTAGTATCAATACTAAAGCGCGTCGACAATCTGGACACAGCGAGGCTCCCCAAGGGGCCGGCAAGCGAATTCCATGTTTACTTTTTTCAATCTTGTTTATGGCAGGTTTGAAGTCTGAAAACAAGCCAAAAAGGACCTACGTAAGCTTAGCAGTTCTAGAATCATCAATGACAATGATACGGAAAAGTTGCAACAAATTGAACCGATCCATTTGTATAATTATCTTAAGGAAGATTTATTGTTTGTTCATCTTGGCCCTTTTGAGCAAGAGAGCAACTAATAGAAGAAGTAATTCTTGATGTGCTGAAAGTCCGCCTCGAATTGGCGAATTGCTACAACATGATGATATCTTAGTTACTGGTCTTTTGTGTACAGGATGTGGTATTACGTGTCACTTAAATGACTTGTGACAGTGATAAAGCTCAGGAGACAATGGGGAACATCTGCCCAACGGATGATATGTGAATTTTGGCATCTTAGGATGCGCCGGTTGGCAGGCTGGCCTTTCTTTATGTGCCTTTTCCCCTTCTCTTAAGTAAATACTTGGATTGGCAGCCAAAAAACCCGTATCAAGAGCTTCAATGGACTCAATCCAAGCTTTCAGAAATTTAGAAGAGTGATGAGTGAACTCTGTCTCAGCTAAATTAGTATGTACTCGATCTGCTGACAGTCTGCATGGAAATGCTAAGGTGGTCTAGATGTCTAATAGACACATAAAGATTAAACAGATCTGGACAGGAAAAAGAAACCATCATTACCATATTCCAACAGAAGATCATGTATTAATAACGTAATCAATGTTTAGAACAAGAATCTGCAAATGCTATGTAATGCAAAGGATGGGAAGGGAGACATGAACATCTCGACTCCAAAGACTCCACAGGACAAACCGGTGGAATAAGACAACGAAAGATAAACCAAATTGACCAACAAGGGAGAGAAGTCTGACATTAACAGGAGGAGAGAAGAAAATGAAAAATGATGATCACTTTTATCAGTCCTCAAACTCATGCATGTGATCCAAAAGATAGTTGGCTGCCAGCTCCTCGTTCTTGTTGCATGCAAAGAAAACCTCCAACACTAGGGCTCGGTCAAAGCCCATAGCTTCAAGCTGCAAAAGATAGAAATATTAGCGAAAGTGCAAGAATAGTCAGTCATGTAATTCTTCACAGCAACTTTGCCTCCCAAGACTAATAAGTCTATCTCAAAAAAGAAACCAAAAAGACGAACAAAAGAAAAGCATAAGCTTCTAAGACATTGCACACCATAATTCAGTTGAACTTGTCCCTAGTACCCATGAATAGGACTAATTTTCACAAATAATCTAGCCAACATTTCTTTAGAGAATTCGAAGCTACAGGAACTTAAGAAATTGAGCATATCATTCGTCCAGAAATTCCAGCATATACAAAGAAGAAACTATGTATGGTAAACCCTTAAGTACTTATTCACTGAATTACTAAAATATAAGAAACAACATTCGAGTACACAGGACTACCAGTATCATTATGTTGATTTCGCTCCCCGTAAGATCAATACCAAAACCAACGAGGTCTACAAGTTTTACATCTAAGTAATACCCGATCCAATAGTTTATGATATAGATTGGTAACACATTAAATAAAAAAGGGAGACATATGATATAACTTGATAAGAGTTTCAAGCATGAGGCCCCTGTCCCCACACTGATTATCTCTCTTATGTGCAACGATGATTGAGGGTTAGAACGAAAAGCTGCAAATAGGAGCTAACCAACTTACACGTTCGATGGCCTGACGCTCCTCAGGGGTGACAGTCACAGCCTGTGGCATGGCTGGAGCCCCCTGACCCAGTAGGTTCCTGATTGTACATTAACATGCAAATAAGCATCCATGCATTCAACTATAGATATACATAGAAGCCAAATGATAATACATCACATTCATCTCACCCTTCTCCTTCGACAGGTTCATTTATCAGGCGCAAAAAGTCGGCCTGATGCTCCTGAATCAACCTCATTAGCTGTGGATTTTGCTTTCCTAGCTCCTGAAGCATAGGCTGCAAATGGAAGAGTGTCAGAACTAATCAATGTTAAGCATAAGCTATTACAATGACCAAATTGACCACAAAAAGGAGGACATATGACATAGAGTACCTGCAATATTTGGGGGTTCGCTTGTACCATAGCTCGTAAGGCTTGGAACTAAAATGAAGAAAGAGAAAAATGATTTATAAAGCTCAACGAAGTAAGAAAAACATATGCCAATATCCAGATTAGAAAAAAAAAATCATGGATAATCTACCTGTTGACTGTTACGCAGGAAATCCAAGGTGCCTGCACCAGCATTTGAACCCAAAGTGGGAAGACCCTGATTAAGGAAGACCAAGTCCATTACACAATTCCAATGTATTCCGTAAGATATTGATTAAAAGGTATCTACCTGTGGAAACAGATCTAAGGGGTTTGCATTGGGCCCACTGGTAGGTGCTGCTAGTTGGGGAGCCTGGGCTGGAGGGTTCACTGCCTGCCCACTAGCAGGAACTTGAGCAACCGGTGGAACATCAGCTTGCTCAGGAATACCCTGAAATGCATTAATTCACATCTGACTCAGATAATATGATACAAACAGATGATGAACCCAAATACTGGGGAAAGGACTCACAGAATAGAGATATTCAACAGCTCTTTCAGGGTTGTTAAAAGCAGCACGTAAAGCACGGACAACAGTGTCCCGATCCCAGCTTCCTCCACCCATATCTAGAATCTGCTGAACTGTAGCCTCTAAATTATTTCCTGCAACAAGATTTGATGCAGCTAGGCCATAGACATCTGATTCTGAGCTGCATAAATCCAAAACAAGTATAATCAATAAAAGAACAAGGGCAAAGAAATATCACATTATTCAACCCTGCTTTTAATTACTTAGACTCATACAAGTGATCTGGAGTTCTCTGCATTATACAATCAAAAAAGATTCGAAGGTTAAAACACAAGGTCTTAACACTTATATTCAGAGACTATCAATATCAATACTCACGAAACAGGAGGGACTTCCACAGGAGTGCTTTCTGGGGCAGATGGGGGCCTGCACAGTTTGAAAAACAGAGGCAGATGAGTTGGTTAAAGAGTAAGAAGAAAACTCCTTGTTTACAGGAAAACACCTTCAAACTAGTATAGCTCGGCAGTGCCAGGATTCAAACTTACGGTACTGGAGCTGAGGGAGGAGGTTGAGATGCTGGTGATGGTGATGGTGATGGTGATGGTTGTGTTGGGGTAGGAGGTGAAGAACTTTCAGGTTTGGCCTACACAAGAAAGTGGTTCAACTATATCAACTTCATATTGCAATAACAACTACACCCCGATGACACCAGCAACAGATCTCAACAGAATGGATTCTAACAGCATCATCTTTGCCTACCTGGCTTGTGGGTGCAGCTGCTGTACTTGCGGCTGCACTGGATGAGACCTTATTCTATAATTGTTTCAACATGTATACATTAGTACAAACATTAAAGCACTACCTTGAGGTCTCTAAAATACAACGAAATTAAAAAATGTGACTGTAAGAGCATGTAAGACAGCCGTATAGCTACTTTTCAACTACATTACACCTTCAAAGCAACATAGAAGACCACCGTCATTGAATTTAGAAAAATAAATGATTGAGAGTAAACACGAACAAATAAGGTGATTCTCCACAAAAGTGAGGTTTCCAGCATCTTCTTGGAACCTAGAGACTAATTTTGTACAAATGTAGGCACTTAAATGGTATCAGGTGAAAAGGCAGGAGTCGTAGATTCGTTGATCTTAAGCGGTGGAGCATTCTCCTCTATCGTGTTGCATTTCCTCTGCCGGTGTAGTTGCACCCTCTTGCAGGGCACAACATAGGTGGAGATGGTAATTCTTAACAACTTGTCTAAAACTTGAGAATGCAAGAGTCAAAGTCTGAAAACAGCCACCACGTTCAGACAGAGGTTGAAGTGTGAGATATATCAAAGATACCCTTGCCAAGACGTCACTTAAGTCAGAGCAGTCCTAGATAATGACCATTTTTCTAGGGACAAAACAATGCCTCGGTCAAACAACAGCTAATCCCTGAAAATCTCTGGTTGTTTTTCAGGCCTCTACTGATAGCCAAACTGCTACTGAGCCAAACTGACAGGCCGTCAGTTGGTAAGTTTTTCCACCGAACCACATGCTGTTTGGTTAGTCATTGAACCAACCCCCTTAATGGTACCGCGAAAGAGAGGTAGAGATACAGATGGAGAAAAGATGAGGAACAGCAGAAGCACAGTGAAAACATTGTTTTTCTTAAGGTTCAAAAGAGAGAGGAGAAGAGGAACTGAAGAAAGAGAAGAGTTGTTGTTGTTTGCGACAGCCCCCCCCCCCCGGGGGGGGGGGGGGGGGAAGGACCAGGCATCCAACTTAAATAAAATTGAATTCTTAAGAAATAGTATCTCTTGAGGGGTGAGGTATTATACCATATCTGGCCAAATGGTTCCATACCAAATACCACCCAACCAATGGATTAAGAGGGAAGGAAATCGCCCGCAACCTCATAAACCCCAGTCCCAGGAGGAATTTTGTTTAGCAGAAAGAAGGCTGCCAGGGTGCAAAACATTTAGACTCAAAATAAAAGTTTGTGGGCCCAATACCACACATTCTTACACTAGTTCCAACCCCGAATAGTCGTTCTTTCCATTTTTCCTAAACAAACTTGAGTCTCGAGAGCTACCCTTACTGAATTGGAAATTTGGACATAATATACAAAGTTCTGTCCAGTTAATAAATTCTACATTGGAGCAAAGAAACATGTAAGAAAACAATCCATCTGGTTCCCGAGAAACACACAAGCACATCATAGATAAGCCTACCAACAAGTTAATTGATGTGAAAGTAAAAGAAATTATTTAAGAAATTTACTTTGAAAATAAATCGTTACACCTGCCCTCAAGTGCATCTAGTGGAAACAACTGTGTTTACGTCCATTTTCTACTCTTTTAAGCAAATCTGTCTTATCTAAATACACATCATTATATGTTTACTTTTTGCTCAACATAACGTGATTTCTAGTACCCCAAACCAAAAGGAAAGGGACACAGCGAGAGAACAGAGACAGTAGACAAACAAGGTTTCTTGTTTGAAGATTATTCACTGTCTGCTGCCCGCAGAAACTGTTCACTTGCCAACTTAAAAGCCTCACACTAACATCAATTGCCTGTAAAATAAGAAATTGCAACAAACTTTGTGCAACTAGTTTTTCAACAACTCGAATCATATGTCTCCATATGCCTTTCCTTTACTTTCCTGTCCTTTCCTTTCTAAGTTCACAAAGATAAACCCCGTACGTGAAAAACATATTCACCTTTGTTAACATGATGACAACAAAACTATTCTCTGCAACCTTATTTTCCTCTAGGGTTGTGGGATCCTTAAGAACTTTCCCCTGGTGAATAAGCATCTGCTGTTCAGCAGGGTAAACATCAGAACCCTGTAGTGCCTCTATATTTCTCTTGACATCAAAAACCTGAAAATATCATTTTAAAGGGGAAAAAAAGAATTTAGAAAAATGAACCGAAACTCATTACATGGACAAAAAGAAAGCAATAGAAGAAACATAGTTTTCAAACAAGAAGAAATTAACAATTGATCCCTTTGTAAAGGCCAGCACCATTTACAACAAATGGGACCGTGTAATAAGAAGTGCACAAAAATTCAAATACCATTTGATAACTTTACAATTGGTTCAATGATGCTTTGAACAGAGAAGAGTACATGTTTCAATACACGTGGCAATAAAATGAAGCAATATCATGATTTGAGCAACACGATCCAACTAGAGAAAAGGGAGGGAAACACAACTGCCATCTATCTCGTGATTGTATTTTCTGACCTATGTCACTTTTCTGGTCTGGTTTTCCTTATTACATTCATCAAGCTCTTCTACATGCCCGGACAGCACCTAACCTATGCTGATGATAAAAAAGTTCCGGTCTCTAGGTTTTCCCTTGCTGAATAGGAAATTTGAAGAGTATAGACAATTTATTTTGCAACTCTGAACATCAACAGAAGCAAAGCCAACTATTGCCAGTCAAACTAATCAAAATAATGATACTACAAATTGGAGACTTGGACACTTGGTGATGTAGGTAGGTTCATAGAGTACTTACTACAAGGCTAGCAAGCACGATAGAGACCATCACATCCAGGAAGAACGAATAGCATAGAACATACACCCTGTCCTGGGTAGTGGTAGTTCACAAATTTAACAAAAAGTTCATTCATTTTGCCTAACTAGAGGTCTATAGCACATTCCATCTGTAAAGGCATATAAGCGCAGACTATCTCGAAAGAGATGTCAAAATCCCGCCAAAGCCAACACTCGGACAGTCATTAGGAGGTACAAAAGCACCTTAGAGTTCACCAAACAAGCATAATTGCCATGTATCACTGTTAGGCAAACACTTGAAATCTGTAAATTTGAATGTTTTCCCTTCTAAATGCAACATAATACAGATGCCGAACCTCAAAAAATTACTAAAAACACAAATCATACAATGTCAAATTGAAAATTCTTAACGTATAACATCTGAAATTGCACTAAATGCAACTGAACCTGGTTTCTGCAATCCGCGCCAAGGGTACAATTTTTGAGGAATTCAAGGATAGTTACCAAAAATCAAATTTAAGATGACATATCACCAACCACTGGAGAGATATAAAAATCCAATCTTCATCAACATATGCAACACAAGAGGGGACAAACCCTAAGTGAAACTTAGTTACAAGAGTAACAGAAATAAAACCCTAATTACGTAACATCAACCAGCAATCAAAACAGTAACAAAAAAAAAAAACAAGGAATTTTAAAAGTACAAGAGATTAAGAGTTGTATCAGTACAGTGTCTTCGGATTTCACTTCGACCTCGAAGTGAGTACCCTTAAGAGTCTTCACGAAGATCTTCATGTTCCTTTACGGCGCCCGTCTGTACAGAACCTGATCGGGCAGCGAGCTCGGACGTCCCCGCCGGCGATACGGGTATAAATACGCGGAAACACCGGAAGAAAAGTGAATTAAAGAGAGCCGAATCAAAAAGTCACAGCTCCGGAAAGCTGGAGTCTTTGCTCGGTTTATATAGCTAGACGATGGGCAATAATCAAGTACGAACAATACCTAGTATAATTTTCTTGTCTTCCAATGCATCAGGGACACACGGGATAGCAGGCAACTTTAAACAGGTGTCGTCTTGTGACTGTGTTGTGATATATCTTGTTACGGATAGCGCAATGTCACGTGAACAGGTTATTTCGGAACCGGAAAATGGAAAGGGCTAGATTTCTGCTTTCAGCAATTTACTACGGAAGAAGGATTTTTAGGAATATCCGTCACACGTGCCACGTGTGCCAAACAGGCTTTGCAAAGGGGCAACTTAATTGGAACGTCGGGCTATGTTATCCTTGAAAACGTTTTTTTTTTAATTTCAAAAACGTTTTCTAATCTAAATATTATTTTTTCACACAAAAAAAATTTAAACTTTAATTAAAAAAATTATTTAATCATCAATCTTAATTTTTATGAAAAACAACACAATTACAACCATTGATTGCTTTTACAACCAAAATTAGCAACAACATAAAAAACATATCGTAGAAGACAGAAGCAAAGATTTCAATAAGACCTCATTTTCCTACAAAATACCAAAAAGGTCTTAGAAATCTGTTTAGCAAATTGTTGGGCCTTACAGTTGTAGCTAACGTTGTCGAGAAGAATATCTAGGCTTGTCTTCTATTCAGTCTTGGTCTCGAGACTCTTGACCGTTAAAAGGGATATTTCCACTGAGCCCAAGTGTCGTTTGAAATTGAAACCAACCAGACAATAGGCCCGTAGGATTCTCAGAGGTGTAGAGGCCGTGAACTGAACAGGAATATGTCCAAGTGTGGCAATTCCAAACCGAATGCCCATGGGTTACTCGATTTGGACAATACAGTATCAGAAGAAACTTCTTAACTTATTATGAGCCCAAAGGACAGATCCAACAACTTCATACCAATTCCAAATCCCCTTCTTAATTTATATCCGATGCAGATCGATAAGTGTAGGAGGGGCTGACATAAGACATATGTGGCAGAGCTAGATTGGAAAATGAGCTGAGCAGAATTCGAATTGAGTGATCTCTTTTACTTAAAATTCTATCTTTCTACTTCTTTCTGGTATGTGATCTTTAACTTGTAGAATCAGGCCAAATGGAGTTCGAACCGATTTCAATACCCACTACGAGAAGGGAAAGCAAATATTCCCCTTCTTAACAGTTTTGCAACATCTCTGCGCCCAAGTAACCCGCAAGTTGTACCTTCCCGGGAGCCTGGGAGTTGACTGGTCATGTGCGCATTTTCTTTAGAATCTTGACATAAAGAGGATATATCTTTTACGTACGGGGTACCGTCGAGTTTCCTTTATGGATTCCATCTTTTTTCTTTAAGCTTCATTCCACTTATCTTTGATTTTTGTCCATCACTTTCAAGCTGGCTCTATATATAGTACAATTTAAACTGAATAATTCATCTCCAAATTTGTAATCTATATCGTTTAAACCGGGATATGTACTAAATTTGATTCTTCTTCCTGATGTTTTCCAAGTAAGTATAATAGAGAGATAAAATTGAGGGAGATGGTGGTGAAGAGGTTATTAATGGAGATAAATCAAAGCCGGAAAGCCTTTGTAGAGATTGGTCGGAGCACTTCATACGGGAATTATGATTTGCTGGGTATCCAGCTGCTTGATGAGATGCAAAAGAAGAGAGAGAGAGTGGGTTTGGCCTAAATTTACAGCTAATAATTATGGATGAATGCAAAACGTTTTTCTTTGCTGGACATAAAACGTCTGCCCTCTTACTCACATGGCCCGTCATGTTACTTATTGGCAAGCAACAATACCTCTTAACAAGAAAAGATTTGAACTGAGGTGTGTGAATTTATCACTTATTTCAAAAGTTTAAGTTGATAAGAAGAGAAATTTTTTATTATTTAAGTTATATTCTCTTCTAAGGTGAAGCAGGTCTGCAATGGTGAAACTCCCTCTATTGATCATCTCTCCAAACTCACCTTGGTAAGAGCAAAAGATAGTCTTCTTTTATTATTACCATTGCAGTTTATTTGTTATCGTAATAGGTTTGGGGTCCTGGGGAGAAAACCTAAAGGCGTAGTATAGGGACATGATATATATGCCTGTTGCTACTTAATTATGAATAACATGCCTACCAGATACTGCTTCTAGCAGTAGTTGCACTTACTATTATATATATCTAGTCATACACTCGAGCATATTCACTTTGAGTTGAGTGTAAAGAAAACAAAGATTTTTAACCCTTTTTTTTTTTTTTGGTAAGCAACGAAGGTTTAACTTCGTAAAACATACAAATGGTTTTATCACACACAAATTCTAGGTTTATACACCTAACTAGCTACCTTTTTTGAGAAGATCAAGTTCAAAGTGCATGCAGTCGACATGCATAGTCCCACTTTTCTTTGACGAGCAAAATAAAACGAAAAGGGAAAGCTATACATATATTTACATGTACATATATCTATGGACCCGAGTCCTTTCCATTACTTATGACTCCCCACTTCAAAATATTGTTCAAAGTGCTCAACTTATTGGAGAAAACCATAATATAAAATTTGGAGCGTCGGCATCATGATTCTTTTAGCTAGTGTCTCAGGTGTTGTGTCGAACAAATTAGAGTCAAATGGCCAATAAAAGCATTAGAAGACTTGGCATTCCCAATTTGTTGAGGTGATCTAAAAGTTATATAAATCGCCGAATGCAATAAAAAATTATATTTGCCTCAATCCTACTTTAACCTGTCTCTCATTTTATCCTATACATTTGAATTCTTGCTTCCAACGATGATAAACTTGCTTTAGGTTTTAATTTACCAATGTTTGCAGTTAAATATGGTAATAAATGAAACTCTTAAACTCTATCCGTCGGCTACTGTTCTTCCTCGATCGGATGGCTTTAGAAGATATTAAGGTGATCTGCATATCCCAAAAGGTCTATCAATATGGATTCCATGAGTTCTTGCAATTCATCATAGCAAATTAATAACTATGGGGTGAAGATGCAAACGAGTTCAACCCAGAAAGGTTTGCTTCCAAATCACCCACATCTGGCCGGTTCATCCCTTTTGCTGCCGGCCCCAGAAACTATGTTGGCCAAGGTTTTGCCACTATAGAAGCTAAGATCATATTAGCCATGCTTATAATCGCAGGGTTTTGCTTCACCATTTCAGAGAATTATCGTCATGCTCCGGTCACTGTTCTCACAATAAAACCGAAGTACGGTGTTGATCAAGCGCGTTTGAAGCCCTTAAAGTACTACCCTTAATTTGTTTGGGATGGGGCTTTTGATAAAGATTATAATTGTGATTATTTTTTCTTTTCTTTGTTCCCTACATTAATTATCAAGTTAAAGAGATAAGAAGTAATTATGCTTGTAAGTATTATATATACACACACAAAGGAATAGAAAGTTAAAAGAACCGTGATGATTTTGCTATTTAAGAAACCTTATAATATCTTATAAGTTTTTATATTTTCCTCTCTTTCTCTCTCTCTCTCTCTCTCGCTCGACAAACAATATTATAAGCTAATGTATGGATGAAATGATTCCGCAATTAACCACCCTATATTATCATATTTGTAAGATCAGAGAACACTTAATTTACAAGCTTCATATTCTTTCTTTTTCCTTCTTTACGGAGGCAAACACGATGATTAACGTCTAGCAATTTGCTCACCGTCTTTAAACTGATTGTCTCCAAAAGTTCTCCTACTGGACCAAAGCTGAAGGAGTCGTGGGTTTTTGATGTCTTGTGGAGTACTGAACAGGGCTTGAGATGAAAATTAATGGGCCAAACTGAGAAAGCTCAACACTAAAGGCTACTACAGCCTTGGTGGATTTTTTTTTTTTTTTAGGTAAAATCATAATTAACTCATAAATATGAGTGAAAATTAAATTAGTACCTTAATTATCAATTTAATAAAATGAGATCCATAATTTTTGAAAATCATCAATTCTCACTCCTTGTCTTAATAATGCATTAAATCCGACGAAAAATCATACAAAATGACCGAAATGCCCTTCCAAAACTAAATTTAAAAAATAAATAAAAATTTAAGAAATAAATATATTATTGAAATAGAGTTTCAATAGTTTTATTTAAAAAATATAAATTAAAAAAAAATTATTTTTTATTTTTAATGAATTTTTTAGTAATTTTATTTTAGAGGGGCATTTTGACAATTTTGCATGATTTTTCGTCGGATTTAACGCCTAATTTAGACGGGAGAGGGCGTGAATTGATGATTTTCGAAAGTTATGGATCTCAAATCGCCGAATTAATAATTAAGGATATCGATTTGATTTTTACTCATATTTATAGGACTAAATATGACTTTATTCTTTTTCTTTTTCTTTTTTGAATATGAGAGTATTTCTAATGGCTTTCCTTCGTTAGAATATTTTACCTTCTTACTCATATTTATGGGACTAAATATGACTTTATTCTTTTTTTTTTTTTTTTTTGAATTATGAGAGTATTTCTAATGGCTTTCCTTCGTTAGAATATTTTACCTTCTTAGCGAATTTGACTTCGACAAGGTTTCCTTTCTCTCGCCCAGAACCTGCCCCAATTAGTGCGGATATGCATGGGACAGTTTTCTTGTATTCTCTTCTCTTTCTTTTTCTTGGTCGGTGGACTTATATAGGAGATGGTCAAACCGCTGAACCAGCACAAGTTCTTAAATCATTTGTTCCGATACAATTATACAAGACACAAGAAAAATATTTGGCTGAAAAAGTTTATTTACCGAAACATGTAGGGCCATGCATTCTCTAAAAACTCCACCCTTTCCGTGATAAATCCCATCACGACCGTACATGATTCTCTGCTGTCAACAACATGATATGCGGCCAGGATCGAAAAAGTCTTAGCTTTCCTTATATGCCAAAAAACAAGGACCGTGTTTTAGCTAATTGTTTTCTTACTTTATTAACTTTGAGGTACTCTGCCCCTATTAAGGGCAGGCAACCCACAGGAATAGATTCCTTCTTTTGCTTTCAGTAAAGGCGTTCCGCGCGAGAGAAAAATACATACGTCCCTTTTGCATCTTTCCCATCCTTTTTGACTGATTCAGTCGACAGTTGCTATCCTTTCCCACAAATCAAAACGCAGAACAAAACAACTAAAAGGGGTAATAATGATTAGCAGGATTATGATTCTCTAAACCTTTCCGCCAAAGATGACATTTTTAATCTTTGTTAACTGCATCCACATCTTGTACGTCTCGTGATATTATCTTTTAGAAAACTAACTTTGTGCTCCATTTTACTACATTGATGGATGGTTTTGACGCACCGACTCACCAATCACTACTGCCCGATTAGCACTACTAATGGATCGATCTTGATCGAATATATCAGAAGCTGATACGATTTAGATTATTCCAAACTGATTCTAACTACTTCTTATCATATAATTAGCAACTCCTGATTAATTCTTAAAAGTAAGCTTCTGTTTTGGGGGTAATTTCTAACGCAAAGGTTTATGCAGTTTGGTTAACTTTCGGCCAGGTTCTGTATATGATTCTTGACCCACTTGGGTGAATATAGAACTAAAGAATACCTTGAATCCTTGATGCTTTGAAAGAGCAATGTCAAACAAACTAAATTACCCTCTAATCACGAATGGCTCCTAAGCATGCAGTGCCTTGCTTTCATATATATTACCCTTGATCATGTGCATGCACCCAAGTCCAAAAGATCAACGAGCATGTGCCTTGCATCTAAGCAAAGCAATGTCATTGCTCTTAATCCCAATTGGGAGGCCTTGGCAGATGGAGTTTATGTTCAGATGAACGAAAACGAATTCACAAAGCAAGTATTCCTTTTCTTCTGTAGCTCAAACAATTCTGCCGAACTTCCTTTTTTCCCCCGTTATTTTACTAAACCAGCACATGTGTGCCTATTATGTAATTGATTATCATCTATCTCTATTGGTTAGGTTTGCATCACTTTTTTCGGAAGTGCTTCTCCAGCACATTGGTTTGCTACTTAGTCTATTGGGTCTAGCTTAAGAGTTACTATAGAATTGTTCATAAATAGCAAGAACATGCTAATCAACTGTGAGTGCTCTATTGACTCCATATATATATAGTATGTCGGCTGTTTGGACCATCCCAAACACAAAGCTAAAAGCTTCTCTAATATCGTTTTTTTAATCAATTTTGTCGCTGCTGATTTTAGGAATTAGGGGGGAGTAAATAGTTTGCAATATAATTGCTAGCTAATTAACGTGGTCACATAATAGTGCAGAGAAAAGCATTTGCGAAGTAGTTCAACTATATATATAAATATTCGTCTAGTGGTGTGGTCAATGCAATATACGAGCTACGAAAGCTAAGCAAATAATTAGGGAGCACGATTTGCTTTGGGGTCGCGAGGATGAAAAGATGACTAGATATTGTGGTTAAGATCGACGTACGAGCTAAAACATGCATTCCATAGCTATGTACCATGAAGATCATCATGTGCCGAACACAACGTTCGAGGCCCTTTGAAACCGGAAGTAGTACTTTTCGGGCATGCAGTTAAGAGTGAGTACCAAAAGGGTTGGAATTCTGGCATTTATCGAAATGTAATTTTTTTCATTTTGATTTTATTTTGATATTTTATTAGAATGAAATTGGAATTTTTGGAATCAAAATTGAAAATTCCGATTCTGTATGTGCGCTTTTTTAGGCATTTTGTTGGTTCCTAACAAGCTAAAATATTTTTTAGATGAAATTTTTGGAAGATTTTTTTATTATTCGTCATAAATTAACAATAAATGTAAACATTTAACCAAAATCTAAATTCTAAAATAAACATTCAAAAATTCGGTACTCATCATATTTTAGACTTTATTTTAAGCCCTACTTTTTAAAATTAAAAAAAAAAATCAAAAATTTCAGTATTTTTTAGTGATTTATTATAAATTAACAATAAATGTAAAATTTTCATCCAAAATTTAAATTCTAAACTAAATATTAAATCAAATTACATGTTATACTTTATTTTGAGTACTTATTTTATTTTATTTTATTTTTAAAAAGTCGAAATCGAAAATTTCTATAATTTCTCCAAAATTTTCAATTCCAATTTCAAAAATTGTTAAAAATAACTTCCGGAATCAGAAGTGGAACCATAATTTTTTTTTCACCGTTACATGCAGTTTCCATTCTAATTCCATAATGATTCTAATCTTCTTCTTTTCTGGCACAAGAATTGTACATTAATTATCATGACTAAATTAGAACTCCTTTCCCTTGCAAATTCAAAGTTGATATCCAAATCATGATTCGTGCATCTTGTGTATATCATAGCCTTGTCCAGAAATCTTTCTTCGAGAACGCATATAATATAGTACTTAATTACAAGGTTTTAATAAAAAAAATCAAGGTAGTGATGATCTATTCCCAAGAAACAGAAAAGTAGAACATTATAGGGGAATGAGAGCAAGATCCCGAGGCATTTATCACTGATATATTGGACTTCAGATCTTAATCGTTCGGTATTTATCACTGATTATGAATCGTCCTTTTTTATTGCCTCAATAATTGACTGTACAGAGATTAATACATACAGTCCACGCAAGAGAAGACCGCTTAATTAAATATGCAAACAAAAACACAAAAAGCACGTTACCCATGGATAGTATCTATATACTTTATACTTAATATTTGATGTTAAAATTGTGTTATTTGACACATTTTTAATGGATTTATCATTCAGGTCATTAGACCTTCATGAGAGCTTCATATAATTAATGTCCTCTTTTTTGTTGGCCATTAAAATGAACTTCCCGAAAAAGAATTCCTTTCTATTTCATTTCCTCGGCCTCCTCCAAAATTTCTTTTGTAATCTTTCTCTTCCTAAATTTTTTTATTATCTTTTATTTTTCTCTCATAATTACTTCCGTTGCGGATCTCTTTTTCGTTTTTTTTCCCTATTTCACTTTTTGTAACAGTCACAGATGATCAGTAGAAAATTACCAGCCTTATTTAATGCCCCGCCTCTCTGGCAACCAATCATCAGTGGCCTAAGCCTTCCGAATCCGCGGATTTCCTTACTCCAATTAATAATTGTAAAAATTGTAAATGAGAGCATCAGTCAATTAAACTAATGACAGACAGACGACAACGTCATGACCTTATAAAAAACGAGGGAGTACTTATGTATAAAAGTAATGAGATTCTTTGTAGACGCTAGTTCCTTCTGTCTTATTACTATTACTATTGTTATTTTCAAAATCTTCTGAAATATTGCTCTCATAGAGTGGTCCATTTTCGTACGTATTAGTTTCAAGGGTCGTTTGTTGTTTTTCCACGCAACTAAGAGGTCCTACTTTCTCAACCTATACTCTTTCCTCTTTTCCCTAGCTATTTTTTTTCTATTGTATTTCCAAATTTGGTAGAGGGAAAATTTATATAAAGATATATATACACACATCACGTCTACGTCATTTTCCATGAAATCCACCTATTGTATACGTCTTTATACTCTTAATTGCACGGGGCAATTCAAGTAATCGGTACAATGTTTGGAAAGTATAATTAATATGCCAATTAATGTGATACAGAAATAATTAATGTCTACGTTGTTTATATGGTAATCTTGTCTATAAATAACTAGATGCATTTTCAGATGCTTTGTATATAGTTCCTACTAAAAAAGTCTCTATGAATCTATATCTAGCCGTGAAGGCTCAAGATTAACCAAAACCAAGTAAGGAAAATAATATGGTATATATAGAATAGAACTATCATGAAAAGAAATTTGTTTTGTTTTTGTGACAATGCATGAACCTATTAATGAGTTGCCAAATTAAGCTGCCTTTCAAGCCTCATTTAGAAGTACTTACAATATATGGAAACATATTTTTATGTACTCCAAAACGAAAAAGATATATAACCATCAACAATAAATGATTTTGTTTATTTATATATATATAAAATAATTACAATAGAAATTTAATAACTGACCAATTAATGCTAAAACCTTGGAAAACACAGAAGTAACGTTAATAAATGGCATGACGTTTCATGTGAGGTTGGTTATTTAATTAATTAGCTGCCTAATATAGTGGATTCTTTTCTCCGAAGCAGAAATAAAGAGGTTCAAATTAACGTACCGTGGTCTGCATTAAGCTACTTCCATAAGTTAAGCGGTTACCGTATAACCGTTACCGTTAATACCGTCACCACAAGGACGGTTATTGTGCCTTAGCGGTGCAGTAGCGGTGTCAATTATGTGATTCCATCAATTGCGATGACGGTTGGTTATTTCCATGACATTTTGACTAAAACCGTCACCTACACTACTGTTAACCACTCATACCCCAAACACTTGTGGACACGTACGTTTTGCACTCTTATTAGTAAAACATTAATGCAGCTAGAAATTATAGTTGTCAACTTAACTTGGAAGAATATTTTTTGATCTGTCAATAGTTATATGTTCCTTAATCCAATTTAGGTAAGATTAAGAAAAACAAATTTACTTTTGTCGTGGACAAATCCAGGAAAATAACATGATTTATAGTACGACCATCATCTGTCTTTGCTAACAATAAAGGTTAAATTCTATTTCTTCTCTATTTTATAGAGATCAAACTCATGTGTGACTCTTTAGTATACCTGGGGTTCTTTTCCATTATAAATGAGCCCTCTCGTTTCACTAATAATCAACCAGCCCTCTCTTTTCACTAATCAACTAACCCTCTCTCCCGCTCTCTTCTCTCCCCCCCCTCTCTCTCTCTTCCCCCCTCTCTCTCTGTCTCGCTCTCTTGAAATTTCCGGGCTTCGTCTTTGACCACCACCATCGCCATGGTGGTACTTACAACTCTCCTGGTCATATTCCTCTCTTTCTTCATTAAGATTGCTCATGACGGTATCTCATGCTACTTTTTAAACCCAAGACGCATCAAGAAAATCATGGAGAGGCAAGGAGTGCGTGGCCCCAAACCCCGGCCTCTCAAAGGCAACATCTTGGACATGGCCTCCCTTGTTTCCCAAACTACCTCCCAAGACATGAAATCCATCAATCACGACATCGTTGGCCGCCTTTTACCACATTACGTCGCGTGGTCCAAAGAATACGGTGTGCTACTTCGTTCATTGCATAGCAGTTTTCCCTTAAACTGGCATGTATATATGCTTGATCTTGATCACCTAAACTTACAGACTTCTTCTTTTTCTTCTTCGTCTTCTACTTCTTTGCAACAGGAAAGAGATTCATATTTTGGAATGGGGTGGAGCCCCGAATGTGCTTGACGGAGACTGAATTGATAAAAGACTTTTTGTCCAAGAACAGCACCACATCCGGTAGATCATGGCAACAACAACAAGGGTCCAAACATTTTATCGGGAGAGGTTTATTAATGGCGAACGGCAAAGATTGGTACCATCAGCGTCACATCGTTGCTCCGACCTTCATGGGAGACAAACTCAAGGTATGATAAGATCGAAGATTCTAAACGATACTGGAAATATTAATGCCATCACCTCAACTTTCACTTCAATTCTATCCTTCTGCTTCTTTCATTTTAAGCTACCAATTTTAGTGCGGAAAAAGTAAGAATGTTACTGGTTGGCTTTGATTTTGTAAAGAGCTATGCGGGGTACATGGTGGAATGCACTGGGGAGGTACTCCAATCACTGCAAAATGCTGTAGAATCAGGCCAAACGGAGTTCGAAATTGGTGAATACATGACTAAGCTCACTGCGGACATAATTTCCAGAACCGAGTTCAATACCCACTACGACAAGGGAAAGCAGATATTCCACCTCTTAACAGTTTTGCAACATCTTTGCGCCCAAGCAACCCGCAAGTTGTACCTTCCCGGGAGCCGGTGAGTTAACTAGTCATGTGCGTATTTTCTTCTATGTGTATGAGTTCTTTCACGATTCTATTTTTGACATAAAGGGAATATATCTTTTACGTGGTCGGCTTTCCTTGTGTTTCCTTTAATGGATTCCATCTTTTTCTTTAAGCTTCATTCCTCTTCATCTTTTATTTTTCTCCATCACTGTCAGGCTTGTTCTAGTACGCTTTAAACCAAATAATGGTCAAACCGTTTAAACCGGAATTTGTACTAAATTTGACTTTTCTTCCAGGTTTTTTCCAAGTAAGTATAACAGAGAGATAAAATCTATGAAGATGGAGGTGGAGAGGTTATTAATGGAGATAATTCAAAGCCGGAAAGACTGTGTAGAGATTGGTCGGAGCACTTCATACGGGAATGATTTGCTGGGCATGCTGCTTGATGAGATGCAAAAGAAGAGAGAGAGTGGGTTTAGCCTAAATTTACAGCTAATTATGGATGAATGCAAAACGTTTTTCTTTGCCGGACATGAAACAACTGCCCTCTTACTCACTTGGGCCGTCATGTTACTGGCAAGCAACATCTCTTGGCAAGAGAAGGTTCGGACAGAGGTGAAGCAGGTCTGCAATGGTGAAACTCCTTCGGTCGATCATCTCTCCAAACTCTCCTTGGTAAGAGCACAAGATAGTGTTTTTTATTAATATTTTCATTACACTTTATTTGATATCGTTTGGTGGGGTTGAAATCCTAAAGGGCGTAGAGTAGGGACATATGCCAGTTGCCACTTACGAATAATATATATAATACTTTAAACACTCCCCAGCCACAACTATTTAATCCGAAGAAATTTATACCTACCAGATCCTACTTCTAGCAGTAGAAGCAGTACTTACTATTCAATCGAGTCATACACTCAAGCATATTCACTTTGAGTTGATCAGTGAAATGTCAACGAAGGTTTAACTTCCTAAAACATACAATTGTTGTTTGAAAAAGACCGCACTGATCATATCAAGATGTCAATTATTTCCGTGCCGCACATCATGTGCCGTTATTTTGCAGGTGTTGATTGTGGTTACCCACTAATTCTAGATTTATACACCTAACTACCATTTCTGCTAAGATCAAGTTCACGTATAGGCCTTCAAGAATAAACACGACTGTGCAGTAGACACAGTCCCACAATTTTCTTCCATTCGCAAACTCAAGCGAAAAGGGAAAGCTATGAACCCGAGTCCTCTCCATTACTTGTGACTGCCCACTTCAAAATATTGTTCAAAGTGCTCAACTTCTTAGAGAAAAAACATATATGGCAGAAAATCGTTTGTTCAGGTGCCCTCTTGACCATAAAATTTGGAGGATATTCGAAAAGATTCTTTTGGTGTCTTAATTAGCTGGTGTTGAACAGAATCAAATGTCCAAAAGACATAAGAAGACTTGGCATTCCCTTTGTTGAGGTCTAAAAGTTTGACTAAATCCTACCTTAGCCAGTCTCTCATATTATCATATTAGAATTCTTGCTTCCAATGATGATAAACTTACTTTAGGTTTTACCACTGTTTGCAGTTAAATATGGTAATAAATGAAACTCTTAGACTCTATCCGCCGGCTACTGTTCTGCCTCGGATGGCTTTAGAAGATATTAAATTAGGTGATCTGCATATCCCAAAAGGTCTATCAATATGGATTCCGGTGCTGGCAATTCATCATAGCAAAGAATTATGGGGTGAAGACGCAAATGAGTTCAACCCAGAAAGGTTTGCTTCCAAATCATTCACATCCGGCCGGTTCATCCCTTTTGCTGCCGGCCCCAGAAACTGTGTCGGCCAAGCTTTTGCCATTATGGAAGCTAAGATTATATTAGCCATGTTGCTCTCGCGGTTTAGCTTCGTCATTTCAGAGAATTATCGTCATGCTCCGGTCACCGTTCTCACAATAAAACCCAAGTTCGGGGTTCAAGTATGTTTGAAGCCCTTAAATTAACCCTCGAAAGCTGCTGATTTTGGCGTCATAGAGTTCTTGTTTTGGTGGAGTTTGGGATAAGCCTTTTGATAAAAATTATAATTGTAATTTTTTTTCTTTTGTCCTACATTAGCAAGTTTATATATAGTGAAGAGATAAGAAGCAATTATGCTTGTAAGAGTTACAGACGAAGGAATAGAAAGTTAAAGAACCATGATGATTTTGCTTTTAATTTGTTCGACTGTCAAAGGGCCAAAAAAAGTATTTAGGGGTCAAAACTAGCACCGAAACAGGTAGGGGCAAGCAAATTGAGGGTCTTTTAAGATAAGTCTAAAGTCCTGACTGAAGAAATTATCAAAACACTAAGTGCTGGGGTGCATGAACAGATCAGCTTCCTCCTTAGCTTCGATGCTCCATAGCATTATTGGATTAAACAAAGTGCTCAGCTTTCAACATTGAAATATAGCCAACTTGTAGACAAAGTAGGGTCAGGATCATTTTAATTTTGAGCTGAAAGGGTGCTTTCCACCCACTACTTCCTACAGCAGTCTGCGATTCTGCATCTTCCACTACTTAATTTCTCTCATTTTTTTTCGTTTCAGCCTCCATTTAATTATTTCGCCTCACTGGCTAATATGCTATGTACGAATCAGTTCTTATCCCACGCTCCAGAAGCGGCGTGTAATTAAGCACCATTCAACTGTAAGGTACGTATTGCTTACATTTAAAAAAGAAAACAGAGAGAGAGAGAGAGAGCTATATATACAATATGAGATAACAGTAAGTATACTGATAGTTTTGCATAAATATGGTCTGCTGCATTTTCCTTTAAAGCTTAGTGATTCGTGTTAAGCCCCCCTTGAAGACATCTACAGGGAGTTGAGAAGGTCTAAAATATATTTTATTCAGTGATTAGTCCTAAGATCACCTTTGGGAAATATAATATATATAGATAGGGATCAGTATTGCAAAGGCAAAAAACTAATGATGGTTTGTGAGGTTGATATGGACCATCAACGAGGAATTGGGACAAGCACGGGCACAAAACCATTAACTATTGTGCAAGAAAGCTGACCTTTAATTTATTATCTAATTGCCTGATGACGAATATATATATATGTGTTAATGCTATAGGGCAGTCTATCTCGATGGTTCAGGAATCGCCATATATATATATATATACACACCAGTCAACCACCTCTCGCCTGGTGGAGCATTTGAGTCGGCGATATAGACAGAGCTAAAAGAGAATAGTGTTGTTTATCAGAGAGCAAATTGAATACAATTGTGGCCCTCGATGAAAAATTATACAATGCATGGTTTCTAACATTTAATGGCACCAACCATGTGTTGGTAGTAGTGATCAGTTAGGCTGTCCAATATCTGACCATTTAGAGAGAGAACTGAGAAAAAGAAAAAGAAGAGAAAATTTAGTACTGTATTTTCCAAGACAGGTATGCTAAAAAGTTGTTGACTTGATAAAGATTGAGGCGCAAAACTACAAATAGATGGGTGGAACAAATAATAAAATTACATTAAATGGAGTGCCATTCTAGTTAGGAACACTTCTTATTGATTCGATTCTCGTCTGTTTTCTAGCTAGTCATTACTTAATTATATATACTAAGACTAGGTAGGTCACATCAAGGCCTTTATATCTGAATTACCCATGAGCCACGATGTAAAAGTCTCTGAGAAAGAGAAGTACCTAAAGCCAAAAGCTTGTAAATGTGTTACACATTAAAGATAAAGATAAAGATAAAGATAAAGATAAAAATAAATAAATAATTCTACAGTTTAGACTGAAAGTAGACAAGGAGATCATCAAAGCGAAAATCGCGTCCAAACGTGTCATGGCAATTGCTTTCAGAAAACGGGAGAAGTACTGTAGAATTGAGGGCATAGCCGCATAGGGTCAGAACACTCGTTATGAATTGGAAACATCAGAAAACAGTCCCAAGTTTATGTGCGCGCAAACAGATTCACACTAGCAGTACAATTTCTGAGAGTACCCATACGCAGACTTGGGCATGCAGGAGTTGATGATCAACTGTGTCTGCAATGCTAATTACGTACCCGGCCTCTCATATTATGTGCGTATTCTCTACCCAAACTTGCATGTGTATGCATGTATCATGTGCAGGCATCAAAATGCTTCTTGACCAGGACTTATATTAACCACTGAAAATCTTAACCACTTAATATACAAAACTATATTAGTGGATATATGGCCCTCAAATGCAAAAGTGGAAGTCATGTCACAATAAACAGCCCCACAAAAGGAAATCAATAATTAGATTACAACTAGGTCAAATGTGACAAGACATGATTGCGAAATTGATTAATATATTTGATAATTGTGTTAAACGAATTTGCATTGGCGAAAGGGACAGAGGGATTTGAAAACTCAAACAATTGAAACAAATGATCCGTGTTTCTTGATTCAAAAATGATTAATTTGTATTTTTTTTTTCTTGTAAGCGATATACAATCCATATGCATAGATCAAAAGTATGTTTACGCACCAAACGATCGTATGAGCGATAAATCAAAATATATTTCAGTGAGTTGAAATTACATAACAAATTGAATTGTTTTTTTAAGGATATTGTCACCAAAGATATATACAAAATACCTTAAACAAAACAGAGAGAAATTATTGATGTGGAAAACTAAGATAGTCTACGGATAAGATAATAGACCAGCTAGCTACTCATGACCACATGACTGGAAGTGGACTTAGCAGCTTCCCATCACCCGACGACCTAATCGCTTCTGTTGCAAAAAGGAAAAGTTTGTCCTTTAATGTGCAAGCTAACCATGGTTTATGCGCTAGTCTTTACAATAAAGCAACTTGAAAGAGTCGATCTACTGCATTAATGCACACGTTTGAAAAGAATCTGCTGTACTTTTATAGTATATGTATATGTATATGCATCTAGAATATAATTCGATCCAAATCGTACTTTTATATATTGCGATAGATCATGCCGGGGTTTCAGTGCCTGTATAATAGCAACTCCTTAATTTTCACCTTGGAAATAAGTAGAAAGTCAAGAAGGTGACGATACGAGATTTCTCTTTAAACAAAAGCAATATCTTAGTCCCGATGTCAAAGATCTTTGTGTGTTTGAGTACCCCTTGGGGTGTGGTTTTAGACCTCCATTCTTTTTCTTCAAAGAATCTCTCTTATTAACAATCAACTACGTACTATGCAGAAGGAGGTAAGAGAACCAAAAAGGTGTTGATCAAGAGTCTAAGATGATCTCTCAGTCAAAGTCGTCTAACTTTATCGCAATCAGCAATATTATTCCAAACCAAGAGAGATGTCTTGATGGGAAGGACCAAACATTCAAAATTCGCGTCAATTATAGAGAGCCCTCTCTCTAGAATTTCCTCCCCTATTGCTAACTATCCTCCTCCCACCACACTTTCCAAAGCTCCTCCCGCCTCTGATCTAGTTCTTTGTAGCCAGAACCTCTAATAATCTTTTGTTTCGAAACTTTTTTTCAGGATTTTATTCTGGGAAACTTGATGTTCAGATCTACGTGATTTTGGAGGTTTTTGAAGACCACCACTTCTGCATCGATCCGAGAATGCATCTGCACTAACCGACAGCTGACCTCACGCGCCCTTGCTTCCTCCTCCAATCTTCGCTAATTAAAACTTAAAAGACCAACTGAAACCATATACCCCAAATTTTTGGGAGCCACTACTAATAAGACTTACGAAAGATTTTGCAAATTATTTGGGGCCGGGGTGGGGGTCTCGATCTGACTATTTATTCTATATATATCCCCTCCCACGAGTGGGTTATATATAGTGGCCGAAAAGTACTGGTTAGGATCCTCTCTCTTTCTCCAGGAGGTGGCAGATATATCTAAAACTATCAATGAATATCAGTACCCTTCCTTAAAGAGCTTTTAAGATATAGTAAAAAAAACAATATAATAACCCCCTAGTACTCAATCTTAAGCACTAATTTCTATGTCCAAGTTAAAAAATTACCTCACTTATCAAATCATGCGCCACAATTACTCTCACCCCCACCCACCTTCTCCTCTCCACCACTCTCTTCGCTTCATGGTGCACCTTAGTGATAACTATGTTTGTTTTGATCTATTTTTTTAGCAAATCCGAAAGTGCTCCGCGTACGATTAAGTAATTTGACTTGGCTAAAGACGTACAGCTAGCGTTTCATATTAGTCCATTTGTCCTTTGGTAAATCCCCGTTCGAGTGGCTAACCACCAGCATACTTTTATATATGTAATGGCTCGTGCAGTGACCATCATATCATAAATTTCAAAAATCAGAAGCCCTACCTCAAAAGTTCTTTAACAGCTAGTGATTAGTTTATACAATAGTTAGGCAGAGCTTAGCACAATACCTAGGAAAAATTATAGGCTGATCACGAGATTATTTCTAATCGCCTTTTGTTTTTATCCTCTTGTTTTCGTGAGTGTGCAGGCAGCTTATGCGATTGATAGGCTGCAATCGACAGGCACAAAAGTTCTGATTTTATAAGAAATGGTTCTGCTTTAAAGTTTATATTCATGATCTATTTCCTCTGCAAATGATCTCTGTGCATTAAATTCACTATGGACTTCCCTTTTTTCCTTTCGTTTTTGGATGTTTGGGTTTGACTATGGGAGGAGCAGGAAGATTTTCGCAGTGATTTGTCCCCTCAAAGTTCATTTAATTTTACAATCTTGGAAACTGGATTAGGAGGATTCATGGTGACAAGTACATCGCATACCTCTAGACTTGTAGTAGAAGCTTTTATTGGAACTAGAGAAAGTTAATGTTGGATTCTTTTTTTTCTTTTTTTTTTTTTGCGCTCTGTTCAAACGCCTGTTGATGAATATTTAGAGTAGTATTTTTTTAGAATTTAAAATATTTTAAAAAATTTTAAGTGACGTTAAACTTTTTTTGTATGCGTATATAAATTATTTTTAAGTGATGTTAAAAAATATGTTTGATTTTAGAATTCTAGAATTTACAAGAATCTTAAAATTTTAAAGAAAACGAACGTAACCTTATATTAATTCATGTTTTGTTTTGGAAACCCATTTACCTATGGGGAAAAGATAATATCATTTGTCAAAATATATCGTATGTCTGATTCCTAATTAGTTGAACACGGAAATCGAAAAGTCCTTTTCAAATGCTTCAACAGGAAATCCTTTTTGCTCTTCATTTGACGTCAAGGAAGTCCTACATATAGCACCACAGTTGTCTGTCTACACACAACTATCCTTTTTTCTTTTCTTCTGAATCGCGTGAAGGATTTTTCTTCTTGGTGAGACCGTGAGGGGACTCTTCGTGTGCACCTACTGTATGCACTAAACACTAATGTTCCAATTCTCTATGTCGCTTGGGCTCTGATTGCTAGGTCGACAACTTCCCCCACCATCCGGCCTCTACAAAGTAAACTGGAAAATTCTAAAAAAATTTCCCTTGGTGCCTTTTTCTTTTTGGCCCTAATTGTCTTATTAACAAAACGCAATACCTTGGGGAAATTTGTAAAACCGAAAGCGAAAGATACTGATAGGCTGAATACATGTGATGAAACGTATATGCTTGATGCCTTCTTTGACTGACGCGATACAAGATCCTTCCAAATCTCAATGGCCAATCTACTAGAGTTGGAAGATTTGTTTTGAAGAAGTCATGATTACCTTTGGATTGGGGTATGCTTTGGACAGATCCTTAGATTATCTCCTGCGTATCTTATAATATATTGGATTGGACGGAAGAAAGCGAATACATCATTTTGATGTACTGTCAGGTCGCATATCTAATAGATGCTCCTGCTGCAAACGTAGTAGCTATTACGTGATGCCTGTTGAAATAGAATTTTTGGCCCTACTAAAGCATTCTCCACATGAAAAGAAACAGTTTCTATTTTTCCCACTCCTATAACCTTAATCCCACGAAACTTACAGAGTACGATACCACTCATTTAGGATCATCAATCCCGATACTCTAATGATTCATCACTTTGCCGAAGAAACTTAAAACACTGTAAAAAAGGAAAGTTGAACACTTGGTCATTATTTTAAAACTTACCCACGTAACGAATCCTATCTGATCAGCATTCAAGTTGAAAAGAAAAAATATCACCGAACTATGAAACTACTGGTTTTCAAATTGTTTAGTGACCTGTAGTGTAATTAAAACCCAATTCAAATGTCGGCATGCTTGTGTTCTTTCATTTGTACGCATGCGCACCAAAGGACCTGTCTCGCTCAAAATGGATCATTGCAGGGTTCTTCCCGGCCCACCCCCCACCCCGGTGTTATTTACGTCTCCATCGAAACCTAGCACTGAGTCAATCCCATCCCACGATCTCCCTTTGTGTTTTCTTCTTCTGAGAAAAACATCCTGGTATTGTTACAATGAAAGCTGGGGGCAATGGGTCTAGACTTTACGACATGCATCCCCCGGCCATGACCAAGCAGATTAATGAACTCTAGCAAGTACCCTAGTACGTATGACGGTGCGTCGGTGAGCCTACCCACCCATCGGGGGATTGGTTTATACCAGGGCCACCTCTAGATCATGGGATGCTAATGTCAGCCTGAAGTTGATACGCATTAATTAGTAACTGTATTCGTGAAAATGAAAGAATTTTCAAAGCTTTTCTATAACTTAATCCTCAAGAGGTTTCGCAAAGTTGATTCGCATAGGCGGCCTAGTGCGTGGTGACCTCTGGCGCAATTAGTATAGTTTCCATTTGACATTAGGCTGAGTATCGATCCACAAAAATTTCCACCACGTTTTCAACCCTAATTGAGACTAAATTATAATCAATTAATTACTTTCTCCATGTCGGCCTATCTATTCCCAACTCTTGAAAAAAAAATCTTATTGACTATTAGATTAGTTAGACCCACTTTAGTCCAGAAATGTAGCCGTTGATGCGAAAAGATACAAAGACAAACGTTTTTAATTTGGTTTCTTTTTCTTCCAGCCGACCGAGCCAATCACTCCTATGAGTCCTATCAACAGTTCATAGTGAGGAAAGATGGTCCCAATGTGCTTGCAGCGTTCTGACCAAAAGAATAAGTTGGTGCCGTAAAATCCTGCTGGGCAAGGGTATTTTGTTTTCATATCCAAAGGCATGTGTTGATGCGCTATTGTCTAATACTGTTTCAACTGAGTAATGAAGTGCTTTGGGGCGTTCGAGGAGGATCGAAAAGGGATTGAGCGAGAGACAAGAATTTTTTCCACACCAGTTATAAAATGACATCTATTTTCTCTCTCTAGAAAACTGCAGGTGTACTGCCGTGGAACTTTTCTTAAATTCTCACTAGGTAAGCAGACAACAATATTGTTTGCATGGAATATATGGTTTGAGCACTGAACGGTTGAAATAGTTAATCAACATAGTGCTGCTTCCTGTGGTGATGTAAGCGTTAAGACCTACCAGTGAAATGACAAGCCATAAGCCCTTACTACATATCTTCAATCGGATATATAAAGCGGAAAGTGCTCTCACACTGAAATCCGAGAAATTTATACGCTTGGGATGATAAGGCAAGCAACAATAACTTTCAACAGGTCTCGCCACTATTTCTCTGAGAAGTGGCCAAGTGGGAGGGGCACTTTCCTGATTGAAGTTTGAACATGAGAAATGGCCATCTATGAGAAACCCTGTGTGCTTCATCGATCATGGGTGTTTTGAGTAGTACGCGTTGACATTTTCCGTATTGCATGTTTGAAACTGTCTCAATTGCTCAACTGTCCCTGAAATGACACGACAGTAAAATTGTTCATAAGCATTCCAAATAGAAAACCACCGCAATATTAGGTCAACCCATTAATCGACAAAGTGGCTCTTCCATGCGTATGATGGTTCTTGAAGGTCATCTAGTGGGTGCGACTCGTAAGAAAGCTTTATATATGCCTTCTATCAAGTTGGCCGAGTGTTGGATTTCACACGAGGTCCCTGAAGGAAATTTGGAAGCAGTGGATGCTCCTTTAGGAGGTTCAGCGCCTGAAAGACAAAAGTGCAGGGGAAACTTCAAGAGAAACGAACTTTCAAATAAATTCATTATAAAAGCTCTGCCGAAAATTTTGAGGACTTTGATGAAATAGGATAAGAATTCTGATCTGAAAGTTAAAAATGTTCGACATGTCTGGATAATAAGTATTTTCTTTTTCTGTTTTGGTAAGCAAATAAAATAATGATAAGGATTTTCGTATAAAAATAGTATACATTTATTGGTTTTTTTCTTATATTGGATTTGCTGTGGGAGCTTTAGTTCACAGCCCAAAGTAGCTTCAAGACTACGAACATGGGGGAGTCCTTCTATTTCAGCCTGGATCTGGGCCTTCATTGCTCGGGTTCGAGCTTTATGATTGGATCGTTCTAGTAGAGACTCGGCGGGTTGTGATTGCAAGTGGAAATCGTAGTGGACTTTCAAAGAGGAATAAATCGTTCCAAATCGATTTAACAAACCTTTAATCCAAGCATCCTTTGATGATGAATCAGCTAAGTGCATTCTGCAACTCCCAGTACCAAGACCTGATAGTCAAGACCAGATCATTTGGGTCCATGATGCTCATGGTAAGTTTTCCATCAAGTCTATCATTTACCAAAGTCAAATGAGGCGATGCCCAATGCAATTATCCTCTCAAGATAGCTTATGTCAACAATTGTGTCAATTCAATATGCAAGATAGATTGAAATTATTAATGTGGAAAATTGCCTCAAATGCTCTTCCACTTAAAGGAATGCATGCTAATATGAATGACACTCGAATTGTCTAGACGAGAAACCTGATATTAGAAAGCTATTTGCAAATACTCTGGTACTGCACGAAGATGCTTACAAGTTCCCCAAGTAAGATCCGGGGACAAGTGTTTCTTTTAGTTCACATCTGTATCACCTCAAAACAGTCTTGTCAAAACTGAACCTCTAAGCACCTTGTCAGCAAGCTATTTGGGGGAATAAAGCTAACAAATGTAGAGACAGGAATCAATTATGGTACAAAATTGCCAAAATCAGCGTCAGTACTGGTAGCCTTGCTGTGCACTGACATTGTAGTAGGAGCCTTGCGGCACATTAATATTGGGATAAGATCCTTGATGACCACTCAATTGGTAGGGACTTTGCTGAGCATTCATGTTCGGGTAGGAGCTTGGGTAGCTTTGCGGAGCATTCATGTTCTGGTAGGAGGTCTGCTGTGAATTCATGTTTTGTCCAGCAGAACCCATGAAGGGTTGAAGGATACTCTGTGCTCGATTTGAATGCTCTGAAGGGCCCCGGATCTCAAGAGCACTTTCAGAACAACCAGATTGAGAGTCTTGGAGCTTCGCTCTTGCTCCACCAACCTGAACATCAGGAATTCAAAATTTTCAAGAATTCTGCATATGACGTTCTGAATAAGGCTGAATCATGTTTAACAAGTTGAAACCCCTGATGGACGACGAGCTGATTATTCCAGAAAACAAAAAGAATAAAATATGGGGAATTTGACCATTCTACAAAAACTAAAATATTTGCTTTTCATTTTCATGGCATTTGAAATCACTAGACTGACTCCAAATTTGCATTAATGTGCTGAAAAGTTCATTGAAAAAGTAAGGTCTTCAAGAGAATTATAAACAAACGGGCCAACCGCTACAGTTGGATTTCATCTCCATGGCGTGTCAATGCAACCCATAGAAGTTTACCAAAATAAAGGTTTGATATTATGACATGACCTTATCCTGTTTTCACTGAATTAATCATGTTAAAAGACACAATACCAACACTGAAGGGAAGGATGGGGAGGAGAAAGGAACAGTTTATCAACACTGAATAGGAATTTGACACTGTAGAGAATGTGAACGAGAAAGGTGCAGTAAATCAGTAACCCCGTCAAAATTTCAGCCTCTGCAGGCTTGGTTCCAAAAAGTCTCTTCAAAACTGGAACCAAATCCAGGACCATGATCCTTCAGTCTTTTTCATTCTTTTTTTTTTTTAATTGTCAAAACTGCCTGCAGGAATTTAGTACAATCCAGAAAAGGTAATATCCAGTCAAATTTGTAGCCCTTTACAAAATTCTACCCTCCTAAAAGGCGCCATAAAATTGCAGTCACATACCTCACCAATACTGGAAATGTTGCTCCCTCCCGATCCAATAAGAGAACTAACTGCGCTGTTTGGAATCTTAACATCCAAAGCACTATTGACATTTGGGTATCTGGAACCAAAAGAAAACAACCATCTCAATTATGCTGATTAATCAAGAAGTTTACCTAAATAAAGATTCAAATGTCACACTACCCTGGAGCAGTTGGTGGAACTGGATAACTCTGAGGTTCATATTCGTGTCCATCAACCTTCAAGAGTATAAACAATAATTCAGTTATCATGGGTGCATATATAAGTATCTTAATCAGCAATAAACAAGAAGGGAACTTTTGCTCACAATAAATAATAAGGATTAATTACAATTAACACCCCATTCTCAAAAACCCCCCATAAACTATGACTCATTACAATTCACCCCCGCAATCTACGTTTATTGTTACGATTCAGTCCCCCATCCAGATTTCCCGCTATATGCAATATTTTCCATCACACATGGGACCCTCATTGCGCGAAAATACCAAATTATCTCTCCTTTTCCCACTTAGCCCGAGAAAAATGTGGTTTTGCCTGCCAACGCAAATTTTTCTAAATCTGATTTTCTGTTTGGAAATGACACTAAATTTGAAAGAGCAACAAGTGTGGGCAATTTGGTATTTTTGCCCAAAATAGGTCCCAGGTGTTGTTCATTCGAGATGGAAAACGTCTCACATAATGGAAAAATATGAGTGGAGGACTAAATCGTAACGGTAAATGTAGATCGAAGGGGTGAGTTGTAACTGAGTCATAGTTTATGAAGGGTTTTTGAGAATAGGGTGCTAGTTCGAGGAGGAAAATTGTAATTAACCCAAATAATAACTACCAAGGGTGACATTATAAACCTGAATGAACCAGAAGCTTTATACGTGGGACTCAATCTAATCAGACATATATGACCTTGCACCAATCCCTTTAAATATAAGTCAATAGTGGTACACAATCAGACATGCTCAACAGAAGATGGGTAGCAGGGTTGTTTGGGTGGCAACAACAGAATGCAAGTATGACCTAGTTACCTCTAAGGAATGCCTCCAGCATAAGAGTCTTATCCACAATAATATGATAGATCTGAATTATTCTATCATACTATTGTGGTGTTTGTTTGTGGAAATTTTGGGGTGGTGAAAATTTTGGAATATTGGGATTGTTGAAAAAGTGAAGATATTTTATGGGAATTGGTGAAAAAGTAAAGAGAGAAAAGATTTAAATGAATATTATAATGAAAAAGAATTGTTTGATGGAGAAAAAGAGATTATTTTATAATTTTTTAATAAGGGCCGAAATGTTGAGGTGCTGAATTTTTGGGAAAGAAACGCCCTCTATATTTACTAAACCACTGTGTTTTACTATTAAGGACCAGCATAGTCCTTCAAATAAGGACTATCTATGGCAAATGCTTTGAACACACACCCCAGTGGGGAAAAAATACCTTTAGAGGATCATATCTACTAGAGCCCCCACTTCCCATTGTTCCAGATGGTGGGATCCCTATGCTAGGTATGCTTCCTGAACGACCAAATCTCTGGGCAGGCCCAACAGGAGCAGTTTCTGCTCCAGAATTTGCATCTCGAAGAGTTCTCACTCTGAGTCTAGATGCAATCTCTGCCAATGCATCTTTGGCAACACCAAAAATCCCAGACACCTGAAAGACCCAAACATAGGAACTACCGTGGATCATTGCATGGCTCTTAATAATTGAAACAATCCAACACAGAAGCTACCAAAAATTATCATGTGGAAGAATAGATTGCAAAATTGCAAGTTTCAATCCCACACCTGCACAAGTTCTTCATCTTCAGCTGCACACTTTGGCTTGTCATCTTTGGAGTAAACACGAATGTCTGCCTGGGTTCTTCTTCTCATCTCATTAATCACATGGCCTCCTTGTCCAAGAATGCAACCAACCTTACTCGATGGGACAAGAAGCCTCGTACTAATATTACCTTTATCAGAGTATTCACTAACTTTATTTTGAAGCAGAAGAATAGCTTCAATGGTTTGTGATCTTGGGTCCCAAAGAGCCTGAAACAACGCAAGCACAATGATCCACCACTAGTACATTGGCAGCGACAAAACCCTCAGACGAACCATATGATAAAGAGAGATAAAAGAGGACTGTCAACATGTACAGAAAAGGCAGACCTCAAAAGCAGAGACACGAATCACACGTTCATCCGACTCAGCTGATGCATCCTGAACATGTATACTGGCTCCTGTCTCCTGCTGTAACTGTTTTACATTAAAGCCTCCCTTGCCAATCACCCCACCAATTCTCCCAGCTGAACACAAAATTTTCATAGAGAACTCAGCCGAAGGTTCAGCAACGGGTCCAGGAGGAACACCATTGAAACCCCTTGGTGCAAATCCCGAATGGTGATTTCCATACGCTTCCACCCATGGTGCAGGTGGCATTCCATGGGAAGAAGAATTCCGATGGGACCACATTGGATTTCCCGGTGGAAGCATATTAGGCAACGGACCACCAGGAGGAAATCCTTGGCCTCCGAAGGGCAGAGGGAAAGTCAGAGGAGTTTTATCCTTGCGTGGATTCTCATGCAATAGAGTTGATACTTGATAAAGTGCTCTCTTTGCCACATCGGATTTTCCAGATATCTGCAACAGGCCTTCTAAAATTACCAATTGTTGGGAGTTCCAAGAAAAATCACGGTTGTCCACCACAAATCTCCAACTATGAGCATGTTCGGGAATCCAAAACGGAAAATTGGAGAAGGAAATAACAAACTAGCATAGATTTTAAAAATCCAGGAAAAGAACAAAACATAAAAGTATGAGACAAGCAAGGCAGTTGATATTCCCAATAAAGCATCTTTGCATCAAGAAAAGAATCTTACATGAGGCAAACTTCACTTCCCAGCATGTGCATATGTGCATGCGTGCATATATCAACTGAAACTCAGAAGCACTCTTATAGACACAAGAAATATAGATTCATTCTCTTCCAGGATTAAAGGTAATTGTTTCATTTTCCTGCCCCCAAATTCATTCTGTAAGTCACTTTTTCTGTTCAGCAAGAAAGTTACATTCTATACTGGTAAGAATTCAAAGTATCAAGGTCATTACATGCAGCATAGACAACAACCCCAGCTTTGTTAAGACAAACACCAAAATGTAGAATTCTGACAGAAGAAAAGTTGTGATCATCAAGCTGAATCACCTCAATTCAACTTATAAATATAGAAGAAGAGGGACAAGATCCGTATTGTCCCAAAAAAAGTGGGGTTTTTAAGGGGAATAAATGGATACTATGTCGATACTGGCAGTGAAAATTCATTTCAGATGCTAAATACCCAAAAAATATGCAGGAAAACGAGCAAAAAGTAGAAACCTTACCTGAACCAATTCATCAGTGTCCATAGCACATGCAGGAAGATGATCTGCAGGAAGAACACGAATATTTGCACCTGTTTCACTCCGTAATCTTTGAATAACATCTCCACCTTTGCCAAGAAGACATCCTACCATGTAATTTGGAACTAAAAGCCGGGCAGTGACACTGTTGTTATCATTATCATCATCAAATGACATGCCACCAAAGAGATCTTCCTCAACTATCCTGTCATGAACTTTTAGAAGAGCATCCTGGGCAGCACAGTGAGGCTCCATAGGGTGCATTACATCCTCACCAGCTGAATCTTCATCATTCTGTTTCCTTGAAATTTTGTCAGGAGGACTATAAATAATAATCACTCTCTCATCTGAGCCAGGAACAGAATCAGCAACTGTAATCTTTGCCTGTGTCTCTTCTCTGAGGGCTTTGACTATGCCGCCACCTTTTCCAATAACACCACCAATTTTTCTAGAGGGACAGAGTATACGGTAGACAGTGTCAACAGGTTGAGAATTCCCTGTAGACTGTTCACGGCCTGAATTATTCCACTTCCCTTTCTTATTTCCCCCTTTTTTCTTAAATTGGACGTTGGAAGGTTTCTTGAAAAAATTCCGCTTGTTCTCATCCATACTCCTAAGAGAATAGATTCTACAATAGACTCAAATTGAACAAGATCAATCCCTACAAAACGATCAACAAAAACTTATAGAAAAAGAATAAGAGAAAACATGGATTTAAAACTTGTATAAAGTACTTGTCTAGCACTGTGATTAGCACTCCCGTATCGACATTGACCACTAACCACAAAATAGAATTATGAAGGCAGCCAGAAGCCATTTTTGACATGATCAGTATTATTCCACAGTAGATATCAAAGGGCCTCTTTATTTTACAAGTCTTGTACATGGCACGTACTTTTGGTCCATTAAGTCTTGCGTTGGACTTTTTTTTTTATACGGATTTTATTTGTAGGTAATACGAGTCATCATTATGGGGCTTAGTGGTCAAATCTCTTTAAGTTCAAGTCTTATTAAGGCTAGGTATTAATTCTCCATTCAATATGAGTAGAACATTTTCCATTCAACAGAAATATTTCTGCTAAATTTTGAAGCCACAAAGCTGATACAATCCTTCTTTGCAATTCCAAGAACAATAAAACACTCTTCTCTGATTACCGTTCATTTTAGATCCTTTTCTCATTTCGCTTGAGCAACTCCAAATTCTGTAGTCCTTACTGATCTTTTGTCCACCACAATCACTTCCCCTAACCATCATAAAACCTCAAAAACCACTGCTTGTATAAAGATACCCAAACTATAGAACTGCAGAACCTCAATATTCTCCATAAAGGCTTCCAATCCATCACAGTGCCGTTGTACTAAAGACAATTCAGTTCCTGAGGTGTTTGCCCTATGTTACCAAATCATCGACCTTTTCCAATCCATGTAGATGCAGAACATTATTTTTATTACTTCAACCACAAGACGAATTATGACACCAGAGAGAGGAAAGTGGGAGAATTTAATTCTTGAAACTGAGATTTTTACGACTATAGGATTCATTTTCCCCAAAATGGAACATATCCTTGGGGTCCCTTTTCAGTCTTAAGAATGGCGCATAGCTAACACCAATCAAGATTTCCAATGGAAGATTTCTTACAGGGCTATATATCCACAATCACATGCACCAACACGCAACGGAAACCTCTTAATATCCAAATCGAAATTCAAGCCCAGAAATCACAACGACTCCAACGAAGGACGTAATGCCTGTCGTTTTTCTGCATAGCCATCTAATTTAAATTCAAACTTCATTTTCGCAAAAAAAAAAAAAAAAAAAGAGCTTCATATGATATACGTATAGTCACATTCAAAGATAGAAATGGAAATTCCAGAAAATATAAACTGAGCTAACTTCTTGAGGTTTCAACAAGAAATTAAACCATTTTTGCAGAAACTTACCGGAAAAAGTAAAGAGAAAATCTACTTATGTTTTATTGAACTAATAATGGGGTTAAGTTTCGGAAAACAATTCAATTTTCGCAATCACAAAGTTCCAAATAGACGAAACGAAACAGTAGAAAGAACTTAGGGTTTTTCTCCGTGGGGAGAGAGAGAGAGAAGTGTACGTACCAGAAACGAAGAACGGGAATGACGGACTTATTCGAATAGCGAGAGAAGATTGGGAGAGACCGAGAGGAAGTAAGAAAGTAGACACGTCACACCAGTGCCGCTCGCCGGGTCGAGTGGCGGGGGGCAGAGCGAGAGAGAGAGAGAGAGAGAGACAGACAGACAGAGCTGTTCATGGGGCTCCTCTTTACTTGCTTTAATTTTCTTGTCCTTTGTCGAGAAAGAGAATGGGCCTGTCCCTTTCAGATGTCTCAATTGCAAGTAGCCCAGCTTGAACGCTTTTTGAGCCCCTCTCAGAAAAAATAAAATTCAACAGTTTTGGGCCTACCCTTTCCTTGGGCCAATTACCCAATAATGTATAACTTCAGCAAAAGGTTAGCAGTTCAAGGAACAGTGAAAACTCTGACCCAGAAGAGATGAACATAGAGGGATTGAAAATCTAAAACGTCTATCCATTCAGGTACCTTCGCAGGACCTAAACCCCAACATTAAATCCATTGAATAGAAGAAAAATGAAAAATAGAATTATTTACATGACAAGATTTTTAAATTAAGGGGGTGTTTCGCGGTAGAAATTTTGGAAATTTTGCCATTGAATAGAAGAAAAATAAGAAATAGGATCCTTTACATGACAAGATTTTTAAATTAAGAGGGTGAAGATTTTTAAATTAAGAGGGTGTTCGGCTGTACAAATTTAGAGAATTTTAGGATTTGTGAAAAAGTGAAGATATTTTATAAAATTTAATAAAAAAAGAGAATATTTTAATAAAAAAAGATTATTTATAATTTTTTAATAAGTTTAGAAATTTTAGGATGGAAATTTCCACCCCAACTCCACTAAGAATCCAATTCCATTGGGAAGAGATATAGACAGACAGCATTATACAGTGTGTTGTATCTTGCAATTCCGGCAAGAAATTCAGCACAAATACAATTAATTACCGATGCAATTTCGGCAAGACAAATAAATTACCGAATTGCAATTCCTGCAAAATTTGGTGTACCCTAATCTTCTGATTGCAGCGAGTTCAGTGCCTATAAAACTGAATTGGACAACCCGTGTGGACCCTCACGAGCCCACCCCAGGAACATAGCGGTCACCTTTTCAGGCCCCAGAACCAAGTCACCGACAATCCAAAGTACATCTTTGCATGCGCGAGCCGGTTAATTTTGTATTGCGTGGACTGTGGCTGATCTTTTTATGTTCTCAAGGAGAAAAAGAAAATCCGAGTCTGACGGAAAAGGCAAATCTTAGCCTAAGATTTGGTCATTAGCTAGAGATCAAGTCCCAGATTATACAGAAGACTTTTAAAAGCTCAACAGAAGACTTCGCAACAAGTTTCCTTCCTCTGTTCATTTACCGCTTCCTATATTTGCAACCACATTTGTACATCTCATCTTCGCAGAGGGTAAAGAAGGAAAGAAAAAGAAGTACAGTCAAAAGGAAAAACGTCCCAAAGAAAATTTTGAGAGCGAGAAGAAAACGAGGGTCATGATCTCTTCCATGGACTAGACAATGCCGATCTCAACCGTCAAAATTGGACTTCGACTCTTTTTGCTTTTCTTTTTTCTTTTTTTTTTTTTTTCCCGACTTGTGCTTCCCTCTAACGCTGATAATCAAGCCCCAGCTCCATCTTACAAGCGCCGAAACCAGCCGAGCCACCAACAGAAGCCTCCACCCTTCTCTTCTTCACAGGAACAACGTGATTGGCCCGCGATACCGGATCGAATCCTAAGGTCAGCTCCAGGGCTACCTCGCTGTCCTGAGCTTGCTCGTCCGGGTTCAGGGGAGCATCCGACTCCGCACGGAACAAAACCGAAGCCTCGGCCGTTTCGACGGATATCATGCTCTCGGTCTCTTTGCTCTCGCCCTCCACGTTCGCGGCCGGCTCGGACTGGTGACTAAGCGACGACTCGTGGCTCGTCGACCTGTTCAACTCCTCCGTACAACACCCACCATCCCACTTGGGCTTCACGTCATTAGAAGACTCGTCAACAGCACAGATGCTGGCCTTGCTGGGCTTTGGCTTGATCACGGAGCGCTTAAACCTGCACCGAGTCTTCGCCCGGTGGGAATCGTTGGAGGCGGCCGAGTTCTCGTCCTTGGACACGTGACGAATGTCGTAGGCCTTTAGAGGCGGTCCATGCTCGCTCGCCGCGGCCTCGGAGGTGATCGGGGTGACTGGAGCCCCCTTCAGCACAGCTTCCACGGCCGCTTGGCAGAGCTGCCAGCTTCCGGACCATAGCAACCCGACCGACCCATAAATCGGGTTCACAATCCTCCCACATGCCTCGTATAGCAACGACCTGAAAATCGCTGTAACCAAAACAAAAAATTGTCAAGCACTGCTTCTCTATTCAATAATGCATAAAAATGGACCAGAAAATAAAGCCCTCCAAACTTCTTGACCAGCTGAACAAATATGACGCGTTAAACTGTTAAGCCTTTTGATTTTAAATCATATCCGAAAAGAAAAGAGTGACAATGGGATGGGAGGCTGACCAGGGCGGAGATGTTCAGGACCGGCGTTGATGAGGTTCATGAGGCCAGCGCGGCCGTAGAACTTGGCAAGGAACACAGTAGCGTTGGCTTGAGACTCCGAGCTCTTGATCCACTGCAAGCAAGGCCTGATACTGCAATTTTCACTGCAGCCCTTGCGTAGGACTCGACACCCATTGCAGCTCATACGCATTTTCACTTGAAAATGAAGAAAATAGAACACGGGAAAAGGGAGCTTAACGAAGAAGAACGAAAAGAAGAGGAGGCTTTATGCTTTCAAAGGTAGGGAGGAGAACCAAAAGAACGCTGTGTTGGTATTTAAGATAAGTGATTGTGGGGGTTGGCAAAGCAATGAAGATTATATATTTTGGGGGCCGCAGGGTTTTCAGGTACAGGGGTACGCAGTTGTTTTTAGGTTTCCATATTCAAGGAAGGTTGGGCATTGAACCACTTTGGAGCTCACAAAACCACGAAACAAAATGTAATTATATAATATATTCGAAATGCTTCCACCACTCTCCTTCGAGGCGCGTGCAGTCAACTCCCAATCATGGGTGCCTGTACAACGTTGCCATTGGGGCGTAAACCCATGCAGAGTAACGACAAATGTTACGAGCCCTTCCTTCCAAAACTGAGCCAGACATCTTCTGGCCCTTGTTAAGGAGGGTACAGTGGTAATTTTTAGAAGAACAAGACGAACCAACCGGGACAGATGAGTCGGGTGAGACTTGAGAGGAGGAGGATGCGCTGGAGGTCGCCATGCAAGTGGGTACAAAAATTGAGAAAAGAAGAGAGCGGCGCGTGGCAGACACGTAAAGGTGTCAGCGGACGGTCGAATCGCCACATATTGTGGCGTTCCTGCCCCAACCTGGAGCTTCCGGTTTTCAAAGATTTGAATAAAAAATAAATATTGAAAGATTAAAAACTTGGAAAAGGGCTCCTGGTTTTCGGGAAGTCGTATTTCGGTCTAAAACTGGTTTTGAGCAAAACCGGTGACCGGTTTCTGGTTTTGGTTTGGGACTGTGGGCGCACTAGAAGACCCATCAGCCAACGGTTTTGCTTTTCTTTTATCTTTCCCTCTCTCTCCTCATCACTAATTTCGTGCTTATCTAATAAGACAGGACATCAAACTTGGGATATGTGGGGGCTAAACATGACCCACGTGAAAACAATCTACATGGAAAATTCCTTTAAATATATATATATAAAAGATAATACAGCTACTGCAGGTCAGTCCTACGTCATGGGCCTTCTGCAAATTTTACATCTACAAGTTAATTTCTGGATCGTGGAACTTTTTTACTTCACAAATATTTGGATATTTTAAAATATTAATCTAATAAAATAATATTTATTTTTATTAAATTATTTTTTTAATTATAATAAATATTAAAAATTCATTCAAATGATCTATTTCTTCAATTTTTTACTAATTTTTATAAATTAAAATTTTAACTAAAATAACACCTTATTATCTGTTTTAATTTTATCAATGTCTTCAACAACTGAAATATAATCAAAAGTGTCATACAGTAATGGGATTTAGTAGTAGAGCAATGTGGATTGCGATTCATAGTTTATAAATAAGGTATTCTTTATAATCTCGTTTTTGTACTTGTTAGTAATTAGTATACAAATATACTCCCTTTTCTCTTTTAATCTAAATTATTTTTTCTTTCATTTTAATTTTAACATTTCGCGATTAATGTAGCCTTTAGTCTTTTATATTCTCCAACCTAACGATAGAGAATTTTCAGAAGTTTGACAATATTCTCTATTAGGTAATTTAGTTATTTATTTATTCTCTTTGTATGAATTTTCAGTTTTCCCCTCTCTTTTTTAACGTTTATTGTGGCTAGTTTTTTTTTTTTATTGTGGCTAGTTAATTTTGTCAATCACGTTGATTTAGCATAGATGCTTTGTCATTGAACAACAGAAAGTTAAGCAAATAAACAGATGATCACGTAGATTTCTTAAGCAGTAAAAATAATCACGGAAGCCTTTGCCCTGTATTGCTCGATCGAATCCTAGGGGCCATGAATTAAGAATAAATAAAAATCAAACCAACTTTAACTAGGCCGTATTGATTTGTGATTTTCGTGACACGTTCCATTCAGATAATCTGACCTTTTATGTGTCAAAAATCTCTTATAGGCAGCATTAGACTGGGTAATTAATTGTTATACAAATAATTTTACCTTGTTTTATAAAATAATAATAAATCTTTGATATATAAAATTAACTATTAAAAATATAACATTATGCCTTTGGTAAATAAAATTATTGAGAAGAATTGATGTCGTAAAAATAAATAAACTGCATGTATGTTAAATGGGGCTGTCCAAAATTCCCTTGAAAATTTTTTTTAAGAAGAAGAAAAGAATTATGAGACTTTTTTTTTTTTTTTTTAGTAAAAGAAACACGATACTGAACACTTGATTTTTATCAATTTTGTCGAAAAAAGAAAAAACGCAGTGCATTGCACGCCGCACAAGCGCGTGTCGCAATTTTCCGAAAATGAATAGATTCCCGTAAATATGAAACGAAATGGGCGGCCGCTACGAGTCTGGATAAAGATAGAAAATGACTCCCACCTTCTTCTTAATATCACATCTCATTTATTCGCTGTTTATTGATTTATGGACTCGTAGTCCTGGACCTACAGATTGGGCTTCACTGAATCGTTTGTAATTAATAGGGTTAAAGTTTTTTAGAATTATTTATATTTTATATTTTAATATATTAGATTCTTTAATTTATATATTTTTTTATTTTAGATTTCGTACTCAAATTACTTGTTAATTTAGACGGATTTTGTCAAAATTTTTATATATTACTTCCTTATTTTTTGGCGTATGTATATTTTGCATCTCGATATTTGAGTGTATATACACATTACACCCCACGTTTTAACGGAATTCATCTAAATTAAAGGTAATTTGGGTGTGGGGTATAAAATGAAAAAATGTATAAAATAAAGGGTCCAATGTGTTAAAAATAATACATCAGGATGCATTATATAAATGATCCTAAAGATAAGGGGGCAAAGTGTATTCAACCCTAATTAATAATATCCCCTTTGAGTTGGCTATAACTGACAAAAACCATACATTGTATTGCCAATATTTACGACCTTTCAACTTGCTTATTTGAGTATTCCCATTTGTTTTCTGATATATTATACGACCAATGTGCCTACCGCGTTGTTCGACGTGAAACTGTCGATTAAAGTAAATCTCAAAAGTATCCAAAAGCCAAACGTTTGGAAATATGACGATGTTTGTCGTACAATAAAATGCTCGGGGTAAGACGACGAGATATTAATGTGAGGGAAAAGTTCAGTTTCTACAAGAAGATCAGGACGAGAAGAAAAGGTGGCGATATGCCATGCAAAGCATCCAAAAGTCGTGGGTTAGGCGGAGGTAGCGCGTGGAAATCACATGCAGGCACGTCAGAGTCGATTTTAAACTATTCAAGTGACACATATCGTGGAAAACGCCTACCCTTCCAAAAGCTCCTGTTTTTTTGGAAGTCGTATTACGAATACCGCCTTTGGGGAAAACCTGGCGATGGGTTTGAGGGTTTTGTTCGGCACCAAGTTGCTAAGACCAATACGGCGCCCCCCAAATTTGGAAAACTTTGCGTTTTCTGAATTTTATACACTCTCTCTTCCTAGCAATATGGACCCAGTACAGTTCGACTACCACTCAATAATGGAATCCCACCTTCCTCGTCTCAGCGTCTTAGTTTGCAAGTTCTAGATCATTATTTAAAGTTTTAATACGAGGGCTTAAAATTCCTTCTTTTGGACCATTCACCAACTTGGTATATAGGGCCTTTGGGTATAATTTCATCAACTTTTTGTAGGACCATGCATAGTTATATAACCCACTGAGAAAAAAAAAATAAAAAGATCATGCACGTTTGCATAGTAAAAGGATATAGTATTCCAAAAACAATGTTACTTTTGTCTTATGTAACTAGCATGTAATTAGTTTAGATTATAATTCTATGTGCTTGTTATTTGATTCGTATTGTGTGAAATTTTTAATTATTTTTATAAGTGCTATCGTGTTCAACAGATCTTGATTAAATTGACGAATTCTAACTGAAAAACTTACAAAGAGTTATGATTTGTATTGACAAGAGAAAAGTAAAAAGTCGAGTACGTCAAAAAAAATTATCTTGTTGATGTTTAAATTATCATGATTATATATAAAAATAAGATGACCAACTTGTAGCATACTTGATTAGTTTATTCTTTTTATCTCCTTTAGACTTTATTAATTATTGTATAGAGCCTAATAAATGGGTAAGGGAACAGGGGATACCTAACATTATGTCGATATTTCTGCCATTGTTGCATTTGTTTAGTTCTTCAACTTGCATATATTCTATCGCAAAGCCCGTACATGTGATTGTTTTCATCTTAAAAAGATGGTAAACTATAAAAGGTGGAAACTCTGTCTAGTACTAGTTTTTCAAACTTCTACACGGAACTGTCTCCTTGTGTTGGAATCTCCGAAATTGCATAAATTTTTAAAGTTCAAGTAATATATATATAGAAACATAAAAGATCAACTAAGATAGAAAAATAAAAAATGGAATTAATTCACATGGTTCTTTTCTATAATGGTCGACTAAGGTGGTGGATGAGAATTCGGAAGACGTACAGTGCCACCTTCTTCCGTTCCTCGATATCTTATGTATTTCCACCATTTAATTTTTTTTTTTTTGGTGGCTACGTACCTTATTTAGGCTCAACTTTTTTTGTATTATTATTATTCTAGATTTCTTTAGGCTCAACTTGCAACGTCTACATAAGTTATTTTTCTCTTATTAGGCCAACTTCTAAGAATCCATCGTGACATTTCTAATCCTTGTTTTATTATTTTGTTCCTATAGGTTTTCTTCCTGTCTCAATCCCCACCGCCACCAGTACTAGAAATACATTACGAGTAAATAAAAATTAAAGAATGTACAATTCTCGAGGACATATAATAAAAAACTGTGAAACGTCCGCATAAATATTTGGGGATTTTAGTTCAGGGAGATAATAGTTTAATCGGAAAAACCCAATAGACAGGTCGATCTGCATGAGGAGAGACTCCAGTTCGAACCACACCATTGCCGGACGGTCCAAAGTCTAAAGTATAGATACAGTATACTGTGGGGAGCGTCCTGTTTCCAATTAGCTCCAACCTCCATAAATATAGGAAGTGGCACAAGAAAGTGCGTCAGTTGGAAAAACCAGAGACCCGTTTTGCTGGTTTTTGAGAACGGTAGGCGACGGACTAATTTCTTGTGTAGCCTAAAATTTTAGACTTTGGCTCACCGTCATCGGCACATGCACGTGGTACGGATACTAGGCATATAATTTACGATGAGTTCAAAACACTCGCCTGAATTCTTTATCCTATTATCGCCGATTTTTCTGTTAGAATAATATATAATTTCTGATATTTTGCTCCACCGAGCATTTGCATACTCGTGAAAACCCGAGATCTCTGTATTCTTCTTAATGGGTCCTTCGTGATCAGGTGCTGAAGTCGAACCCACGTGGTAGTTAATAGTTTGGTCTCGTGTAATCATATTACATATTGGATAATTTGATTTTTTTTTTCTAGAGCTAAATTAACCCTAAAAATATTGTTTGAGCTTCTAATTGCATTCATAGGAAGCAAACCCTTTAACACTCGATCGATATATAGGATTTTGTAGAGTGCTGGTCCTTTCGATCGCTTCCGTGGATGTTGCTTGAGATGGGGGTAAAGTCGACGGTTGGTGAGTGTTGAAAACCCATTTTTCCAGCCAGTCCATGCTTGTTTTAAAATCTAAGATGTGTATAAATTGCACTAATTAGGGTTAACTAGACCCATTAGACGGTCCATAATGCTTTACTCGTACATGCCTCTTATGCTGCTGGCAATGAAGTAGCCGGCCGGCGTGACCCCAAGAATAATGCATTCAATGCTCTCTGAAGCGAGCATTTTGCAGCTCGAAAAGAACTTCTGCGTGCACGGTAGAGTTATTTGCATCTTTAAGCTAAGAACAAAGTTGCGGTAGATACAATTAAAGGAAGAGGTTTATGGATGCTTCCATAATTACAAGAAGCTGCTGTATGTAGTAAATAGCGTTTCCCATGTGAGGTTTGTTGGGAATGGGTATCAGTTACTATGGGGCCTGGGAATACTCATCCAGAAAAAAAAATAAAATAAAAAATATATATATATATATATGTTTGGACTATAGATCAGTAGGTCCATTGTCAATTCATTACTTGACCGAACTGAAAAATTAATTATTAAATCACAACTGCTTTATACTCTTTTTTTAATATGTTTTTCTAACCTGCAATTGTTTAATGTCTTTTTTTAACATGTTTATTATTCGGTTCATTCCCCCTGGATATTGCTATTGAGCTAATCAAGGAACTAGTTGGCCGGAGTGGGCCCACGTTAGTGATTGAGAATCCGACGGGCTAGGCGCCAATAGTTTAGCAGATCTTTCCACATTTTTTTTTTTTATATTTGTTTTGATAATATTCTGAATAATTAAAGACGGACTTAACCAACTAGTATTTGTCCTATTATTGTCCTCCTTCTTTGGAATTAACCCAAAACAAAAGGACTCTCTCATTAGGTAGTCCAATCAGTAGAAAATTATAAAAAAAATTTCATTTTTAGAATTATCTTAAACCTTTTTTTTAAAGCGTCCAAGAATGGAGGACTCCAGTGCAATGTTATAGTCCCGAGGACAATATTGAACCTCAATTTGCTGGCTCTACCAAAACTGACCCCATTAACCTGCACAAACTTTCGAGCACTCTTTTGTTAGTTCTTTAATTTTCATATGCTGATAATTTTTTTGGTACCGTTTTCTCGAGCAATGGGCTGGTGGGAATTGATGGCTCAGAAGGAGTTCTGAAACACTAAGGACACGTGCAGGTCGAGGAAGAAAAGTTATAAAATGTGCCATCCATGCAAGGTGGGTCTACGAAAACATGAAGACTGAGAGGACAGCGCGTGGCGGCTAAGTTCAGATGTCAGAGTGCGGTCCAATCGCCACATTTCGTGGAATAAAAAGTATCGGCCTTTTACCTTTCCACTCGGGCTCCTGGTTTTTGGGAGGCCACTTTTCAAAACCGCTTTTGGGGAAAAGAGGGAAAAAAAAAAAAGAAAAAGTTCACCTGTTTCAGGATTTGGTTCGGTTCCAATGGGCGCCTAACGTAACAGGGTCAGTGGCTCAGTGCTCGTTTCCCTATTGTTTCTCTAAACGGTAATCTCATTGTTTATTAGTTGATCCTGATCAATAGAGTTTGGTAGCTCGTGGTTTCGTCATTACCTCCTAATTACAGGCAAATAACTTGGGTTTAAATCTAGATGGAGTTTATCATTATTGGCACAAAGTTTCGGACCATTACGAATTATATTAGTAAGAAATGCAGTTTCTAAACAGGAACGTCCAAAATTTTGACCATTTCCATGTGCAATAGCGAAAGATTTCATTGGTGAACATGGATCGGAAACAAAATTCTGGCTTACTTATTATTCCATTGGAATTAGTTTTGAAGAAACTAATGAGAATTGTTTATTGATGCAAAAAGGGTAAAATTAACAAATAAATGATTCAACTAGATTTAAACAAGTAAATATTGGTAGGATAAATAAAATAATAAAAATTAGTGTGAGTTAAATAAAAAGATAAACATTTCAAAACTGCTTATCTCAACTTTCTTAATTCTTCTACTTCTCTTTGTTATCAATATTGGATCAAGATCATTTGCAATTTCCAACACCAATTGTACTATGTAATTTAGAGAGAAATAGATATAACAAGTGGATCTTACATCATTTAATACTGCTTTATGTAAAGTTTGGTGCAATATATGTCCTACAATGAGATCTACATGTTGTGTCTATGTTTATTCGAATTATATCATACCATTCGAATAAGAAAATTAAAGAAAATCCTAATCCATGCACCTTTCTCTCAACATTCCTAGAATTGCAAAACCTCTCTAGTGGCTGGATTGGCTGGATTTTCTAAACTTAATTCCCCACCAAGATAGGTTGAGGTAAATACTTTGTTTCCCATATGAAGAGGGTTATTTAGTTTGGTCGTTGTGAAGGTGCAGCTAATGCAATGGGGGAAGTTCTAATTGAGCAAGCCGTACGTACATGGTAGGTCTGCTGGATAATTGGTTTGGCCACTTTTGCGTGGTGTTTTTCTTTTGGGTATCAAATGGGCCTGAGTATTATGCAAAGCCATACCTGGGGTTTGGCGGCTTGTGGATTGGCTAATATTGTGCGAAGATTTCGATGTGGCCCGTGAGAATCAAAAAATGGACCGGCAATGTCCTTTCTATGTGGGCTTTAAGGCCCATGCCAAGTGATTCATGTTAGTGAATTTGACAAAAGAAAAAAGATTGACTTCTTCAGAGAAGGAGAGACCAATGATAGTATTGAATTCAATGCCTCAGAATAAGTTCGAAGAAGAATGGTCTTAAAAGGTGCAATACATAAGATGAGGGCAAAATTTGAAAGAGAATGCAAGGACAGACAAGAAATAATCTTTAACCACCATCACCCATTCATGCCTTATCGGATGAGATAAGATTATGGAGATCGTCCATGTGGCACTGTCATTATGGTGCTTAACGATAAGGCTAGATTCAAAAAAATTCCTCCCTCATGTGGCCAGTATAACGCAATGTAACCATTCATTTGATCCGACGGTCACAGTTTGTTTGAAATCAAGTCCATTAATCTCTGGCCACAGGATATGAAATATCTCATTTACACAATTATACATATGCATTGGGATTAGAAGGTTTGCATCTCTAGCAAAAGATTTTGGAGAGACAACACTTGGAGAAAAGAAATGGATTCCTCCGTGATTTCGTTGGCCACCGTTGCCACCGTCAACCGTGCCTCTCCTGCCCAAGCTAGCATGGTTGCACCTTTCACCGGCCTCAAGTCTATCGCGGCTTTCCCTATCACCCAAAAGACCAACAACGACATTGCCTCCATCGCAAGCAACAGTGGAAGAGTGCAATGCATGCAGGTACACCGTGAAACAAAATATTGTTGAGAATGGGTTTGAAAAGACTCGTAAAGCTTCCATGTCATAAATCTGCATGTTAGGCCAATAGTTGTTGCAATTTGTACTACCTCACATCGTGACAACATTTATTTATTTTGTAGGAGTAGATTTTTCATCATTATTACATGATTAAATCATAAAAAGCCTCCGAAATGCGAGTCAATTTTGTATTCGAGAATGTTTGCTTAGATTGCTTACATCAAGGAACTCTGTAAGTGCAGGTGTGGCCTCCACTTGACCTAAAGAAGTTTGACACTCTTTCCTATCTTCCACCCCTCAATATGGAGTCATTGGGCAAGGACGTAGAAAACCTTCTCAAAAAGGGATGGATTCCCTGCTTGAAATTCAAGTTGGAGGTCATTCTTGCTCTCCTTTGGTTCTTCTCATGTTTGTTTCCAAGTTTTCAGGGTATGTGTTCGTACTGATGGTTGATGATTCTTGGTGTATGTAGCACAACTTTGTCTACCGTTTGAACCATAAGTCACTGGGTTACTACAATGGCCGCTACTAGACCATGTGGAAGCTACCCATGTTTGGATGCACAAACTCCTCACAAGTCTTGAAGGAGCTTGAGGAGTGCAAGAAGGTTTATCCTAATTATTGGCACAAAATTTAGAACCATAACAAATTATATTAGTAAGAAACACGGTTTCCATACAAGAATGTCCAAATTTTTGACAATTTTCCATGTGCGATAGTGAAAGATTTCATTCGAGAATATCAACTGGAAGCAAAATTATTGCTTGCTTATTATTTCATTAGAATTAGTTTTGAAGAAACTAATGAGAATTGTTTATTGATGCAAAAAGGGTAAATTAATAGATAAATGATTCAACTAGATTTAGTGTGAGTTAAATAAAATTGGTAGGATAGATAAATAATAAAAATTAGTGTGAGTTAAATAAAAAGAGAAATATCTCAAAACTGGTGATTTGAACTTTGTAAATTCTTCTCCTTTTCTTTTTATCAATATTGGATCAAGATCATTTTCAATTTTTTGCACTAATTGTACTGTGTAATTTAAAGAGAAATAAACCTAACAAATGGATCTTACAGCATTTAATGCTGCCTATGTAAAGTTTGGTGCTCCATAAGTTCTACAATGGGGTTTACTTGTGTTGTCTATGTTTAGATAAGAAATTAGAGAGAATCATAATCCATTAATATTTTACAAAATCCCTCATCTTGCACGTTCCTCTTAGCATTCCGAGAATTACAAAGCCTCTCTAGTTGTCAGATTGGTTGGATACTTAGAAGAAGAAAAAAAAGGTTGGATTGTTTGAACCGAATTCCCCTCCAAGATAGGTTGAGGTAAATGCTTTGTTTCCAATATGATGGGAATTATTTTGATAGGGTCTCTGGCCTAGACCTCTAACTAATGCCTAAGACCTTCACAAGTATGACTTATGAGTACACGCGGTAAGCCCACGCCTAAAAGATAATGCTTAATTGGCCTTCCCATTGATGTACCTAATAATCATATAAAAGCCAAAGAAAGGAAAAGCAAAGAAAAATTAAAGAAAGATGGATGGTTGTGAAGTTGGAGGAATAAAACCACAAGCCTAAGCTTGAATGAGTTAACACTTGAGACTAGCTAAGAATCTAAGGCTTTGTAAGCCTTAAGCTTGTAGAGCCGATGCTCTGAGATAAGCGCAGTACTTACAAATAAACAAGCCAAAGCCACCCAAGATGAGCTTAGAACTTGATAGAAAAAACCTTGACAAGTAGAAGACCAAAGCTCGAGAGAGCCACACCCAAACTTAATACCCTTACTACTTACTAATGAATCCAGCATAATGTCAATTCAGAAGCCAAAACTCAAGAGAGCCACACTCGACCTAAATGCCTTCTCACTTACAACCATACTTTGGAACATTATCAAGGGAAAGACCAAAGAACAAGAGAAAGACGACTGTGCCAAATACACTTTCCAAGGCCAACGCACCGCTAGTAGAGTGACCACCACTAACCTACTAGTATTTCGAAACTTAAGTAAGCTTAATCTAGCATCTAACATGAAAGAATCACGTCTATGTTAGGCCAAAGGTGGGACATGGGTCACATATCGATAAAAGGCACTAAGGCCAAAAGCTCCTGTGGAGGCTCAATTTGATAAACATTGGGGTAAACTCATAGTTAGCCCTCTATATTTGAGCAAAAATCAAGTTGCTACCCTTATTTTTTAATCCAACAATTTGAGACCCATAACTTTCAAAACTTATCGATCTTCACCCCCCGTCTAAATTAGACTTTAAATCAAATGGAAAAGCATGAAAAATGACCAAAATGCCCCTCCAAAATAAAATTAATAAAAAATTCATTAAAAATAAAAAATGATATTTTTTTAAAAAATAATATTTTTAATAAAATGTTGAAAATATATTTCTACAATTATTTATTTCTTAAATTTATATTATTTTTATTTATTTTTTAAAATTTAGCCTTGGAAGGGCATTTTGGTCATTTTGCACAATTTTCGTTTGACTTAATGCCTGATTTAGATGGGGCGAAGATTGAAAGGTTTTGTAAGTTATGGGTCTCAAATTGTTGAATTGAAAAATAAGGGTAGTAACTTGCTTTTTGTCTAAACATAGGGGGCTAACTATGAGTTTATCCCATAAATATTTAATGGATGTTTTATAATGGGTGCCATAAGGGCGTATTTATACTCCCTATATGGGCTTGGACGACAAGTGTCTTTCCTTGTAAAAGAAAGATTTGATTACCACTCAAATCATATCTTCTAAGATCAAGCCAAATTCAAAAGGAAAGATCTTGAAGAAATCCTTCCTTGTAGGCCAAAACTTACCCAACTAGAAGCCAATCAATCAAGGATTGATTTGCCCATTATTGACCATAATGTGGCAGGCCATATGCTTCCATAATGGGAGTTAACCCTAATTGCTACATGCTCTAAAATCTCTTAACATCAATCAAGGATCAATCTTTCAAAATAGGATTAAGATTGTTTTATTCATTGATACAAACCAACACGGTATTGTTTTGACATCAAAGCAAATAAAGATAAAACTAAAAAATCGAGTATTCGGCCATATAGGGATGGGTTTCCCTCTATGGCACTTTCAAGGCCGCTTGTGGCCGTCGCCGCTCTACCACTATGTAGGGTGGTGACATCAATTGGCTCCATGGATCCTCCTGGGTCTTTTGGAACCAAATTGTCATATGTTCTTCAATGGGCTGCCATTGCCACTCCGTCACCTTGTATGCTAGTGATGTTAAATAGTTCCATCGATCCTGTTGAGTTGTCTGGAACCAACTTGTCGTAAGGTATTCCTAGCGCCGTTGTTGCCGCCACTACTCTAACACCTTGTGGGGTGGTGATGTCGTTAGGCTCCATTGATCATCCTAGATCATATGGAACCCACCTCACATGAGCTCCTTCATTCGTCGCTTTGTCCGTGGCAGTTTGGTGGTGCTACCAAACCATTCCAATAAGCATTTGGAGCTTCTAAGAATCAACCCTCCGTATACTTTTCCTGGCACCGTCGTGGCATGTGGTGCCACCTTTGTGCTCTTTAGGTCTTCCCGATCCTTCCAGCATCATAAAGCTATGCAACCATTTTATGCCAACTCGAGGCTTGTGGCTTTGGTTGTTGATGTTCATAGGTATTGGTCATGCCCTTTTGCTCCTAGGCACGTCATGATTGGGCCCATCTCTGTCAGGTGGCTTGTTAAGAGTGCTTGCAAACCTCATTTTTCCTAAGCCTCTAGTAGCGTCGTTGTCATTTTTAGTTTAGTCATTGTGAAGGTGTAGCGAATGCTATTGTAGGTCTGCTAGATAATGGGTTTGGCCACTTTTGTGTGGTGTTTTTCTTTTGGGTACCAAATGGGCCTGTGTATTCTGCAAAGCCTTTCAAGGGGTTTGGTGGCTTATGGATTGGCAATGTTATGCTAGGTTTTCGGTGTAGGCTGTGGGAATCGGAAAGTAGACTGGCAATCTCCTTTCTATGTGGGCTTTAGGGCCCATTCCAAGTGATTTTGTGTTAGTGAATTTGACAGAAGAAAAAGATTGACTTCTTTAAAGGATCGGGACCAGGGATAATATTGAATTCAATACATTAAAATAAGTCCAAAGAAGGAATGGTCTTGAAAGGTGCAGTACAAAAGATATGAAAGAGAATGCAAGGAAAGGATTGACAAGAAGTAATCTTTAACCACCATCACTCATTCATGCCTTCTCGGATGAGATAAGATTATGGAGGTCGTCCATGTGGCACTGTCATTATGGTGCTTAACGAAAAGGCTAGATTCAAAAAATTTCCACTCTTATGTGGCCAATACGTCGTTGCAATGTTACCATTCATTTGATCCAACGGTCATAGTTTCTTTGAACTCAAGTCCATTAATCTCTGGCCACAGGATATGAAATATCTCATTTACCCAATAATATATATGCAATGGGATTAGAAGGTTTGTAGCTCTAGCAAAAGAGTTTGGAGAGATAACGCTTGGAGAAAAGAAATGGCTTCCTCCATGATTTCGTTGGCCACTGTTGCCACCGTCAACCGTGCCTCTTTTGCCCAGGCCAGCATGGTTGCACCTTTCACCAGCCTCAAGTCTGCCGCAACTTTCCCGGTCAACCAAAAGACCAACAACAACATTGCCTCCATCTCGAGAAACGATGGAAGAGTGCAATGCATGCAGGTACACCATGAAACAAAATATCGTTGAGAATGGGTTTGAAAAGACTCGTAAAGCTTCCATGTCATAAATCTGCATGTTAGGCCAATAGATGTTGCAATTTGTATTACTTCACATTGTGACATTATTTATTTATTTTGTAGGAGTAGATTTTTCATCATTCTTACATGATTGAATCATAAAACGCCTCAGAAATGCGAGTCAATTTTGTATTCGAGAATGTCTGCTTAGACTGCTTACATCAGTGAACTCCATAAGTGCAAGTGTGGCCTCTACTTGGCCTGAAGAAGTTCAAGACTCTTTCCTACCTTCCTCCCCTCAATATGGAGTCATTGGGGCAAGGATGTAGATTACCTTCTAAAAAAGGGATGGATTCCCTGCTTGGAATTCGAGTTGGAGGACATTCTCGCTCTCCTTTGGTTCTTCTCATGTTTGTTTCTAAGTTTTCAGGGTATGTGTTTGTACTGATGGTTGATGATTCTTGGTGTATGTAGCACGACTTTGTCTACCGTGAGAACAATAGGTCATCAAGGTACTACGATGGCCGCTACTGAACCATTGTGGAAGCTCCCCATGTTTGGATGCACAGACTCCTTGCAGGTCTTGAGGGAGCTTGAGGAGTGCATGAAGGCTTATCCCATTGCCTTCATCCGTATCATTAAATTCGACAATAAGCGCCAACTGCAGTGCATCAGTTTCATTGTCTACAAACCTCCTAGCTTCTAATTAACAAAGTTAATTAAAGCTCTAAATGTACCCATTTTCGGGGGTCGGTTTGTTTAAATTGTACCTCTCGGCTGCTTAAGACCTTTTGTTTTTGCTCTTTCATTTTGGTGACCATTCGCTTGGTTTTGTAGTATTTGGATTTGTGTTTTTCGGATTTCCGAATGCAGTGGATGAGAACTAATGAATAAAAGGGTATTTTCTTGCCAATTCCGTGAAGAATCTTTTTCTATGAAGCATTGAAATCCGTTGAGTAAAGTGATTTTTCTCTTAAAATTTATAATACATCTTCTAATTGGCCATTAAACTACCAAGAACAGCAATTGACGGCCTAGAAATAGAATATTATTTATTTTGGAATGTGCCCTTTTTGCCAATATATACGCCAATTATTACTTTACTCGTGTTCTATTTCTTTCGTTCCTCGTGATGATCTTCCTTAATTTACGGCGGATACACATCGTGCATCAAGTGACAGTTTAAAGGAAAACTTATAGGGATCACAGAAGCATGTACCTTCTCGTTGAAGCATGAACGAGTTTCTAAGTTTCTAAAAACTCACTGTTATTCAGTCAAGAACTCCTTTAATAAATCAAGCACAAGTAGACCGTGCTCAAGCTTCATTGATGTAAGTGCGCATATTTGGGATTCACGCTAGCTATATTCATGGTAATTGAGACCATAAACCTAGGTCAGAATGTTAAGGGCCTGCTTGCTCCCAGAGAAAACAATCATCTTCATGCGAAGCTGTCGCAGACTCGAATTCTCTCCTAAGAGTGAATTACCTAATGGGTCCTAACAGGTCATTAGATGGATAAAAACACATTAATGAATCCATCTAATGATCTATATTAAAATGTCCAATGAGGCCCCATCCAGAGTTTTTTTTTAGCATTTTTTTGAGCATTTAATATAGATCATTGAATTAATTTATTAATATGTTGTCATCTATCCAATAGCCTATTAGGACTCATTAAGTAATTCTCTCTTAGAAGGGAATCACAATTCCACTGTCGCACCAAGATCATCATTTCGAAGTAGCAGTTTATATGATCCAACATTGCAGTTTAAGAAGAGAAATCAATAATTCTATATCGAAGTTAGAAGGAATCAACAATTTCCATTGTGGCTTAAGCTTAGCTTAATTATTAATGAAGATAATTAAGAAACTAAGTCACGCTTGAGCTCGTCATTGATAGTTGATTCAAAATATATCTCCCGAAGTTGTAGTTTGATTACCTTGTTCCAACTGCTCTGAATACAATGCCCATGCGCGCGGTTGGACCCTTGATAGCTAGTACATTTGTGGACATGCCTTGCCCTGTATCAGATAAAGCTAAGAGATAAAAGTGTTATTTTCTGCGTTTTCGCCACCGGAATGTAAATTAGACAAGACAGTTAAAATGTGCAATCCACAAATGCACATTTTCGGGGGTCGTCATTTTGTTTGTTTGACTTAATTGATTTAGATGGGGGGCGAAGATTGAAAGGTTTTGTAAGTTATGGGTCTCAAATTGTTGAATTGAAAAATAAGGGTAGTAACTTGCTTTTTGTCTAAACATAGGGGGCTAACTATGAGTTTATCCCATAAATATTTAATGGATGTTTTATAATGGGTGCCATAAGGGCGTATTTATACTCCCTATATGGGCTTGGACGACAAGTGTCTTTCCTTGTAAAAGAAAGATTTGATTACCACTCAAATCATATCTTCTAAGATCAAGCCAAATTCAAAAGGAAAGATCTTGAAGAAATCCTTCCTTGTAGGCCAAAACTTACCCAACTAGAAGCCAATCAATCAAGGATTGATTTGCCCATTATTGACCATAATGTGGCAGGCCATATGCTTCCATAATGGGAGTTAACCCTAATTGCTACATGCTCTAAAATCTCTTAACATCAATCAAGGATCAATCTTCCAAAATAGGTAAGATTGTTTTAATTGATACAAACCAACACGGTATTGTTTTGACATCAAAGCAAATAAAGATAAAACTAAAAAATCGAGTATTCGGCCATATAGGGATGGGTTTCCCTCTATGGCACTTCAAGGCCGCTTGTGGCCGTCGCCGCTCTACCACTATGTAGGGTGGTGACATCAATTGGCTCCATGGATCCTCCTGGGTCTTTTGGAACCAAATTGTCATATGTTCTTCAATGGGCTGCCATTGCCACTCCGTCACCTTGTATGCTAGTGATGTTAAATAGTTCCATCGATCCTGTTGAGTTGTCTGGAACCAACTTGTCGTAAGGTATTCCTAGCGCCGTTGTTGCCGCCACTACTCTAACACCTTGTGGGGTGGTGATGTCGTTAGGCTCCATTGATCATCCTAGATCATATGGAACCCACCTCACATGAGCTCCTTCATTCGTCGCTTTGTCCGTGGCAGTTTGGTGGTGCTACCAAACCATTCCAATAAGCATTTGGAGCTTCTAAGAATCAACCCTCCGTATACTTTTCCTGGCACCGTCGTGGCATGTGGTGCCACCTTTGTGCTCTTTAGGTCTTCCCGATCCTTCCAGCATCATAAAGCTATGCAACCATTTTATGCCAACTCGAGGCTTGTGGCTTTGGTTGTTGATGTTCATAGGTATTGGTCATGCCCTTTTGCTCCTAGGCACGTCATGATTGGGCCCATCTCTGTCAGGTGGCTTGTTAAGAGTGCTTGCAAACCTCATTTTTCCTAAGCCTCTAGTAGCGTCGTTGTCATTTTTAGTTTAGTCATTGTGAAGGTGTAGCGAATGCTATTGTAGGTCTGCTAGATAATGGGTTTGGCCACTTTTGTGTGGTGTTTTTCTTTTGGGTACCAAATGGGCCTGTGTATTCTGCAAAGCCTTTCAAGGGGTTTGGTGGCTTATGGATTGGCAATGTTATGCTAGGTTTTCGGTGTAGGCTGTGGGAATCGGAAAGTAGACTGGCAATCTCCTTTCTATGTGGGCTTTAGGGCCCATTCCAAGTGATTTTGTGTTAGTGAATTTGACAGAAGAAAAAGATTGACTTCTTTAAAGGATCGGGACCAGGGATAATATTGAATTCAATACATTAAAATAAGTCCAAAGAAGGAATGGTCTTGAAAGGTGCAGTACAAAAGATATGAAAGAGAATGCAAGGAAAGGATTGACAAGAAGTAATCTTTAACCACCATCACTCATTCATGCCTTCTCGGATGAGATAAGATTATGGAGGTCGTCCATGTGGCACTGTCATTATGGTGCTTAACGAAAAGGCTAGATTCAAAAAATTTCCACTCTTATGTGGCCAATACGTCGTTGCAATGTTACCATTCATTTGATCCAACGGTCATAGTTTCTTTGAACTCAAGTCCATTAATCTCTGGCCACAGGATATGAAATATCTCATTTACCCAATAATATATATGCAATGGGATTAGAAGGTTTGTAGCTCTAGCAAAAGAGTTTGGAGAGATAACGCTTGGAGAAAAGAAATGGCTTCCTCCATGATTTCGTTGGCCACTGTTGCCACCGTCAACCGTGCCTCTTTTGCCCAGGCCAGCATGGTTGCACCTTTCACCAGCCTCAAGTCTGCCGCAACTTTCCCGGTCAACCAAAAGACCAACAACAACATTGCCTCCATCTCGAGAAACGATGGAAGAGTGCAATGCATGCAGGTACACCATGAAACAAAATATCGTTGAGAATGGGTTTGAAAAGACTCGTAAAGCTTCCATGTCATAAATCTGCATGTTAGGCCAATAGATGTTGCAATTTGTATTACTTCACATTGTGACATTATTTATTTATTTTGTAGGAGTAGATTTTTCATCATTCTTACATGATTGAATCATAAAACGCCTCAGAAATGCGAGTCAATTTTGTATTCGAGAATGTCTGCTTAGACTGCTTACATCAGTGAACTCCATAAGTGCAAGTGTGGCCTCTACTTGGCCTGAAGAAGTTCAAGACTCTTTCCTACCTTCCTCCCCTCAATATGGAGTCATTGGGGCAAGGATGTAGATTACCTTCTAAAAAAGGGATGGATTCCCTGCTTGGAATTCGAGTTGGAGGACATTCTCGCTCTCCTTTGGTTCTTCTCATGTTTGTTTCTAAGTTTTCAGGGTATGTGTTTGTACTGATGGTTGATGATTCTTGGTGTATGTAGCACGACTTTGTCTACCGTGAGAACAATAGGTCATCAAGGTACTACGATGGCCGCTACTGAACCATTGTGGAAGCTCCCCATGTTTGGATGCACAGACTCCTTGCAGGTCTTGAGGGAGCTTGAGGAGTGCATGAAGGCTTATCCCATTGCCTTCATCCGTATCATTAAATTCGACAATAAGCGCCAACTGCAGTGCATCAGTTTCATTGTCTACAAACCTCCTAGCTTCTAATTAACAAAGTTAATTAAAGCTCTAAATGTACCCATTTTCGGGGGTCGGTTTGTTTAAATTGTACCTCTCGGCTGCTTAAGACCTTTTGTTTTTGCTCTTTCATTTTGGTGACCATTCGCTTGGTTTTGTAGTATTTGGATTTGTGTTTTTCGGATTTCCGAATGCAGTGGATGAGAACTAATGAATAAAAGGGTATTTTCTTGCCAATTCCGTGAAGAATCTTTTTCTATGAAGCATTGAAATCCGTTGAGTAAAGTGATTTTTCTCTTAAAATTTATAATACATCTTCTAATTGGCCATTAAACTACCAAGAACAGCAATTGACGGCCTAGAAATAGAATATTATTTATTTTGGAATGTGCCCTTTTTGCCAATATATACGCCAATTATTACTTTACTCGTGTTCTATTTCTTTCGTTCCTCGTGATGATCTTCCTTAATTTACGGCGGATACACATCGTGCATCAAGTGACAGTTTAAAGGAAAACTTATAGGGATCACAGAAGCATGTACCTTCTCGTTGAAGCATGAACGAGTTTCTAAGTTTCTAAAAACTCACTGTTATTCAGTCAAGAACTCCTTTAATAAATCAAGCACAAGTAGACCGTGCTCAAGCTTCATTGATGTAAGTGCGCATATTTGGGATTCACGCTAGCTATATTCATGGTAATTGAGACCATAAACCTAGGTCAGAATGTTAAGGGCCTGCTTGCTCCCAGAGAAAACAATCATCTTCATGCGAAGCTGTCGCAGACTCGAATTCTCTCCTAAGAGTGAATTACCTAATGGGTCCTAACAGGTCATTGGATGGATAACACATTAATGAATCCATCTAATGATCTATATTAAAATGTCCAATGAGGCCCCATCCAGAGTTTTTTTTTAGCATTTTTTTGAGCATTTAATATAGATCATTGAATTAATTTATTAATATGTTGTCATCTATCCAATAGCCTATTAGGACTCATTAAGTAATTCTCTCTTAGAAGGGAATCACAATTCCACTGTCGCACCAAGATCATCATTTCGAAGTAGCAGTTTATATGATCCAACATTGCAGTTTAAGAAGAGAAATCAATAATTCTATATCGAAGTTAGAAGGAATCAACAATTTCCATTGTGGCTTAAGCTTAGCTTAATTATTAATGAAGATAATTAAGAAACTAAGTCACGCTTGAGCTCGTCATTGATAGTTGATTCAAAATATATCTCCCGAAGTTGTAGTTTGATTACCTTGTTCCAACTGCTCTGAATACAATGCCCATGCGCGCGGTTGGACCCTTGATAGCTAGTACATTTGTGGACATGCCTTGCCCTGTATCAGATAAAGCTAAGAGATAAAAGTGTTATTTTCTGCGTTTTCGCCACCGGAATGTAAATTAGACAAGACAGTTAAAATGTGCAATCCACAAATGCACTAAAAAAAAAAAGTGGAAAATAAATATGAAAATCCCTTCCGTGACAATACAAGTGGAAGAAGAAAGAGATCAACCCAGGACTTGTATCGTTTTCTATCCATTTAAATTTGCGGAATATTTTGTACATTCAACTGACTTTTAGACGTGTCGTGGTTAATCTCACGTCGGTTATAAAAGAAGTCGTTGGTTGTCACTACACTCACGCATGATGATTCTAAAAAAAATGATTGCTTTGTTGTATTCTTTGAGGCTTTTTTGTGTCAACTACTCTTTTTTTCTTTTCTTTTTTTTTTCCCATTTCTTAAAATCTGAACACATGCATGCAGTTTCAGCCTCTAATTCTTCGTCAAATTCTTGAAAAGAATTAAACTTTGACGAAGACGTCGACTTATATATTGACCTCTGTATCGGATCATGTCATGCGATCACCGTCACCGTACGTCCAGCCTTGAGGCGACGTTGAATCGACAGGCTAACCATCCAAGCTTGTTTCCTCTCTCGTGAGGCGAGGGGATCAGATAGACGTGGGGGGCTACATAGATAAGTTTTGTAACGTCCGTTTTCAGAAAGTAACATAGCGTTCAACAAGACATTAATATCCCAATGAAAGCATAAGTGCTACGGAACAAATTGCTTAACAAACAGTACTCAGAACTCACGGGGAAAGGACAAACCAAGTCATAAAGAGCAAAGAACTAGCTAGCTAAATCAATCCATCTAAAACTCTCACAAATCTGCAAGAAGAGTAAGATAATATTTATTAATATAAAAGCTTATTTCCCCTAAAACCTGTAGCTTCAACAAATATATATATTTGTCCTTTAAATAAAAAAAGGCATGTCTAGCATTAGTTGATCTTATGCTATAAATCGCGTTTCGTCCATTGCAATACTTGACATCATCGACTGCTTTATTTTGACCGGTAATTAAGTAGTCTATTTCTCGAGACTCAAATTTTCTTCATCCCAACAATATCAGTTATCGTGACGGAGTATTTTTGTGGGTATCTACTTAGTTTCAACATTGATGGAGGAATTATATATAATATTCAACCGTAAAGTTTTCAACCTTAGAATGGCAAGTTCCTCATACAATTTCATGCATGCAAATATAACAAAGTCCATCGACGTAATTCTACATGCACATACAATCATGTAAACTTTATTGAAGTATTCTTCGTAATATATAAAAGCATATTGTTATTTATAACATGAATAAGATCAAATATTAGTCACTTTAATTAGGGAATTTTATCTTAAGATCTTCAAATTTAATTTGGAGTACAAAAAATTCGCCCCAATGATATAACGAAAAAACGAGGAAGAAAGAAATTAGTGTTAGATTTACCATGTACAAAATGTGCAACAACAAAAACATAAAACCTTCGAGTGATAGGGATTATCCACATCATAATGGTCTCTAGTTAAGAATTTTCCAAAAAATTAGTCTGGAGTCCTTGTGGAACATATTTCTCTACTTCAATTAGTATCCTTTTATTGATTTAACATCAATGCATGAATTCAAGAAAATCTTTTGAGGGGCACATTAATACAAATTTTTAGTAGTGGTGTGAATGTTTGATGGTACTGTAATAATTAATATACCAAAGTTGTCAGTTTGGTACCAATTAGGTAATAATTGGAGAACAAAATATTTCTTTTCCCCAATTTTATTTTCCCTATATAGAGAATAAGCCTATAAAAATTGTAGAGGAAGAGATTTCTTCCTGGCGCAAAATTGATTTCATTATTATACAGTGAATTTGGTAACAAGAACTAGTACCAAACGCAAATATGGAAGGATATTTATCAGTTTACTAGATAGGTCCACGATTAAAGCTGTATAAACAAATGGCACGGCAATTAATTATAATTAAGGTTCTATCAAAAAACACTAGATTCTTAGTGATCTTATTTCTTCATTAAATAGCAAGCTTTTTAACTGTTTGAATACTGACACTCTGTCAAAATTAAGGAAAATTAATTATGCTATTTGTCATTATATTCTTCTGATCTGATCCCCCTCTCCCAGGAGTCGGGGTCGCGCCGGAGGGGTGGGGGAGAGGGGTAGACTTTGTTCAAGTCAGGGACACGTTCACGTACCGGTACGGCCACAATTGACATCGATCGGCGGCCACAGAATTACGAATATTGGGATAGTTTATAAGTTGTATCGAGCGCTAGGTTGCAATCTCATGTTATGAGCAGCATCAGAAGTACCCAAATAGAGTAATTAATACAAGCAGATAAGAAGTTCTTATTTACTTAACTTATTTAGATGTTACAACTAAGCATAGACCGCTCACTCTCACATGCAAACCCAGATCCAGATACACATACGAGTTTCAACCAAAACAAAAACTAAACTCCTCTCTTCAGAGGGACGCGGACAGACACATACATACATAAACACCTAGCTACTCTTACACTCAAACTTGCTTCACGGTTTCGGACCTTCGTCGATCATGTCGTCGAAATTCCAAATATCATCTTCCCAAGGAACCTCTTCATCATCGAGCGGCGGAACAATCCACTCACCGCACACCGTCTCCAAGGTAGGATCGTAGCACAGCAGGCCTTCCAACCAGATATTGTCCAGATAATCAGTGTTGTCCTCATTAGTAGAAGCCCAACGTCCCATTTCATCCCACCCTATGAGGTCAATCTCTTCCTCTCCCTTCTCCGACACTCCACCCATCTGCTCATTCGCCTTTGCCCCAACGCTCTCGTCACCCACCTTTTCCTCTTCCGCCACTTCAACGAATGCCTCTCCGGTGGCTTCTTGTTGTTTCCCCTCCTCCTCAACCTTTTTTTCGGCTACTTCCCCAGCCACTTCAACGAAAGCCTCTGTGTTGGCTTCCTGTTGTTTCCCCTGCTCCTCAACCAGCTTCTTTTCGGCCACTTCCCTAGCCTCTTCAATGGCTTCAGGCTCTTTTCTCTCCTCCCCTTTCGCTTTCTCATGCATCACGACCACTTCGCTCATCTCTATCCCCGTAAACTTCTCACTCACCATCAGCGCCTCTGTGTACCTCCTTTCGTTCTCCATTAGCATTTCTGTCACCCTTCTTCTCCTCTTCGCCCTACCCTTGGATCGGGCATTATTCTTTTTGAAGCCGCTCTTTCGGGTTCTTCGGGCTTTCGCGCTCATTCTCGCCATTCTCGAGCTTTCTTCTCGTCCACTGCCTTCAGCATACACAGAGCTCACCTTAGCGTATTTCATGGATGCGAGAGAGAGGGGAACACTGCATGAACTAAAGGAAGAGAGGCTGAGAGAGCTGGAGACTGAAGAGGCTGGGTAGGAGGGTGTGCTCTTATATAGAAACTTTGTCTGGCCTGGAAGGAGTGAGAAACTCCTAAAATTTTTCGCGTGAATATCTTTTCTGTCAATCAAGAAAAGACTCTGGGTTGTCAAGAAATATATATCTAGAAGCATGCGAGAAAACTTGACGATGTTTGTCCTAAAAATTATCGCGAGAAAAGCGGGACGTGAGCGTTTCTACTACTGTTTTATACGTGGCCATCCGCTACAGACACGTAGACAGTAGGCCGTTGAAAAATGGGCCCTACAGAACGACAGGTAGCACTAAAGTTGAAATTTCTTTGGAAGTCTTCCTAATTTCCTCGGCGGACCTCGGCCGATTTTGCATGTGCCTACCACGTACATTGTTGCCTATGTTTGCATTAGCAACCTTTCACTCCTTTTTCCTCTTTTTGGGCAGGAGACTCGAAATCTTCATTAATGGCTTGAAATATTGCCCTTTTACTCGAGCTGTGCCTTTTTAATTATAATTTCTTTTTGCCTCCTACGATTTTTTATTATTTCCTGTTTATCCCAAATTGGTCAATAATTCAGAAAAAATCCATCTAATTGATATTCATCGTATAATATTCAAAAATAAAAAAAGCACAGTTCAAAAACGCGATTTGCTATTTTGGGACATCTTTCACTTTTAATATATTTCTCCATCCAAGGGTAACGATTGAAAAAGGGACGCATTGGCGGTTTGTAGACATGACAATGTACTTCGATTGTTCAATCATTGCATAGTTATGCTTTCGACTACTGACTCTCATTGTCTACACCATTTTTAAATATTGACCGAGCAAAAAATACGGATCGGAGTTCTATAGATATTCTATCTCAAAAACACGTGTTAGCTATTTTGAAACATCTTCCACTTTAAATACATTTCTTCAAGCCATGGCTAACGATTCGAAAAAGCGATGCATTGGCGGTTTGTAGACATGGCAACGTACTTTGAGTTCAATCATTATATAGTGATGTTTTCGGCTGCTGGACTCTCATTATCTACATTTGTTTTTAGATATTCATGACCGAACAGAAAATACGGATCGGAGTTCTATAGATACTTTATCTCAAAAACTCGTGTTAGCTATTTTCATTTTTTCAAGCCACGGCTAACGATTCGAAAAAGCGATGCATTGGTGGTTTGTAGACATGGCAACATACTTTGAGTTCAATCATTATATAGTGATGCTTTCGGCTGCTAGAGTCTCATTGTCTACATTCATTTTAGATATTCATGATTGAATAGAAAACACGGATCGGAGTTCTATAGATACGCTATCTCAAAAACTCACGTTAGCTATTTTTGAACATCTTTCACTTTTAATACATTTATTCAAGTCGCGGCTAACACTCAGAAAAAAATGTCACATTGGCGGTTTGTAAACGTGGCAACATACTTTGATTGTTCAATCATATTACATAATGATTCTTTCGGTTACTGGACTGTTTACACTGGTATTGAAAATTGACCTAGCGAAAAACACGGATTGAGATTCTAAAGATAATCTATCTCAAACAAAAGAAGTAAAATAAACAATAGGTGAATTAGCTAGGTTTGAAACGAATATCTGATCATCGGCAAGGAACTACTCTGGCCGATAGAAGATGTTTAAAGCTCCACACTGGTCCACTTGCAACTTACACACAAGTAAATTCCATTATATTCTGATATTAAAAAAGAACACCCCATAAAATAAAGACTTTCAATTATGACAACAGAAAGAAAACAAAAATTTACATTTTATCTAGGGATAGTAATTCAAAATCTGCTTTTTGGAGACTCGATCTAACATGATCACCCATTTCCTTTAATGGAAGAGCTTGCGGGAGAAAGATTTCACTTGAAGCAGGTGGAAATAATTATATCCCTTTTTGACGAAAAGGATACCCACTTATCCAAACTTAATTCCTCAACATCGATCGCGCAAACATAATATAAAAGAGTAAGTACTCTTGGTTAGCTTGAACATCGAAATTTACGAAGAATGTTATCGAGTAACTAACTGATGTGTCGAAACAGAGATCATTGCCACTACCATCTCTTGAATTAGCTAGATCGATATTTTCCAAAACCCTCCTAGATAGTGTTAAAGAATATAATTCAAATAATAAAATGTATCTCTTCCTATCAGTTTAAATTTTTGGGATAAGTGATAGACTTACATGGTATCAGAATCATGTTTTGAGTACAAGAGCTGACTTCGCATTTCACTCTAATTTCAATTAAATATTACATGTGTTGGGCCGAGGATTAACACATGTTATCTAACTAATTCATGCAATGTGGAATGCGAATAGAACCCCTAGACATTTAGTTCACAAACAACCAGACTTAAAACCGAAATCCCAATTGCATTTAGAACCCACCTGAACCAACTTTCGATATCTATTATAAAGGCTATAAGTTATTCGAGAGTGTTATGCATCTAAATATTCAGCCGACGCGTGAGCCCTCACGCGCCCGGTCGCTTGAGCCTCTTTTTTGGAGGAAACAACCTACCTAGCCGCGTTTAGCACCTCTAGGCGACTACTTCATCCTTGGTCTGACACCACCTTGCCAGCACGTGGAGGCTCACGCGTGACGGTTTTACCCCCTGATCGATCTGCGAGGTTTTTATGCCGTCCATGTTGCCTCCCCCTTTTTTGTGGATTGTTCCAACCATTTTCCTCTGGTGGGACTCCTAGTTGCTGCTATTTACTGTTGCCCGAAGCTGTCTTTTCTCCTCCTCCCCTTATGCAGTCAGTCACTGCTTGAAGATTGTCCCAAAGGAATTGGATCATTGCTTTGAATGCCCTTCCTCCTGTGGAAGCCACCATCGCCATGTGCGGTGTTCTTGTTCTGTCCCGATTTGTTTGTGCCCGATCCATGCAGTTGGTTTGTTCTGTATCCCGGTCCTTGTGGTTGGTTTGTAGACCGCTTGTAGGTTCTAATTTATTGTAAGGCCTTTTGGTCCGTTTAGATTCTTCCTCTAACCTTTTTATTAATTTTATGCACCGTACTATACTGGTTGTATGATTCTCGATTATTAATATAATACTTCTGTTGCTTACGGAAAAAAAAAAATGGCGAGCGAGGACAAGCTATAGACTATGAATGAAGCCCGCTGCGCTGCATGGTGTCAAGGTCAAGTCGGTGCACTGGGGGACTTGCTTCACAGGTATTATGCCACATAATAGAGGCCCATTCCGAGAAAGCACTCTAGAAGCGTTTGCAACTGAGGATCCTTGTATTCAGTTGGGCCATAAAATTCCTACCCAATGGGCCTTGCTATTCCAAATTTTCAGGCCCAGTGAAGAGTTTTATAACAATTGTCCATTGGACACCGAAATCATGAGCTGAAAGGGCACACGATTGAGAAGAAGCCCGTGTGGCAGTGAGAATATCATCCTCGGGTATCGTTTTTGCCAAAATGAGTCTCATTCGATCGTGATAGATTGACCCATTACAAATCGCTTAGTACCTAGAATATTCTTTCCCATATTTATTTTCGTCTATGCATTATGCTTTAAGGTGAAATTTCCCTCTTCTTTTTTAAGGAAAATACGGTAAAGCTTTATATAATCCGTCCAACCATGGAATCGACTGAAACGGTCCAAAAGAAAAGGCTTTTCGGTGCAATGATCCATTTGAGTTTCTGTCATTGTTGTTGACAAATTAGTGCATATAAGGTTTCTTGGATAACTGGTTAAGCACCCTTGCGAAGAAATAGACTAGCCAGCAGGCTATATTTGAACAAAATCGTTTGACTCTGGACGTTTTCCACAAGCATCCTAGCTGACAAGACTTTGGAGAATAACATTTTCCGTTGTAAATGGATTTACGCAATGCCTTTGAAGTTGACATCTCCTTTGAGATATCGTCACTCTCTAGAGCCGGACGAGGACACCAGGTAGTCACGTTTATAACCTTTTTAGCTTTGCCAGATCAACGACTTGTAGTCGGAGATACCAATTCAGAAGAATATACCAACGACTGTGAAGTTATAACACATGTATGGGTGCCGTGTTGTTTTAGAGAAAGAAATAAATTGTATGATTTTTTGTATTTTTTTACTTGCGTATTGGGTTAGAAGTGTTTCTTTTCTTCTACTTTAGATGAGTGGTGGCGATGAGATTCCATTTAGATAATAGATAATATTCTTCAGCTAGCTTTTTCTTCGAAGGTTCTTCACAAAATTTCTGGCATCGAATTTCTTTCAGAGGATAAGTCATAAACCTACACTGATGGCAAATGATGAATCTCCACCTTTTTTTTTTTTTAAACTTCGACAGAAACCAATAAGTTTTTACACCAAACCCTTGGCTTTTCAGCGTAGGAGAAAAAAAAAAAAGTCCTGGCTTTTCATAATTTGAAAGAGCATTGACCTTGATTGTTCACTTACAGATTGTCTTTTCGGCTACATCAACTAGGTCGCTAAATTGTACAGCATAAACGTTTCGAAAAGTCTAGAGAGAGAAGTCCCCCTTCTCTCTAGACTCCCTCCACCCTTTTGTTTCAAACCCTCCCCTCCAGCGCACATCTTCTGGCCGGAGCTGTTTTAAATAAGGGTGTTTTGTTCTTTTTTCGTTTTGGGTCCTTGTTCCGATGAAGAGAGAACATCGACCACCTCGATAGGGCATTTGTCGGCGAGCATTCGCCACTTGGACGGCATCAGTGGCTCTAAATTTACGACATCACCCCTATTTGGTAGCAGGAGGGGCGCGTGGATTGACGCGCTCGATATTTTTGGGCTGCTGCCATCTCTTCCTCCTTTTTTGGTCGGAGATTTCCTATGTCTGCCCCTTTTCTGCAGTTGTTGGTGCGGGCGCTCCTCTGGGGAAGCGGGATCAAGGTTCATGGCCACCTCCTCCAAAGAGGAAAACCACTGACCACGGAGTGGATGTGTTGTGAGGCCCATGTGGCCAGTTGTGTTGGGACCCATACGGTCCATAAGTATGTGACCTTTAATGCCTTTCGGTTTACGGCCCTTCGGCCCTATAGTGATCCTATATGCCCCATTGAAACGTAACCGGTCCCGGTGGTCCTGTATTCAGCACTTTTATTTCGATCCATTATAAAATTAACTCCACTATTACTTAGAAAAAAAAAAAAAAACTAGGTTGCTAAATTCCCAGATTGTCTTTTAGGCTGCCGCAATTGACAGCAACCAGGGCTCCTGATGATGTGCCAGACTATTGTAACATCAAACTGTGATAGGTGCAAGGGAACCCACGGATCTGCAGTAGGACAATAAATTACACCAATGCAAGGCAAGAACAAAATAAGAAACAGGACGAACATTAACAATTATCAGAACACATTTACAGCGTAATCGACCAAAATTAAATCACCATCCGCCTCTATACAGAACATTTTCCACGGTGATCACCTAAAAAATCACAACACTCCCCACACTAGCCCATCTTATATTACAAAACAACCGGAACCGTCCAGCATATTCAAACCTTTCTCAACACAAGGTTTGCTGCCCTCTTTAATCTTCAACCAAGCTACTTACAGACATATTAGCAATGAGATGATCACCAATAAACATGAAATATATATACACTACTAACAGAAGATCTTAATACTCTCCAAAAATAGGCAAAGTTCCCTCTTCTTGTTAAGACTGCTGTGTTTATGAATTCTGGTGGCATTTAGCTTCCTTCTATGTACACTTTCCCGTAACGGACTTCTACGCGACAGCAGGGATGCTGGAATTTTGGCGATCCCTGTTGAGGCAATCAAAACCTTCTACTCTAACTGCGGCGGGCTTAAGCCCAAACTTCACTCTGGTGCACCCTCCTTTGCGTGAAGATGACGATGGTGATGAAACACCCGATGGAGATGGCATTGACAATGGCGAAAGGGTAATGAGTTTCTCATCTCCAAATCGGGCATCTTGGATCAAAGGGTTGGCTGACCTGCTTGGAGGAGACCCACAAAAAAATGGTGGTGATGAGCCAAACTGGTTTGGAGATTGTTCCGCCCCAAGACCCTCCTGAGGAAACCAAGTTATAAGGCACCATCCAAAACCAGGTCAGTGCAAATGAAAAGCATGACAAATTACCCTTAATAGTGTAGCTAAAATAAGAAAAAATAGCAAATGAGTAGTGGCAAGGAAAAAAGCAAGAGGAAAACTGGTGGCAGCTTAAGACAAATCTTTGTATAGAGAAAAGAAAAAAGAAAAAAGAAAACATCACTTTAATCCAAACTAAAGCCTCATCCAAAAAAACATCTCTGAGAATAAAAGACTCGAGGGCACATAAAACTAAAACAGTATCCATATAGGACCTTGACCCCTTAAAAATTTGTCAGTCCATCCATACAGAACGTGGAAAGCTTATGAACAAATTCACAAATTCCTTTCACAAGCAATTTTCCTGAGAAAACTTCCACAATTACAGCAAGGCATTAATCAAGCCAATTTTTTTCCACAACTTATTATGTGAAAACAATCAACTAAAATCACGTTTCCACCCATCAAAAATGCAACCATCAGCTCATATCAAGATCATTGGTCATCCCAAAAACAATTGAGAGAGAAGAAACACGAGAGATCTAGCCCACCTCATCAACAAAGGTCGTGTCCATAATTTATGAATAAAGAAATAAGTTACAAACAAACTAATCCGCTTCTTCATAGATTCAATCCTTATGGTCTCAACTTACAAACAGACTATATCAATGAAACAACTTTAAAAAGTCCCAACTTACCTTCATGAGTATGATATCCAAAAGCTCTGCTCCAGCCTTCGAATCACAGACCTCGGTTTGATGACTGTTACCCAAAACCAAAAACCTACGGAGTTAGAATCTCAAACACTAGTAATATCCAACACAACCATGAAACCACAAAGAAATGGTATGGTAAAAAAGTTACCTCATGTGCCATCGTAAGGGCCTCAAATGATTGTTAGCCAAAATCCCAACACGCCTAGGCTTTGGGCAAACAACCGGCCCCTTCAGATCAGAGATCGAGACGGAGCCCCTCATCTCTTCGCTGCCGACCACAAAGGCGTTCTGCTGAACATTGAAGTGATTCATCTTTCAAACAGATCCGGGTATCACAGCAAAACGCCTATTTAGCAATTATGACAAAAAAAAAGTCAAGACAATTCTTCACACAAGATTCAAAACTCCGTAAAAGAACAAACTTTAATTAATTTCAATGGAAATATATTTGGTTATTACCAAAACTAGGAATAGAAAAATCGACAGAATCAATATTTGCCGTTAGATGAGCTTTGAATCTTAACTTTTGCCAACGGAAACAACATGGCGGTGAAAAGCAAAAATTTTCATTTTCCTTTAGTTTTCTTTCTCGGTCTTCTCCCATCTCACAGCAAACAAAAGGGAAGCTACAAGATTTGCATACTCTTATAACAGATCTGAGATTTAGACCTCAACAACTGAACTTTCCAGTCTCATGCGAAAACCAGACAAAATTCCAGTGAATTTAAAGCGTTTTCTCGACGGCGACTTTTTGAACAAATTTGCAGTGTGAAATCCAAGAGCAGATATTTCCGGTAAGCTGAACTCACATGAATCAATCAAATACTACCACAGATACAGAGGATAACATAAAACTCCAACAAGGAAATAAAAAACAGCTAATATTCCCACAGATCCGTTACAAAAACAGAAACTACAGTTTGTGAATAATTGTCCAAAAATATGAAATAAACTAAAAGCTCCAGATCTACGGAAAAAGACCAACTCTATCTATTTGCAGCAAACGGAAAAAAAGAAAAAGAAAAGCAAAGAGAGAGATAGAGTACCCGAGGGGAATCCTCCGAGAAGAAGAAAGCAGAGAAGGTCGGAGCCACGAGGGAGGAAAAAGACGGAAAGGCGCTGAGCTTAATTTATAGGGAAGGAACGGGTGGTAGGGAAATGAGTTGTCAATGAGGAAATAGAAAACGACGGATTCTACGGTTTAGGTAAAACCAGCTTATTTTACAACGACGTCCGCATGTGAAATAAAAAGACATATATATATATATGTATGAAAAACCACCCAATGGCCAAGGAAGGACAACATGGGTACCTTAAAAATTGAGGGTCTGTTTAGATTGTAATATTCAATACCCCTAATATTTTGAGATCGTCTCCTCGTTTTAATATATTTGATATCCTAGATACCCCAAATAAATAATTATTAAATTCGTACACTTTAATCTGTTACGCGTTTATGTAAAATTTACAGCGGATATAAAAAAAAAAATCATATATATGTATATTTAATAGTGGCGTTAAATACAACTAACAACTAACATTTTGCATGATGCTAAAGCTACTAGTGGCAATAGGTTGGTTTTAACTTCTTTTGATACGTTTCGCTTATAAGAGTAATATAATTTTAGTAGTTGAGGGTACCGAGTATCCAACTTTAATAATTATTTTATATATTTCGGAGCTTTTGTAGTTTTCATCGATTTTGTTTGGATGTACGTGGTAGTTGAAAGATAATTGGGAATTGTTTCTAATTCGAAACACGTGTGCAACTAATTTTTCTCCTTGAAATAAAACTCATTTGCTATTCCGGCTCGAAGTGCAATAATATTTCTTTTCCAACAGGAAAAATCGTATACTACTTTATTGTAATAGTCTCTGGATATATTCTTAGGGAAAAGACAAGTTATTTCGGATTTGGCTTCGAATGTCACTTTTTTGTGTCCTTTTTTTTTTTTTTTTTTTTAAGAACAAGTTTATAACAGGGACGACCGAAACTGGACTGTGTGAGGGCCATGACTTCCGGTCCAGCCATCCAAAAAATGAAAGAATTTTTTTTAGGTTATATTTATTTTATCTTTATGAGATTGGCTCTTCTAATAAACTATATTATTATAATTTGATCCGTAATTTTGTTTCTACTGTTTGCGTGTGTATATTTTTTGTGGGTTAATGATTTTTTAAGTTCATGAGTTTTACATATTTTTAAAAAATCATCTCTAAATTTTCGTTTTGCTCAATTTTGTTTATCATTTATTTTTATTTATCAATTTAATCTTTCTGTCTATTTTCATTAATAACATATACTATCAGCTAATGGCCATTCACGTTACATTCAATCAGATAATTCATTATATGTATTAAAATTTATTAAAAAATACTACATCAAAATCATTGTGCCACATCATAAAAATAAAAATATTACCAAAAAAAATTAACTTTTTATTAAAAAACTAATAATATTAAAAAAAATTAATAACCGTAGTCAGCCATCTACTCACCCACCCAGGCCTCTTGATTATATATTACTGAAGCGGGAAAGAGAAACTCGAACGAAGAAGGAAGAAAAAAAAAAACAAAAAACAAAACAAAACAAAAAAACAGAAAGAGAAGGGTGTTTGCTTTCCGACTGCTCACTGAAGATTTTCGGCAAAAACAATGCGACAGATAACTTTACAGGCAGTAAAGTAAGAGAATCACATCAGACTGCACGAACTTCAATTTTTTCCCTCCAAAATTACTTGTACTTAGGAGAACTGGTGGGAAAATGTTAAAGAAACTATTTACTATGTATATAGATAATAGCTATTTTGCTCCATATGCATGCAATTCACCCTTAAGACATTTAGACGAAGATAAATTTATTTATGTGAAGATAAATAAATTTACAAGTAATTTCAATCTTAGATATTTTAGATGAAGATAAATAAATTTATCCCAAGAAATTAGAGGATTGACGCTAAAATAAGTGAGCAATTTTGAATTATAAAACATTTAAGTTTTATTATATTTAATCACTTTGACATAAACAAAAAGAATATGCATTAAATGTTAGAGGATTCGTATTATCTGATAATTATAATAAATATGGTAGGTCCCATATATTATATCATTATAAATGCACTCGTAAACTTTGACCATTTGAAATATTTAGAAATAAAAATTAAGAATATTGAAGTTTTATTGGATTTTGTGATAAAATGAAAAAAAATATAAAATTTTATGAAAGTTAATGAAATTTTTTTAAAAAAAATAAAATTTTATTAGAATTAATGAAGACGTGACGAGATGAATGATTTGAGTGTATTTATTGTAATGTAAATAGGTGATTAAGTTTGAGATATTATTTTGAAAATATTTTACTTGATAAAAATTTTGAATTAATTATATTTGTAAATTAAAATTTTGGAATAAAAAGAAATTTTGGTACAACTAATAATTTACAAACGCCTAAATTGTCTCTCGTACGAATATTTAAAAAAGAAAATTTGTACCACGTTGCCGAGCAACACCAGTATAATTGTGAATTTACTGAGCAATGAAATAAGTTTTTGTTAAAAAAAAAACAAAAAGGATAAAGAAAACCAACAGGAGAATATGTTTGTAAAATGAGATAAGCAATTGACTTTGACCATAAACGTGTAGAAATGAAAGCCCAACCAGATCAAGCTGGCTCGCATGGACTGCCCCTCAGTCTCTCTCTCACAGTTTGACTTTTCTATGAAAAATGAATGATCCTATCGAGTAGAAAATGATTATTTTGCTGGACTTCTTACCACGCGCGCCAATTGCGGACCGAACAAAATAAAAGAGACCACGGGAGAGTAGGTCCCACCAGGTACAGATTTTAGATCCAATGTCTTATCGCTCACAGACTTCGGAGTGCGATCATGCCACGTGCCCCTGTTTTAAGATCTGGAATCTAATTTGCTTTCCGGCAAATAAAGCTACCACGTGCATAGCCCTCAAGATGTCCAATGAATAGTGGGAGTTAACTGTGGTCCGAACAATAGTTGTACCATACAATCCAATCCAATACTTAAATCTTAAGAAAAACAACACAAAAGCCAGGAGTTGTGTTTTTTTTTATTGGTTGATTTACAAAAATTATTTATCTTGTAAATATATCATAGCTAAGATGATGTCTATTATTGTTTAATAAAAAATTCAACTTTAACAAAAATTAAAGTCAAAATTTTTATTACTAAACATCAACATTTCAAAAATTTCACACAAATTTTAACAATTGTTCATACCACTTCAATACAAGATTATATTAAATATTATTTCTCTTCACTTTTTGAAAAATTATAATAAAAATCATTTTACAATCAAACATCTAAAACTTTTTCATCTAACTTTTCACAGTACAATCTCAAAATTTTTAAAATTTATGCTCGGTAATAATCACCTAAGCTACTAAAGAAGAAAAATAGTTTCAGATGTTAATTTCTCAATAAAATCCCACAATATGATGCTAATAAAACTCAAGATCCTCGAAGAAGCTTGTCTATTTCCAACTGTACTCTCTTGTTATACAGCTGTTAGCAATATGTTATTATTTTAGTTTTACCACTCATTTTAGAGCTCGATTACTTTGTATATAAATAGCCGATATATCATAATAAAATAAACAAGTTGGTTAACACCACAATATGCTATCTCTTTTTACTTTTACTCTGTTAACATGGTATCAGAGCACTAAAACCATCTCCGCACCTTTGATTTCTTACCTTCCAAATGACCAACTCTTGAATCATTAATGATCCTACCAATCCTTACTATATGCACCATGGCGATAGCTCATCTAGTATTCTAGTTTCTCAACCACTGATTGGAGTGAATTATAATGCATGAAAAAGAGCAATGACAATTGGGTTGAACGTGAAGAACAAGCTAGGCTTTGTTACTGGCGTGATGCACAAACCGTTACCTTCGAATGCGATGTTCGTTCACTGGAACAGATGCAATATGATGGTGTTATCTTGGTTAGGTAATTCTTTATCCAAGGATATCGCTAGTTCTATCCTTTACATCGATTCGACCAAAGAGCTTTGGGGTGAATTGAAAGATAGGTATTCTGAGCGTAATGGACCTAAAATTTTTCAATTATAGAGATTAATTTCTTCGTTGAAACAAGGTCAGATAAATGTCAGTACCTATTTAACCAAAATGAAGAGCTTGTGGGATGAACTTATGAATTTCAAACCACAGCCTATCTGTAAATGTGATCCAGCATGCAACTGTGGCGTGATTAAATCCTTAATGGATTACCACCATTAGGAGCAAGTGATTCAGTTTCTCAGTGGACTTAATGACTCCTATTCTGCAACACGGGAGCAAATTCTTCTACTTGATCCTCTGCCTCCTCTTAATAAAGTGCATGCAATGGTGCACACTCAAGAGAGACAGAAAGGCCTCTCATTACCAGCTGAAATAGAGGTTGAAGCTTCAGCAATAGTGAGCCGATCTTGTCCTACGCCACAATACCGTGGAAATCAACAGCCATATCAGAAGAAGGACAGACCGATTTGCAGTCATTGTGGAATGACTGGCCACACTGTCGACAAGTGTTATAAACTCTATGGATATCCTCCTGGATATAAGCATGGAAAGAATCAATCTGGACCAGCAGCACACCAAGTCTTTGGTTATTTTCCAAAATCTTCTTCAACGACTAGTGATGATCCTCCAATATCGCAGCCTCAATTTCCTTTTTCACGAGAGCAATGTGATCAACTGCTTCTTCTTCTTCAATCACAAGGAAATCAATCTCCCATACATCAAGCCAATGTTGTGAAAGTTCCTTCTACTGATTCTCTTTTGAGCTCAGCAAGTATTCACATCACTTGTACCACTTTATCCTCCAAATTATCCTCTGTTTCTTGGATTCTCGATTCAGGAGCAACAGATCATGTTGTTTACTCACCATCTTTCTTTACATTTGATATTTCTGTTATCAATACAAAACTCAGATTAACTAATGGAGATTCTGTTCTAGTAACTCATATAGGTTCAGTTCAACTCTTTGATTCCCTCCTGTTGACCCGAGTTCCTTGTGTCCCTTCATTTCAGTTCAATTTAATATCTGTCAGTCAATTAACTCGGTCAAATGACTACTGCCTTCTCATGATTTCTAGATTTTGTCTTATCCAGGACCGATCCTCATGGAAGATGATTGGATTGTGTAAAGCACGACAAGGCTTGTACTATTTTGTGCAACCTCTTTATCATGCTTCTTTACAATCTATCAATTCTCATGTTCTCCCTTTCAATTCTGCTATCTGCAATTCCATTTTCAATTTCCATAATTCTACTGATCTTGATCCGTGGCATTGTCATTTAGGACATGTTTCTGCAGATCGAATCAGCACTTTGCATCATATGTTTCCTTTTATTCAATCTAATAAAGTTCACTGCAGTTCTCGTCACTATGCAAAGCAGCATAGGTTGCCTTTTCCTCTTAGCACCACTTGTTCCGCTCATATTTTTTATCTTATTCATATCGATATTTGGGGTCCTGTTTTCTACCCTATTTTTAACTGGTTGTCAGTATTTCTTAATAATAGTCGATGACCATTCCAAATGTACCTGGGTCTATTTGATGAAACAAAATCAAAGACCTGCTCCCTTCTTATCTCATTCATTCAGTATGTTAAAACTCATTTTAACACCAAAGTCAATACCATATGTTCTGATAATGGTGCTGAGTTTTCTATGCCTTCCTTTTATTCTTCCAAATGCATTACACATCAAATTAGCTACGTTGCAACTCCCCAACAAAATTGAGTTGTTGAACGCAAGCATAGGTACATTCTCAATGTCGCAAGAGCCTTGCAGTTTCAATCAAATCTTCCCTTGAAATTTTGGGGAGAATGTGTACTCGCTGCCACTTATATTCTCAATCGGATTCCTACACTTTTCCTTAGAAACAGATCTCCTTTTTAGTGTCTTTTCAACAAAATTCCTTCCTACTCTCATTTCAAGATTTTTGGCCATTTATGTTATGCCTCTACTCTTGCACATTACAGGCAAAAATTTTATTCAAGAGCCCGACAGTGTCTCTTTCTAGGCTATCTCTTTGGGGTCAAAGCTTACAAGCTTTATGATCTCACTTCTCATAGCCTCCTCTATTCCAGAGATGTCATGTTCTATGAAACCATTTTTCCATAAAAAACTATTCCTTCTTCCAATTCTACTCCTTTACCTGTTTCTATTTCTCTACCACCTGATTTTTCCTTCTGCAATTCTCAGCCTCTAGATATTCCTTCAGCAATTTCTGATTCTTTCTCTTCACCTATTTCAAGATCTTTATGGTTTAAAGCAAGCCTCTAGACAGTGGTTTTTCAAGTTATCATCATTTCTGGTTTCATATGGCTTTGAGCAGTGTCGATCAGATTATTCTCTTTTCACTAAAGTTTGTGATTCACAGTTCATGGCTTTATTGATCTATGTTGATGATATATTAATTACTAGTACTGATTCTTCCTCTATCATTCATATTAAGAACTTACTACATTTGAAGTTCAACATAAAAGATCTTGAAACTCCGAAGTTCTTCCTTGGCATTAAGATTGCTCTTTCTTCAAAAGGGATTTCCATTTGCCAACGTAAATATGTGCTAGATCTCTTTGAGGAAACAAGATTTCTTGGTTGCAAATCAGCTCCTACGCCTCTTGAGCAACATCAAAAATTTTGCCTTGACGATGGTGATTTATTGCCTGATGCCAGTTCCTATTGCAGATTGGTTGCAAAACTCCTCTACCTCACCTTTACTCGGCCTGATCTCTCTCATTCTGTCCACATTCTTACCCAATTTATGGACAAACCCCGAAGCTCTCATCTTGCTGCCTGTCATCGTGTTCTTCGCTACATAAAATCCAGTC
>CM025854.1:26472714-26687017 GCA_003952965.2 Morella rubra
CAAAGTTGTCAGTTTGGTACCAATTAGGTAATAATTGGAGAACAAAATATTTCTTTTCCCCAATTTTATTTTCCCTATATAGAGAATAAGCCTATAAAAATTGTAGAGGAAGAGATTTCTTCCTGGCGCAAAATTGATTTCATTATTATACAGTGAATTTGGTAACAAGAACTAGTACCAAACGCAAATATGGAAGGATATTTATCAGTTTACTAGATAGGTCCACGATTAAAGCTGTATAAACAAATGGCACGGCAATTAATTATAATTAAGGTTCTATCAAAAAACACTAGATTCTTAGTGATCTTATTTCTTCATTAAATAGCAAGCTTTTTAACTGTTTGAATACTGACACTCTGTCAAAATTAAGGAAAATTAATTATGCTATTTGTCATTATATTCTTCTGATCTGATCCCCCTCTCCCAGGAGTCGGGGTCGCGCCGGAGGGGTGGGGGAGAGGGGTAGACTTTGTTCAAGTCAGGGACACGTTCACGTACCGGTACGGCCACAATTGACATCGATCGGCGGCCACAGAATTACGAATATTGGGATAGTTTATAAGTTGTATCGAGCGCTAGGTTGCAATCTCATGTTATGAGCAGCATCAGAAGTACCCAAATAGAGTAATTAATACAAGCAGATAAGAAGTTCTTATTTACTTAACTTATTTAGATGTTACAACTAAGCATAGACCGCTCACTCTCACATGCAAACCCAGATCCAGATACACATACGAGTTTCAACCAAAACAAAAACTAAACTCCTCTCTTCAGAGGGACGCGGACAGACACATACATACATAAACACCTAGCTACTCTTACACTCAAACTTGCTTCACGGTTTCGGACCTTCGTCGATCATGTCGTCGAAATTCCAAATATCATCTTCCCAAGGAACCTCTTCATCATCGAGCGGCGGAACAATCCACTCACCGCACACCGTCTCCAAGGTAGGATCGTAGCACAGCAGGCCTTCCAACCAGATATTGTCCAGATAATCAGTGTTGTCCTCATTAGTAGAAGCCCAACGTCCCATTTCATCCCACCCTATGAGGTCAATCTCTTCCTCTCCCTTCTCCGACACTCCACCCATCTGCTCATTCGCCTTTGCCCCAACGCTCTCGTCACCCACCTTTTCCTCTTCCGCCACTTCAACGAATGCCTCTCCGGTGGCTTCTTGTTGTTTCCCCTCCTCCTCAACCTTTTTTTCGGCTACTTCCCCAGCCACTTCAACGAAAGCCTCTGTGTTGGCTTCCTGTTGTTTCCCCTGCTCCTCAACCAGCTTCTTTTCGGCCACTTCCCTAGCCTCTTCAATGGCTTCAGGCTCTTTTCTCTCCTCCCCTTTCGCTTTCTCATGCATCACGACCACTTCGCTCATCTCTATCCCCGTAAACTTCTCACTCACCATCAGCGCCTCTGTGTACCTCCTTTCGTTCTCCATTAGCATTTCTGTCACCCTTCTTCTCCTCTTCGCCCTACCCTTGGATCGGGCATTATTCTTTTTGAAGCCGCTCTTTCGGGTTCTTCGGGCTTTCGCGCTCATTCTCGCCATTCTCGAGCTTTCTTCTCGTCCACTGCCTTCAGCATACACAGAGCTCACCTTAGCGTATTTCATGGATGCGAGAGAGAGGGGAACACTGCATGAACTAAAGGAAGAGAGGCTGAGAGAGCTGGAGACTGAAGAGGCTGGGTAGGAGGGTGTGCTCTTATATAGAAACTTTGTCTGGCCTGGAAGGAGTGAGAAACTCCTAAAATTTTTCGCGTGAATATCTTTTCTGTCAATCAAGAAAAGACTCTGGGTTGTCAAGAAATATATATCTAGAAGCATGCGAGAAAACTTGACGATGTTTGTCCTAAAAATTATCGCGAGAAAAGCGGGACGTGAGCGTTTCTACTACTGTTTTATACGTGGCCATCCGCTACAGACACGTAGACAGTAGGCCGTTGAAAAATGGGCCCTACAGAACGACAGGTAGCACTAAAGTTGAAATTTCTTTGGAAGTCTTCCTAATTTCCTCGGCGGACCTCGGCCGATTTTGCATGTGCCTACCACGTACATTGTTGCCTATGTTTGCATTAGCAACCTTTCACTCCTTTTTCCTCTTTTTGGGCAGGAGACTCGAAATCTTCATTAATGGCTTGAAATATTGCCCTTTTACTCGAGCTGTGCCTTTTTAATTATAATTTCTTTTTGCCTCCTACGATTTTTTATTATTTCCTGTTTATCCCAAATTGGTCAATAATTCAGAAAAAATCCATCTAATTGATATTCATCGTATAATATTCAAAAATAAAAAAAGCACAGTTCAAAAACGCGATTTGCTATTTTGGGACATCTTTCACTTTTAATATATTTCTCCATCCAAGGGTAACGATTGAAAAAGGGACGCATTGGCGGTTTGTAGACATGACAATGTACTTCGATTGTTCAATCATTGCATAGTTATGCTTTCGACTACTGACTCTCATTGTCTACACCATTTTTAAATATTGACCGAGCAAAAAATACGGATCGGAGTTCTATAGATATTCTATCTCAAAAACACGTGTTAGCTATTTTGAAACATCTTCCACTTTAAATACATTTCTTCAAGCCATGGCTAACGATTCGAAAAAGCGATGCATTGGCGGTTTGTAGACATGGCAACGTACTTTGAGTTCAATCATTATATAGTGATGTTTTCGGCTGCTGGACTCTCATTATCTACATTTGTTTTTAGATATTCATGACCGAACAGAAAATACGGATCGGAGTTCTATAGATACTTTATCTCAAAAACTCGTGTTAGCTATTTTCATTTTTTCAAGCCACGGCTAACGATTCGAAAAAGCGATGCATTGGTGGTTTGTAGACATGGCAACATACTTTGAGTTCAATCATTATATAGTGATGCTTTCGGCTGCTAGAGTCTCATTGTCTACATTCATTTTAGATATTCATGATTGAATAGAAAACACGGATCGGAGTTCTATAGATACGCTATCTCAAAAACTCACGTTAGCTATTTTTGAACATCTTTCACTTTTAATACATTTATTCAAGTCGCGGCTAACACTCAGAAAAAAATGTCACATTGGCGGTTTGTAAACGTGGCAACATACTTTGATTGTTCAATCATATTACATAATGATTCTTTCGGTTACTGGACTGTTTACACTGGTATTGAAAATTGACCTAGCGAAAAACACGGATTGAGATTCTAAAGATAATCTATCTCAAACAAAAGAAGTAAAATAAACAATAGGTGAATTAGCTAGGTTTGAAACGAATATCTGATCATCGGCAAGGAACTACTCTGGCCGATAGAAGATGTTTAAAGCTCCACACTGGTCCACTTGCAACTTACACACAAGTAAATTCCATTATATTCTGATATTAAAAAAGAACACCCCATAAAATAAAGACTTTCAATTATGACAACAGAAAGAAAACAAAAATTTACATTTTATCTAGGGATAGTAATTCAAAATCTGCTTTTTGGAGACTCGATCTAACATGATCACCCATTTCCTTTAATGGAAGAGCTTGCGGGAGAAAGATTTCACTTGAAGCAGGTGGAAATAATTATATCCCTTTTTGACGAAAAGGATACCCACTTATCCAAACTTAATTCCTCAACATCGATCGCGCAAACATAATATAAAAGAGTAAGTACTCTTGGTTAGCTTGAACATCGAAATTTACGAAGAATGTTATCGAGTAACTAACTGATGTGTCGAAACAGAGATCATTGCCACTACCATCTCTTGAATTAGCTAGATCGATATTTTCCAAAACCCTCCTAGATAGTGTTAAAGAATATAATTCAAATAATAAAATTATCTCTTCCTATCAGTTTAAATTTTTGGGATAAGTGATAGACTTACATGGTATCAGAATCATGTTTTGAGTACAAGAGCTGACTTCGCATTTCACTCTAATTTCAATTAAATATTACATGTGTTGGGCCGAGGATTAACACATGTTATCTAACTAATTCATGCAATGTGGAATGCGAATAGAACCCCTAGACATTTAGTTCACAAACAACCAGACTTAAAACCGAAATCCCAATTGCATTTAGAACCCACCTGAACCAACTTTCGATATCTATTATAAAGGCTATAAGTTATTCGAGAGTGTTATGCATCTAAATATTCAGCCGACGCGTGAGCCCTCACGCGCCCGGTCGCTTGAGCCTCTTTTTTGGAGGAAACAACCTACCTAGCCGCGTTTAGCACCTCTAGGCGACTACTTCATCCTTGGTCTGACACCACCTTGCCAGCACGTGGAGGCTCACGCGTGACGGTTTTACCCCCTGATCGATCTGCGAGGTTTTTATGCCGTCCATGTTGCCTCCCCCTTTTTTGTGGATTGTTCCAACCATTTTCCTCTGGTGGGACTCCTAGTTGCTGCTATTTACTGTTGCCCGAAGCTGTCTTTTCTCCTCCTCCCCTTATGCAGTCAGTCACTGCTTGAAGATTGTCCCAAAGGAATTGGATCATTGCTTTGAATGCCCTTCCTCCTGTGGAAGCCACCATCGCCATGTGCGGTGTTCTTGTTCTGTCCCGATTTGTTTGTGCCCGATCCATGCAGTTGGTTTGTTCTGTATCCCGGTCCTTGTGGTTGGTTTGTAGACCGCTTGTAGGTTCTAATTTATTGTAAGGCCTTTTGGTCCGTTTAGATTCTTCCTCTAACCTTTTTATTAATTTTATGCACCGTACTATACTGGTTGTATGATTCTCGATTATTAATATAATACTTCTGTTGCTTACGGAAAAAAAAAAATGGCGAGCGAGGACAAGCTATAGACTATGAATGAAGCCCGCTGCGCTGCATGGTGTCAAGGTCAAGTCGGTGCACTGGGGGACTTGCTTCACAGGTATTATGCCACATAATAGAGGCCCATTCCGAGAAAGCACTCTAGAAGCGTTTGCAACTGAGGATCCTTGTATTCAGTTGGGCCATAAAATTCCTACCCAATGGGCCTTGCTATTCCAAATTTTCAGGCCCAGTGAAGAGTTTTATAACAATTGTCCATTGGACACCGAAATCATGAGCTGAAAGGGCACACGATTGAGAAGAAGCCCGTGTGGCAGTGAGAATATCATCCTCGGGTATCGTTTTTGCCAAAATGAGTCTCATTCGATCGTGATAGATTGACCCATTACAAATCGCTTAGTACCTAGAATATTCTTTCCCATATTTATTTTCGTCTATGCATTATGCTTTAAGGTGAAATTTCCCTCTTCTTTTTTAAGGAAAATACGGTAAAGCTTTATATAATCCGTCCAACCATGGAATCGACTGAAACGGTCCAAAAGAAAAGGCTTTTCGGTGCAATGATCCATTTGAGTTTCTGTCATTGTTGTTGACAAATTAGTGCATATAAGGTTTCTTGGATAACTGGTTAAGCACCCTTGCGAAGAAATAGACTAGCCAGCAGGCTATATTTGAACAAAATCGTTTGACTCTGGACGTTTTCCACAAGCATCCTAGCTGACAAGACTTTGGAGAATAACATTTTCCGTTGTAAATGGATTTACGCAATGCCTTTGAAGTTGACATCTCCTTTGAGATATCGTCACTCTCTAGAGCCGGACGAGGACACCAGGTAGTCACGTTTATAACCTTTTTAGCTTTGCCAGATCAACGACTTGTAGTCGGAGATACCAATTCAGAAGAATATACCAACGACTGTGAAGTTATAACACATGTATGGGTGCCGTGTTGTTTTAGAGAAAGAAATAAATTGTATGATTTTTTGTATTTTTTTACTTGCGTATTGGGTTAGAAGTGTTTCTTTTCTTCTACTTTAGATGAGTGGTGGCGATGAGATTCCATTTAGATAATAGATAATATTCTTCAGCTAGCTTTTTCTTCGAAGGTTCTTCACAAAATTTCTGGCATCGAATTTCTTTCAGAGGATAAGTCATAAACCTACACTGATGGCAAATGATGAATCTCCACCTTTTTTTTTTTTTAAACTTCGACAGAAACCAATAAGTTTTTACACCAAACCCTTGGCTTTTCAGCGTAGGAGAAAAAAAAAAAAGTCCTGGCTTTTCATAATTTGAAAGAGCATTGACCTTGATTGTTCACTTACAGATTGTCTTTTCGGCTACATCAACTAGGTCGCTAAATTGTACAGCATAAACGTTTCGAAAAGTCTAGAGAGAGAAGTCCCCCTTCTCTCTAGACTCCCTCCACCCTTTTGTTTCAAACCCTCCCCTCCAGCGCACATCTTCTGGCCGGAGCTGTTTTAAATAAGGGTGTTTTGTTCTTTTTTCGTTTTGGGTCCTTGTTCCGATGAAGAGAGAACATCGACCACCTCGATAGGGCATTTGTCGGCGAGCATTCGCCACTTGGACGGCATCAGTGGCTCTAAATTTACGACATCACCCCTATTTGGTAGCAGGAGGGGCGCGTGGATTGACGCGCTCGATATTTTTGGGCTGCTGCCATCTCTTCCTCCTTTTTTGGTCGGAGATTTCCTATGTCTGCCCCTTTTCTGCAGTTGTTGGTGCGGGCGCTCCTCTGGGGAAGCGGGATCAAGGTTCATGGCCACCTCCTCCAAAGAGGAAAACCACTGACCACGGAGTGGATGTGTTGTGAGGCCCATGTGGCCAGTTGTGTTGGGACCCATACGGTCCATAAGTATGTGACCTTTAATGCCTTTCGGTTTACGGCCCTTCGGCCCTATAGTGATCCTATATGCCCCATTGAAACGTAACCGGTCCCGGTGGTCCTGTATTCAGCACTTTTATTTCGATCCATTATAAAATTAACTCCACTATTACTTAGAAAAAAAAAAAAAAACTAGGTTGCTAAATTCCCAGATTGTCTTTTAGGCTGCCGCAATTGACAGCAACCAGGGCTCCTGATGATGTGCCAGACTATTGTAACATCAAACTGTGATAGGTGCAAGGGAACCCACGGATCTGCAGTAGGACAATAAATTACACCAATGCAAGGCAAGAACAAAATAAGAAACAGGACGAACATTAACAATTATCAGAACACATTTACAGCGTAATCGACCAAAATTAAATCACCATCCGCCTCTATACAGAACATTTTCCACGGTGATCACCTAAAAAATCACAACACTCCCCACACTAGCCCATCTTATATTACAAAACAACCGGAACCGTCCAGCATATTCAAACCTTTCTCAACACAAGGTTTGCTGCCCTCTTTAATCTTCAACCAAGCTACTTACAGACATATTAGCAATGAGATGATCACCAATAAACATGAAATATATATACACTACTAACAGAAGATCTTAATACTCTCCAAAAATAGGCAAAGTTCCCTCTTCTTGTTAAGACTGCTGTGTTTATGAATTCTGGTGGCATTTAGCTTCCTTCTATGTACACTTTCCCGTAACGGACTTCTACGCGACAGCAGGGATGCTGGAATTTTGGCGATCCCTGTTGAGGCAATCAAAACCTTCTACTCTAACTGCGGCGGGCTTAAGCCCAAACTTCACTCTGGTGCACCCTCCTTTGCGTGAAGATGACGATGGTGATGAAACACCCGATGGAGATGGCATTGACAATGGCGAAAGGGTAATGAGTTTCTCATCTCCAAATCGGGCATCTTGGATCAAAGGGTTGGCTGACCTGCTTGGAGGAGACCCACAAAAAAATGGTGGTGATGAGCCAAACTGGTTTGGAGATTGTTCCGCCCCAAGACCCTCCTGAGGAAACCAAGTTATAAGGCACCATCCAAAACCAGGTCAGTGCAAATGAAAAGCATGACAAATTACCCTTAATAGTGTAGCTAAAATAAGAAAAAATAGCAAATGAGTAGTGGCAAGGAAAAAAGCAAGAGGAAAACTGGTGGCAGCTTAAGACAAATCTTTGTATAGAGAAAAGAAAAAAGAAAAAAGAAAACATCACTTTAATCCAAACTAAAGCCTCATCCAAAAAAACATCTCTGAGAATAAAAGACTCGAGGGCACATAAAACTAAAACAGTATCCATATAGGACCTTGACCCCTTAAAAATTTGTCAGTCCATCCATACAGAACGTGGAAAGCTTATGAACAAATTCACAAATTCCTTTCACAAGCAATTTTCCTGAGAAAACTTCCACAATTACAGCAAGGCATTAATCAAGCCAATTTTTTTCCACAACTTATTATGTGAAAACAATCAACTAAAATCACGTTTCCACCCATCAAAAATGCAACCATCAGCTCATATCAAGATCATTGGTCATCCCAAAAACAATTGAGAGAGAAGAAACACGAGAGATCTAGCCCACCTCATCAACAAAGGTCGTGTCCATAATTTATGAATAAAGAAATAAGTTACAAACAAACTAATCCGCTTCTTCATAGATTCAATCCTTATGGTCTCAACTTACAAACAGACTATATCAATGAAACAACTTTAAAAAGTCCCAACTTACCTTCATGAGTATGATATCCAAAAGCTCTGCTCCAGCCTTCGAATCACAGACCTCGGTTTGATGACTGTTACCCAAAACCAAAAACCTACGGAGTTAGAATCTCAAACACTAGTAATATCCAACACAACCATGAAACCACAAAGAAATGGTATGGTAAAAAAGTTACCTCATGTGCCATCGTAAGGGCCTCAAATGATTGTTAGCCAAAATCCCAACACGCCTAGGCTTTGGGCAAACAACCGGCCCCTTCAGATCAGAGATCGAGACGGAGCCCCTCATCTCTTCGCTGCCGACCACAAAGGCGTTCTGCTGAACATTGAAGTGATTCATCTTTCAAACAGATCCGGGTATCACAGCAAAACGCCTATTTAGCAATTATGACAAAAAAAAAGTCAAGACAATTCTTCACACAAGATTCAAAACTCCGTAAAAGAACAAACTTTAATTAATTTCAATGGAAATATATTTGGTTATTACCAAAACTAGGAATAGAAAAATCGACAGAATCAATATTTGCCGTTAGATGAGCTTTGAATCTTAACTTTTGCCAACGGAAACAACATGGCGGTGAAAAGCAAAAATTTTCATTTTCCTTTAGTTTTCTTTCTCGGTCTTCTCCCATCTCACAGCAAACAAAAGGGAAGCTACAAGATTTGCATACTCTTATAACAGATCTGAGATTTAGACCTCAACAACTGAACTTTCCAGTCTCATGCGAAAACCAGACAAAATTCCAGTGAATTTAAAGCGTTTTCTCGACGGCGACTTTTTGAACAAATTTGCAGTGTGAAATCCAAGAGCAGATATTTCCGGTAAGCTGAACTCACATGAATCAATCAAATACTACCACAGATACAGAGGATAACATAAAACTCCAACAAGGAAATAAAAAACAGCTAATATTCCCACAGATCCGTTACAAAAACAGAAACTACAGTTTGTGAATAATTGTCCAAAAATATGAAATAAACTAAAAGCTCCAGATCTACGGAAAAAGACCAACTCTATCTATTTGCAGCAAACGGAAAAAAAGAAAAAGAAAAGCAAAGAGAGAGATAGAGTACCCGAGGGGAATCCTCCGAGAAGAAGAAAGCAGAGAAGGTCGGAGCCACGAGGGAGGAAAAAGACGGAAAGGCGCTGAGCTTAATTTATAGGGAAGGAACGGGTGGTAGGGAAATGAGTTGTCAATGAGGAAATAGAAAACGACGGATTCTACGGTTTAGGTAAAACCAGCTTATTTTACAACGACGTCCGCATGTGAAATAAAAAGACATATATATATATATGTATGAAAAACCACCCAATGGCCAAGGAAGGACAACATGGGTACCTTAAAAATTGAGGGTCTGTTTAGATTGTAATATTCAATACCCCTAATATTTTGAGATCGTCTCCTCGTTTTAATATATTTGATATCCTAGATACCCCAAATAAATAATTATTAAATTCGTACACTTTAATCTGTTACGCGTTTATGTAAAATTTACAGCGGATATAAAAAAAAAAATCATATATATGTATATTTAATAGTGGCGTTAAATACAACTAACAACTAACATTTTGCATGATGCTAAAGCTACTAGTGGCAATAGGTTGGTTTTAACTTCTTTTGATACGTTTCGCTTATAAGAGTAATATAATTTTAGTAGTTGAGGGTACCGAGTATCCAACTTTAATAATTATTTTATATATTTCGGAGCTTTTGTAGTTTTCATCGATTTTGTTTGGATGTACGTGGTAGTTGAAAGATAATTGGGAATTGTTTCTAATTCGAAACACGTGTGCAACTAATTTTTCTCCTTGAAATAAAACTCATTTGCTATTCCGGCTCGAAGTGCAATAATATTTCTTTTCCAACAGGAAAAATCGTATACTACTTTATTGTAATAGTCTCTGGATATATTCTTAGGGAAAAGACAAGTTATTTCGGATTTGGCTTCGAATGTCACTTTTTTGTGTCCTTTTTTTTTTTTTTTTTTTAAGAACAAGTTTATAACAGGGACGACCGAAACTGGACTGTGTGAGGGCCATGACTTCCGGTCCAGCCATCCAAAAAATGAAAGAATTTTTTTTAGGTTATATTTATTTTATCTTTATGAGATTGGCTCTTCTAATAAACTATATTATTATAATTTGATCCGTAATTTTGTTTCTACTGTTTGCGTGTGTATATTTTTTGTGGGTTAATGATTTTTTAAGTTCATGAGTTTTACATATTTTTAAAAAATCATCTCTAAATTTTCGTTTTGCTCAATTTTGTTTATCATTTATTTTTATTTATCAATTTAATCTTTCTGTCTATTTTCATTAATAACATATACTATCAGCTAATGGCCATTCACGTTACATTCAATCAGATAATTCATTATATGTATTAAAATTTATTAAAAAATACTACATCAAAATCATTGTGCCACATCATAAAAATAAAAATATTACCAAAAAAAATTAACTTTTTATTAAAAAACTAATAATATTAAAAAAAATTAATAACCGTAGTCAGCCATCTACTCACCCACCCAGGCCTCTTGATTATATATTACTGAAGCGGGAAAGAGAAACTCGAACGAAGAAGGAAGAAAAAAAAAAAAACAAAAAACAAAACAAAACAAAAAAACAGAAAGAGAAGGGTGTTTGCTTTCCGACTGCTCACTGAAGATTTTCGGCAAAAACAATGCGACAGATAACTTTACAGGCAGTAAAGTAAGAGAATCACATCAGACTGCACGAACTTCAATTTTTTCCCTCCAAAATTACTTGTACTTAGGAGAACTGGTGGGAAAATGTTAAAGAAACTATTTACTATGTATATAGATAATAGCTATTTTGCTCCATATGCATGCAATTCACCCTTAAGACATTTAGACGAAGATAAATTTATTTATGTGAAGATAAATAAATTTACAAGTAATTTCAATCTTAGATATTTTAGATGAAGATAAATAAATTTATCCCAAGAAATTAGAGGATTGACGCTAAAATAAGTGAGCAATTTTGAATTATAAAACATTTAAGTTTTATTATATTTAATCACTTTGACATAAACAAAAAGAATATGCATTAAATGTTAGAGGATTCGTATTATCTGATAATTATAATAAATATGGTAGGTCCCATATATTATATCATTATAAATGCACTCGTAAACTTTGACCATTTGAAATATTTAGAAATAAAAATTAAGAATATTGAAGTTTTATTGGATTTTGTGATAAAATGAAAAAAAATATAAAATTTTATGAAAGTTAATGAAATTTTTTTAAAAAAAATAAAATTTTATTAGAATTAATGAAGACGTGACGAGATGAATGATTTGAGTGTATTTATTGTAATGTAAATAGGTGATTAAGTTTGAGATATTATTTTGAAAATATTTTACTTGATAAAAATTTTGAATTAATTATATTTGTAAATTAAAATTTTGGAATAAAAAGAAATTTTGGTACAACTAATAATTTACAAACGCCTAAATTGTCTCTCGTACGAATATTTAAAAAAGAAAATTTGTACCACGTTGCCGAGCAACACCAGTATAATTGTGAATTTACTGAGCAATGAAATAAGTTTTTGTTAAAAAAAAAACAAAAAGGATAAAGAAAACCAACAGGAGAATATGTTTGTAAAATGAGATAAGCAATTGACTTTGACCATAAACGTGTAGAAATGAAAGCCCAACCAGATCAAGCTGGCTCGCATGGACTGCCCCTCAGTCTCTCTCTCACAGTTTGACTTTTCTATGAAAAATGAATGATCCTATCGAGTAGAAAATGATTATTTTGCTGGACTTCTTACCACGCGCGCCAATTGCGGACCGAACAAAATAAAAGAGACCACGGGAGAGTAGGTCCCACCAGGTACAGATTTTAGATCCAATGTCTTATCGCTCACAGACTTCGGAGTGCGATCATGCCACGTGCCCCTGTTTTAAGATCTGGAATCTAATTTGCTTTCCGGCAAATAAAGCTACCACGTGCATAGCCCTCAAGATGTCCAATGAATAGTGGGAGTTAACTGTGGTCCGAACAATAGTTGTACCATACAATCCAATCCAATACTTAAATCTTAAGAAAAACAACACAAAAGCCAGGAGTTGTGTTTTTTTTTATTGGTTGATTTACAAAAATTATTTATCTTGTAAATATATCATAGCTAAGATGATGTCTATTATTGTTTAATAAAAAATTCAACTTTAACAAAAATTAAAGTCAAAATTTTTATTACTAAACATCAACATTTCAAAAATTTCACACAAATTTTAACAATTGTTCATACCACTTCAATACAAGATTATATTAAATATTATTTCTCTTCACTTTTTGAAAAATTATAATAAAAATCATTTTACAATCAAACATTCTAAAACTTTTTCATCTAACTTTTCACAGTACAATCTCAAAATTTTTAAAATTTATGCTCGGTAATAATCACCTAAGCTACTAAAGAAGAAAAATAGTTTCAGATGTTAATTTCTCAATAAAATCCCACAATATGATGCTAATAAAACTCAAGATCCTCGAAGAAGCTTGTCTATTTCCAACTGTACTCTCTTGTTATACAGCTGTTAGCAATATGTTATTATTTTAGTTTTACCACTCATTTTAGAGCTCGATTACTTTGTATATAAATAGCCGATATATCATAATAAAATAAACAAGTTGGTTAACACCACAATATGCTATCTCTTTTTACTTTTACTCTGTTAACATGGTATCAGAGCACTAAAACCATCTCCGCACCTTTGATTTCTTACCTTCCAAATGACCAACTCTTGAATCATTAATGATCCTACCAATCCTTACTATATGCACCATGGCGATAGCTCATCTAGTATTCTAGTTTCTCAACCACTGATTGGAGTGAATTATAATGCATGAAAAAGAGCAATGACAATTGGGTTGAACGTGAAGAACAAGCTAGGCTTTGTTACTGGCGTGATGCACAAACCGTTACCTTCGAATGCGATGTTCGTTCACTGGAACAGATGCAATATGATGGTGTTATCTTGGTTAGGTAATTCTTTATCCAAGGATATCGCTAGTTCTATCCTTTACATCGATTCGACCAAAGAGCTTTGGGGTGAATTGAAAGATAGGTATTCTGAGCGTAATGGACCTAAAATTTTTCAATTATAGAGATTAATTTCTTCGTTGAAACAAGGTCAGATAAATGTCAGTACCTATTTAACCAAAATGAAGAGCTTGTGGGATGAACTTATGAATTTCAAACCACAGCCTATCTGTAAATGTGATCCAGCATGCAACTGTGGCGTGATTATAATCCTTAATGGATTACCACCATTAGGAGCAAGTGATTCAGTTTCTCAGTGGACTTAATGACTCCTATTCTGCAACACGGGAGCAAATTCTTCTACTTGATCCTCTGCCTCCTCTTAATAAAGTGCATGCAATGGTGCACACTCAAGAGAGACAGAAAGGCCTCTCATTACCAGCTGAAATAGAGGTTGAAGCTTCAGCAATAGTGAGCCGATCTTGTCCTACGCCACAATACCGTGGAAATCAACAGCCATATCAGAAGAAGGACAGACCGATTTGCAGTCATTGTGGAATGACTGGCCACACTGTCGACAAGTGTTATAAACTCTATGGATATCCTCCTGGATATAAGCATGGAAAGAATCAATCTGGACCAGCAGCACACCAAGTCTTTGGTTATTTTCCAAAATCTTCTTCAACGACTAGTGATGATCCTCCAATATCGCAGCCTCAATTTCCTTTTTCACGAGAGCAATGTGATCAACTGCTTCTTCTTCTTCAATCACAAGGAAATCAATCTCCCATACATCAAGCCAATGTTGTGAAAGTTCCTTCTACTGATTCTCTTTTGAGCTCAGCAAGTATTCACATCACTTGTACCACTTTATCCTCCAAATTATCCTCTGTTTCTTGGATTCTCGATTCAGGAGCAACAGATCATGTTGTTTACTCACCATCTTTCTTTACATTTGATATTTCTGTTATCAATACAAAACTCAGATTAACTAATGGAGATTCTGTTCTAGTAACTCATATAGGTTCAGTTCAACTCTTTGATTCCCTCCTGTTGACCCGAGTTCCTTGTGTCCCTTCATTTCAGTTCAATTTAATATCTGTCAGTCAATTAACTCGGTCAAATGACTACTGCCTTCTCATGATTTCTAGATTTTGTCTTATCCAGGACCGATCCTCATGGAAGATGATTGGATTGTGTAAAGCACGACAAGGCTTGTACTATTTTGTGCAACCTCTTTATCATGCTTCTTTACAATCTATCAATTCTCATGTTCTCCCTTTCAATTCTGCTATCTGCAATTCCATTTTCAATTTCCATAATTCTACTGATCTTGATCCGTGGCATTGTCATTTAGGACATGTTTCTGCAGATCGAATCAGCACTTTGCATCATATGTTTCCTTTTATTCAATCTAATAAAGTTCACTGCAGTTCTCGTCACTATGCAAAGCAGCATAGGTTGCCTTTTCCTCTTAGCACCACTTGTTCCGCTCATATTTTTTATCTTATTCATATCGATATTTGGGGTCCTGTTTTCTACCCTATTTTTAACTGGTTGTCAGTATTTCTTAATAATAGTCGATGACCATTCCAAATGTACCTGGGTCTATTTGATGAAACAAAATCAAAGACCTGCTCCCTTCTTATCTCATTCATTCAGTATGTTAAAACTCATTTTAACACCAAAGTCAATACCATATGTTCTGATAATGGTGCTGAGTTTTCTATGCCTTCCTTTTATTCTTCCAAATGCATTACACATCAAATTAGCTACGTTGCAACTCCCCAACAAAATTGAGTTGTTGAACGCAAGCATAGGTACATTCTCAATGTCGCAAGAGCCTTGCAGTTTCAATCAAATCTTCCCTTGAAATTTTGGGGAGAATGTGTACTCGCTGCCACTTATATTCTCAATCGGATTCCTACACTTTTCCTTAGAAACAGATCTCCTTTTTAGTGTCTTTTCAACAAAATTCCTTCCTACTCTCATTTCAAGATTTTTGGCCATTTATGTTATGCCTCTACTCTTGCACATTACAGGCAAAAATTTTATTCAAGAGCCCGACAGTGTCTCTTTCTAGGCTATCTCTTTGGGGTCAAAGCTTACAAGCTTTATGATCTCACTTCTCATAGCCTCCTCTATTCCAGAGATGTCATGTTCTATGAAACCATTTTTCCATAAAAAACTATTCCTTCTTCCAATTCTACTCCTTTACCTGTTTCTATTTCTCTACCACCTGATTTTTCCTTCTGCAATTCTCAGCCTCTAGATATTCCTTCAGCAATTTCTGATTCTTTCTCTTCACCTATTTCAAGATCTTTATGGTTTAAAGCAAGCCTCTAGACAGTGGTTTTTCAAGTTATCATCATTTCTGGTTTCATATGGCTTTGAGCAGTGTCGATCAGATTATTCTCTTTTCACTAAAGTTTGTGATTCACAGTTCATGGCTTTATTGATCTATGTTGATGATATATTAATTACTAGTACTGATTCTTCCTCTATCATTCATATTAAGAACTTACTACATTTGAAGTTCAACATAAAAGATCTTGAAACTCCGAAGTTCTTCCTTGGCATTAAGATTGCTCTTTCTTCAAAAGGGATTTCCATTTGCCAACGTAAATATGTGCTAGATCTCTTTGAGGAAACAAGATTTCTTGGTTGCAAATCAGCTCCTACGCCTCTTGAGCAACATCAAAAATTTTGCCTTGACGATGGTGATTTATTGCCTGATGCCAGTTCCTATTGCAGATTGGTTGCAAAACTCCTCTACCTCACCTTTACTCGGCCTGATCTCTCTCATTCTGTCCACATTCTTACCCAATTTATGGACAAACCCCGAAGCTCTCATCTTGCTGCCTGTCATCGTGTTCTTCGCTACATAAAATCCAGTCTAGGCCAAGGGTTGTTCTATTCCTTTGATTCTGATTTGCAACTTAAAGCTTTCTGTGATTCAGATTGGGCCAACTGCCCTGATGCTCGCAGGTCTCTCACTGGCTTTTGCATCTTCCTTGGTCCCTCTCTTATTTCATGGCGCTGCAAGAAACAGAATGCCATTTCTCATTCTTCTACTGAGTCTGAATATCGCGCCATGGCTGCCACTTGTTGTGAACTTCAATGGTTGGTTTATCTCTAAGCCGATTTTTGCCTCCCACATACTAAACCAGCCCTGTTGTTCTGTGATAACAAAGCCGCTCTCCACATAGCTGCTAATCCCCCATTTCATGAAAGCACAAAGCACATTGACTTAGACTGCCACATTGTCCGTGAGAAGATTCATAGTAAGCTCCTTCACCCGTTACAAGTCTCTACCACTAACCAGCTCAGTGACGTTTTTACCAAGCAACTTGGGATCACACAGTTTCGTACTCTCCTTGCCAATATGGGTGTCCACGATCTTTACACTCCATCTTGGGGGTGGGGGTGGGGGTGATAAATATAACAAAGTTTTCTCATAAGTACTTCCAAGTTACAGATTCCTATTTTAGAAGACTCAAGATACTCGAAGAAGCTTATTTATTTCCAACTGTACTCTCTTGTTATACAGCTGTTAGCAGTCTGTTATTATTTTAGTTTTACCGCTCATTTTAGAGCTTGATTACTTTGTATATAAATAGCCGATATATTAGAGTAAAATAAACAAGTTGGTTAACACCACAATACGCTATCTCCTTTTACTTTTACTCTATTGACACAATATCACAATAACAATTTTTTTTTTCAAGGAGGCCAATATTCATTCTCGATATTGCATTTTCACTTAGGTTAATTGGAAAAGAAAATTTATTTATACTCCTTTAAGTTATTTACAACATATTTGCTATAGGGAGCCTTGATTGTGTTTGTTGGCAAATTAGAGAAAACTCTCATCTAGAAAAAGAAAAAAAAGTCCAACTCGAAGACTTTTATAGCATTTTTTTAATATATATATATTTTTGTGATGATTAAGAAATTTGTATGAGATAAGTTCTTTTGGTGTTTTAAAAAATGGTGAGGCTAGTAGTCTAGTGGTGTTTAGAAAGAGAATGAGAATTTTTGTTGAAATTTATTCTCTCAAATAATGTAATAATAAAAAAAAATATGTTTGAAAATAAGATTTTTGTGAGATGAGTTTTTATGGATATTTGTAAAATATTTTTTGTTGTTGTTGCTTTTCACTAAAACTGAGATCAGTGATTAGACAAAAAATTAATTCAAGATTGATTTATTTTTTTTGTGTGTGGAAAAATAATATCTGGATTAAAAATGTTGTTAAAATTAAAAAAAAAAAAAAAATGTTTTCTAGACCATCAATTGCTTTTGAAAACTTTTTTATTTTTTTTCAATGATTAAGAAAATTTATTGATATATATTTTTTGGGGTGTTTACGAGGATGGTGTGATTTATAGAAAAAATATTTGGAAAGGAAAAGTTTTTTAAATTTATTATCTTGCAGAATGTGAGAGTAATAAGTATGTTTGGAAATAAGATTGTTGTAAGAAAAAGGATTTTATAAGTTTTTGTTTTTTTTTTTTGTGAAGAGTTTATCTTGATGTGGTTAGTTCTGTCATACATAGTGCCGGAACTACTCTTAACAAAGAGATTCTCAAATTAAGTTAAAGGTGGCAAAAAAAAAAAACGGATAGAACCGGAATGACCAATTCTAGTTCTGTTCCGATACTTATCGGAATACAATTTTTTGTTTTGTTTTGATTCCATCGCAGGTCTCTCACTGGCTTTTGCATCTTCCTTGGTTCCTCTCTCATTTCATGGCGCTGCAAGAAACAGAATACCATTTCTCGTTCTTCTGTTGAGTCTGAATATCGCGCCATGGCTGCCACTTGTTGTGAACTTCAATGGTTGGTTTATCTCTAAGCCGATTTTTGCCTCCCACATACTAAACCAACTCTGTTGTTCTGTGATAACAAAGCCGCTCTCCATATAGCTGCTAATCCCCCATTTCATGAAAGCACAAGCACATTGACTTAGACTGCCACTTTGTCCGTGAGAAGATTCATAGTAAGCTCCTTCACCTGTTACATGTCTCTACCACTCACCAGCTCAATGACGTTTTTACCAAACAGCTTGGGATCACACAGTTTCGTACTCTCCTTGCCAATATGGGTGTCCACGATCTTTACACTCCATCTTTGGGGGGGGGGGGGTGATAAATATAACAGAGTTTTCTCACGAGTACTTCCAAGTTCCAGATTCCTATTCTAGAAGACTCAAGATACTCGAAGAAGCTTGTTTATTTCCAGTTGTACTCTCTTGTTATACAGCTGTTAGCAGTCTGTTATTATTTTAGTTTTACCGCTCATTTTAGAGCTCGATTACTTTGTTTCTAAATAGCCGATATATCAAAGTAAAATAAACAAGTTGGTTAACACCACAATACGCTATCTCCTTTTACTTTTACTCTGTTAACACAATATCACAATAACAAATTTTTTTTTTCAAGGAGGCCAATATTCATTCTCGATATTGCATTTTCACTTAGGTTAATTGGAAAAGAAAATTTATTTATACTCCTTTTAGTTATTTACAACATTTTTGCTATAGGGAGCCTTGATTGTGTTTGTTGGCAAATTAGAGAAAACTCTCATCTAGAAAAAGAAAAAAAAGTCCAACTCGAAGACTTTTATAGCATTTTTTTGAAAAAATATATATTTTTGTGATGATAAGAAATTTGTATGAGATAAGTTCTTTTGGTGTTTTAAAAAATGGTGAGGCTAGTAGTCCAGTGATGTTTAGAAAGAGAATGAGAGTTTTTGTTGAAATTTATTCCCTCGAATAATGTAATAATAAAAAAATATATTTAAAAATAAGATTTTTGTGAGATGAGTTTTTATGGATATTTGTAAAAGTTTTTTTTGTTATTGTTGTTTTTCACTAAAACTGAGATCAGTGATTAGACAAAAAAATAATTCAAGATTGATTTATTTTTTTTGTGTGTGGAAAAATAATATCTAGATTAAAAATGTTGTTAAAATAAAATAAAAAATATTTTCTAGACCATCAAGTGTTTTTTTTTTTTTTTGCAATGATTAAGAAAATTTATTGATATATATTTTTTGGGGTGTTTACGAGGATGGTGTGATTTATAGAAAAAATATTTGGAATGGAATTTTTTTAAAATTTATTATCTTGAAGAATGTGAGAGTAATAAGTATGTTTGGAAATAAGATTGTTGTGAGAAAAAGGATTTTATAAGTTTTTGTTTTTGTGAAGAATTTGTCTTGATGTGGTTAGTTCTTTTATACATAGTGCAGCAACTACTCTTAACAAAGAGACTCTCAGATTAAATCTTAAGGGTGAGAACCAAAACCGATAAAATCGGAATGACCAATTCTAGTTCCGTTCCGATACTCATTGGAATATAATTTTTTGTTTTGTTTTGATTCCATTCTGGTATTCATTGGAATGTAATTTTACTGGAATGGAATCGGAACAAAACCGAAATTTCTGGAATTAGAACCGAAAATTCTGGTATGGCATGTGAGCTTTTTTGGACATAATTTTTTAAGGCCCTAATAAGTCACAAATGTTTTTAGGACCAACTGTTTGGAAGATATTTATGTTATTCATCATAAATTAATAATAAATGTAAACATTCATCTAAAATTTAGATTCTAAAATAAATATCAAGCAAATTCTATACGTCATACTTTATTTTGATCCCTATATTTTTTTTAAAAAAAAATCGTAAATTTTGATATTTTTTAGTTATTCATCATAAATTAACAATAAATATAAAATATTCATCTAAAATCTAGATTCTAAAATAAACATTCAATCAAATTTCATTTATTATACTTTATTTTGAGCACTTTTTTTAGTTTATTTTTTTAAAAAAATTAGAACCAAGATTTCTGGTTCCGATTCTAATTTTGGAAATTGTCAAAAATAACGTACAATTCCATTTTCAATATATGCCAGAATCAAAACCGAAAATTCCGATTTTTGTCGAAATTTTTGTCCACCCTATTGAATCTATAAAAAGATTAGACTTAGTTTGTGGTTAGATAAAGCTTGAGCTAGACGAGGAAGAGGAGATGTCTTTTATTTTTAATGCTTTTATTGGACCAGAAAAGGCCTGATCAAGATCCAACGAGTGGTGAATCATTTTAAATGGAAGTGGAAGTAGAACTTGGTTGGACGCTCAACTTTTTATTTTAAATAGGTTAGGAATGTGGGCTTGAGTAATGTTTGGTCCGAGCAGAGATGTGGTCCAAGTCCAGGATACAGGTTCGCTATTCGACTAGGTGCATGACAGTTGACATATAATTGGGTTGACACATGTGACATTTCGTAAGCAGACAGGAAGGTACACAAAAATCTTTTACAGTTGTATTTGACGTGACGTGTGTGAGTATAGTAGGTTCAATTTTTACCACGGATGTGGTAGGTAGGCGGAATACACATAGTAAAACGGTACATTGTAAATCACTAGGAACAAGATAAAGGTTGCCACTTACCCAACAAGAAAAACGGTGACCCATGCCTAATAAAATAAATAAAAAATCATAGAGTATGTCGTGGACCAATCGCGGTCCACTCCCTTATAAAGTAAAACATTGTTACGCTTTTTTTTTGCCTAGCGGAATCGGTCCCTAGTCAAGTGCTCAGTGGAAAAAAAACAAAAAAAAAAACACTTGGTCCCCATTCAGCTGCAGCCCTATCATGTTTACTATATCAACTTTTAATTTAGTCCGTTCATCAACCAGCCGAACCTCAGAAGATTTGATCCAAACAAAAATAATTAAATACTTTATGTAACTGGGCCGGAATAAATAGTCAATTGAATGACGGTCCAAGCAATTTTATATCGTAGATCTGTGGGAATTTTTAATATCCCGAGGAAAATATGGCCTTGGCGAGGAAAATAAGAAAAATAGAGAGAGAGAGTTGAATTTGTGGATGTAAAGTTAATTAAGGTGATACACAAACATGATAAAGAATTCTTTTAACATACAAAACTACCGACAAAAAAAAAAAATTTATGAAATTTATTCGTATTTTTGTGTTTTTATAGTCCCCCCCCCCCCCCCCCCTCCCGCAGATTTTAATAAATGATTTAAATAAAAAGAAAAAGCCGTGAGCTCTAGCCAGTTTCTCCCAAGGTTTCAATATATTAAAAAATTATGAAGATTGTAAAATGAAAATTTCGTGTAAAGATCTCACAACTTGAAAGCAGACGTATTGACGAAAGCCGGATGTCATCTGCCCTTCGATTGTGTTTGACCGGAAGATAGAGCTGATTCGACACCGAGTTGTTACCCGATACAAAGGGAAATCTGACTATGCGTATCTTACCAGCATTCTCGAAGATTATTTTGCCTTATAATTGAACTTTAATTCTCATTTCTTTCTTTCACTGTTAAAACTTCTACCACTTTCAGTACGCAACCAAAATAATAAAGAATTAATTTATATTGTCTTTCATGCTCTTTCCCGATTTTGACCGTAGACCAAAATTTTCATCGGTAGAAAATTGAGTCCCTAGTTTGGAGTAACTTAAGTGAGAGACTTATGTTACACGCCTTTTAAAAAAAAGAAATAAATTATTTTTCTATCAAAATATTTAAAAGAAGTCAAAACTTTCAAAATTATTCCATCTAATTCCAAAATTATCAAATCAATAACTATCATGGATAAAAATTTATATATTGTTGTTAGATTAAAGTTAAATGTAAAATATAATTGTATATTTTACGAGTTTGATATGTTGGTACGTCGGTATTAAAATAGCGCCGGAGGTGTGACTTCTTCCTGGATGTCGTTGGTATAAGCGCCTCATCCGCCCCACCTAAAGGCATGGTTCCCTACTTTTCCGCATCCGAACTGATCAAAAAATGCAACCAAAGGCAAACGTCACGGACATCTTGTCTTCTCTCTCTTGGACCCTTCTACGCAGTGGAACCCAAACGGCGGGTCCAATCTATAAACTCGGTCGAGCAAACCAGTGGTCAAAAAAGAACAATCACCTCCCCTACAGTGGCGTACACATTTGTTTTTCTGAAAAAAGCCAACATATTTCCTTTTCTCTTTAACTTTATCAATTTCCAAAAGTTAAAGGCATCTTCCACTAAGATCGCATCGCCAGCTCATTTTCTTCTTTTGAACACATTTTTCTATCTGCCAAGTTGGAATCTCATGCTTAGAGAAAAAAGTCGGAATCTCATTTGTTTAAAAAAAAAAATTCCAAAGAGCAAAGATTATTATAAGCCCCCCACATGGCTTTCAAATCCGCGAAGGTCTACAGGTGCCACCCGATAGACGGTAGTGCATTTCAGATTGCATTGTTATAAAAGTGCAGTCAATCGCAGAACCTTTGACATAGGAAGTTTTTTTTTTTTTTTGTGGTTCTTTTTTGGCTTGCTTTCTCGTTTATGTTTTTTGATGGTGTCTTAAGAGGTGGGTTTGGGATTTTGTAGTATATAGCGCTAGGGTCTGGGTTCAGTTGAGGAAGGAGAGGAGGAGAGAGGTGACGGTACCGGTAACCATGAAGTTCCCCGGAGTTGACGAGGAGTTGCAGAAGATTTTGGACGCTAATATGGACGAAGCTCCCGCCAGAAGGCGAGCGCGCGAGGCTTTCAAGAATATTCAACTTGGGATTGACCACATATTGTTCAAGGTATGGTTTTCTAATCAAACGTTGTGAAATATGTTCCTTTACGCGTGTTCGTGTATTCGTGGAATGAATCAAATGGTTCAGGCTACCTTGGTCGTATATTTTAGAAATTGGTGTTTATTTTCACCCGCCTTGAATCGAGTACGAATTCTTGACCTGTAATTCTAACAGCTGGACCTCCTTCCCCTCCTTCACCTGCCGTACTTGCTTTTTTAGTTCATAAGTCTAACGTTTTCGAATTATAACGAGGTTGCTATTGTGTTTTTGAATACTTTTTATCAAGGCACTGGGCACATCATCTATGCATGCGAGTTTGAACAATCTGGGACCTAAAAAATCGCAAACAATCGGATCATAAGTGGGTGAAGTCCAACACTTTTAAACCACGGGTTGGCAAATCGCTTCAATCGAGATTCGAAACTAAACCTACTATATCTTCTCGTGTGCAGGGAGAGCTAGAAGTTGAACTTATGGAGGTCAGGCTGTACTAAATGTTTTTCTTCTGTACCCCACTTAATAAGACAAGAGAAGAAAAGCGCTTAACCAAAAAAGTTTCGGATTTTTTGAGGGGTGGGGGTGGGGGATGTCCCCCTTCCCCTGCTTCGTCCCTTTTTGTACATGTAATGAATTTAATAGTTCAAGCTAACTTCAAGATTGCTTTAAAATCTCCAACTGTCTTCCAATGGTGTTGGCTTGTTTTGTTAGTGTATCAAACTTGCGTGTCCTTTTGTTATTCCATGAACATGTCACCTGCAGACCACTCATCACTGTTTGTGACAATCCAAGGGAGTTGACCAACCTGGGAGCTGACATAGAGTGTCCCAGGGCAAAAGGGGTAGGAAGGGGGATTCGAGTGTTAATACTCCATACCTATACTTGACTACATAAACACCTTGTCCGCTAGGGCCCACCAGGAGGAGTCTAAATTGATTGGCATAAATGGGGAACCATAGGCACTCCCTTGGACACCCTAAAATGCATCAATTTTACTCAAACAACTATTTCTAAGAGATCATTCTTACTTTGATACCCTATGTATAATGTGTATTTGGCTGATGGACTTAGTTTTTTGTAATTTTGATCCTCCACCATTTGTTTTATGAGTAATATTGATTAGCTTATATTTCACTGTGTTGCAGATGCCGTCTGAAGGAGTAGCAATGGAGGAGGTATGAAATGTTACCGATGAAATCTCACATATATTTCTCTCGATTACAATTTTTAGGAGGCTTTGATTGGAGTTGCCCAAGGCTTGCATAAATTAAAGTTTTGTTTCACTTAGGGTATCTGGTTCTACACAATCAGAGTCATTGCATCTCATATTTGCACCTCTCTCTCTGCTCCTCAGTGGCAAGCCATTGTTGCTAGAGTTTGCTTAAACATGTAAAGCTGCACCATGTAGATGGTACTGGGCTGACCATTTTTCCTGGGGAGAGGGTGCTGTGATCAAGAAACGGATGGGCTGTACTTAAGTCTAGAACTGCTAATTGTGGAAAAAACTTGCTTATGAGCTTAAGAAGGCATATTACATGTGCAGAAAATCTGCAACTTTTTCTTTCATTCGCTTGTCAGTTGTTAGAAACAATCTCTAAGGGTAATTCTGGTTCAGTTGCAATTAAAAAAAGCTGTTTGACTCTCTCCATATCCTTATATGAGAAAATTATTTTAAAAAAAAAAAAAATAGTGGTGCAACTTCACCGTTTATTACTTTCCATGATAAAACCGAGTTTTTCTGAAGATGTTTTTGTTTTTGTTCAGCTGTTTTTCAATTGTTAGCTGAAAAGGTTGCTATTATTACCTATAACAAAGGAACAACTACAGACAACTATGACTTAAACCCCCCCCCCTCCCTTCCCAAAAAAAAAAAAAAAAGAATGACCAGAGGCAACTAGGCACCTAGAAAGTGAAAGTGAAAAGGTTTTGTAAGAATGTCGTTGTTTATGATGTCGCACGGTTATTTGTCATTGCCAAGTCAAGTGTATGGTATTGCAGTGTAGCTATAACTCTTCTTTTCGATCACAGAGGATCATTTGATATTCTGTGTGCAGTCATATGAAAAGAACTCTAGAGGATTGGAGATTTTTTCAAAAAGTTGGCTTCCTGTCGCTTCTCGCCCCAAAGCAATGGTGTACTATTGTCATGGTTATGGAGATACTTGTACATTCTTCTTTGAAGGCATGGAGCTCTTTTTGTTTTGCTTTTATTTTGTGTTTTTTATTTCCCTTGTTGTCTTCGATGAAAGTGTTATTAGTTTTTTTCAACTAGTGGTAGAGATGGATTGTAATAAGGTAACTTTAGTTTTTGACTTTGTCATCCAATGGTTGATAGGAGTGGCGAGGAAGTTAGCATTATCTGGATATGGTGTTTTTGCAATGGACTACCCTGGATTTGGTCTTTCCGAAGGTCTCCATTGCTATATTCCCAGCTTTGACAGGCTTGTTGATGATGTTATCGAGCATTACTCAAAATTCAAAGGTAAGCTAAATCGGTTCATGTCATTCTTGTGGAACTTTTCTGCAAAAAATTCTTACATATGTGGTTTTTCATTTTTATTTTCCTTTATTTCGTTGAGAAAAAGGACGAGGTTTCCCTGAATGGAATTTCTTTATCTAGTTGATAATGAAAAACAGCCAGTCCAATTTCTCAATGAGTTAGCTTTCATCTTGAAATGTGAATGGAATTTCGGAATTGGTTTGAGAATCCAGCACTATCGAACTCCCAATTACCTATTGAAGACATAAAGCACCTTATTAAATTGGTTCTACTAAACTATAAATATAAATTACTGTGTACACAATAATGCAAAGTGTCTTAATTTCTTATTCTTTGAGTCTCATTGAGCCGGTAATCATGACTTAAACATTGTTATGCTTTTTTGGGGAGAATACTTGTCACATTTTATTTGTTTGATTCATGTTCCTCTACTTTTGTTGTCTTTGTTGTGGCGGAGGCTCCTCCATTTGCTCATGAGTTTGTAATTGAGTGCATTGTGTAAGAGTCTAACTAAATGATGTTTATGCAAGGTATATGTAAACTTACCATTCGTTATATTAGTTTGTTCACAGTGATTTATGCAATTAATTCAAAGTGCAGAGAGGCCTGAGTTTCGTACTCTCCCAAGCTTCCTTTTTGGTCAGTCTATGGGTGGAGCTGTAGCTCTGAAGGTGCACCTAAAACAACCTAATGCATGGGATGGTGCCGTTCTTGTTGCGCCTATGTGCAAAGTACTTTTCTGAACCTCTGTTAGAAACCCTGCTTTTGTTGGCCTTCCACTAACTGGAATTTTTGTGTGTAGATTGCAGATAACATGGTCCCACCATGGTTAGTCACGCAAATCCTGATTGGTGTAGCTAATTTTCTTCCAAAGCAGAAGTTGGTTCCACAAAAGGATTTGGCTGAAGCAGCATTTAGGGAGCTGAAAAAGAAAGAGCAGGTTTGTCTCTTCTTTTAATCAAGGTTGGAAATAAAATGCTAGGTTGTAGGCTTGTGGGAAGGGCTAAGGATGTAGGATGCTTTAGTTTTCTGCTTATTTGCAATAGACCTTTTTAGCTTATATGTCTAAAACATTTCTCTCATCACAGACAGCATATAACGTTGTTGCTTACAAGGATAAACCGCGCTTGAGGACTGCACTGGTGATGCTGAGAACCACTCAAGAGATAGAACAGAAACTGCAAGAAGTATGCTTATTAGCCAACTTTCTCTGAGAACCATTCTACTTATTCTAATCTGCCGTCTCCATCTTTCATTTCAAGTTTTTTGAATGTCTCTGTAACTTAAGAAGTAAAAAGAATGCAATGCTATTATGAAGTTGGGAACATAAGCCGGCACATTTGGTTGGCTCATTGCATCTTCTTTTAACACAATACAGCAAATAAGTGGCTTGTTCATCTAGTGCTAATGAGATCATGTGTAGCAAGATATTTTTCAAGATTTTTATTCTTTAATATGCTTCGTGAGGAGACAAGCTACTTACTAGATTACGTGCCGAGGCCTGTGACTTTCAGTTTATTTGATGAAAAGTTAGTTTTACCTGGAATGTTTAGTGATTGTCATTCTATTAGCTGACTCATACTTCTTGTAATCACAGGTCTCTCTGCCATTATTAATCCTGCACGGCAAGGCTGATTTGGTTACCGATCCATCTGTGAGCAAGGCCTTGTATGATAAAGCAAGAAGTTCTGACAAGAAGCTTAACCTTTATAAGGATGCGTATCATTCTCTTCTCGAGGGCGAGCCAGATGAAACTATAATTGAAGTTTTTAATGACATAGTTTGTTGGCTCGATGAGCGCAGTATTAAAAATACTTCTAACTGATAATTTGTCTTCCTCTTTTTCTTGTTCCAAAGTTGTATTTATTCATTTTTCTGTAAAAAGTTGTGATCGTCATGAAAAACGCTGCTGTTGCATGCACAGAACTGCCCAGGGCATTTCTTTTCAAATATGAATAATTGCATTAATGCATTCAATACAGATCAGTTTATGGCCGAGAATTTGTACAGAATCTCACGTTTATTATGATGCGCTGGACAGACTTTTGGATCTTGGTTTCTCTTTTCTTAGAAAGTGGTTATGTGTAACAATCTGATTAACTTTGTTGAATATTTTCCATTGATTAGCTCCCACTTTTTATATGCTTGTTGATTTATTCGGAAACAAATGTAAGGTATAATCGAAAAATGTTCTAACATCCTTCTCGTGATGCGAGATCATATTGTATGATTACAATTAAGATGGATTAAAGTTTGAAATGGAGGTGCGACTTTGACAATTACAGCAGTATGTAAGATGGTTGTTCGCATGTCATGCATCTGCTAGCCTTGCTGAAACTGCTTAACAGTCCAAAATTAGCACTGGAGACGGTCTTTCCTTCTTTTTTACTCTGATATGGGCAGGGGTTGCAGAAGCATCTGTTTTCCTCAAAATTTCACCTGACCGTTTTTGAAGACCAACATTAGCCTTCATCTGCTCCTGTCCGGCGCGTGTTCCCCACGGCCCACGCGCTGCCACTTTTTGCGCTCCTCCGACCTGCTCTGCTGCTTCTTGGTTGTTTATTTCCTTTTCTGTTGTTGTTTTTCGTTTTGTTTCCTGTTTGTTCTGGCCTTTGTGTCATGTAACGCCGAAAGGCTATACTCGCCGAGCTGCCGCCTCTGTTGAGGGTTTGATTCAGCCACTAGAACCTCTGCTGTATTTTGATCCTCCATGAAATACAGATTTCCGCTGCTGTTTGCTTAAAAAAAAAAAAAAAAAAGCAGCATGCACCCAAAAGGGCACTCACGTCACGCGGTCCATCTGGAGCTTCGTGGGATTGAATCTAATCAATGGATTCTGCAGAACTGGGCTGGCAGGGCTTAACAGGGTGCGATGGAGAGTGTCTAATGACATACGGCCTCTATCATAGATAATGGTCTCCAAAGACAGCGACATAAACACCGACTCATCCAATAAATAGTATTAGCCGCCCAAAAAACCAGAAAGAAACAGCTGTGTTGCAAGTGGAGTTATAAAAAGTTGTTCGGTTAAATTTGGCCCACTTTTGGGCTTCACTATACTGGACTTGTCTCTGAGCAGAGCGTAATTACCCTGCTTTTCTTCCTCCTTTGGCTACCTTAATCTTCTCGTGGTTAAGATCTTTCCTGTTTAGTCCTAGCATAATATTATCGACAATCCGTCAAGTGCGGAAAAGGATAGGGACTCAATTTGTGACTTTTTGGGTAAATAAAGTTTGTGGAAATTAAAAAAAAAAAAACTAGAGAATTTGGTTGGTACTATGCAGTTATTATTGAAAACAGGAAGGTAAAAAGCATTGACCAGAAAAGTTTGTTTGTTTTCCCTGGAAATTATATAAATGACCGACGAAGTGCTGGTAATTTGGCTCTTAAATTCAGTAGGATCCAATAAGCAAATCGTCATCTTTCAAGAATCACAACATGCTCCGGAAAATCATATATTATGTTCCTGAATTGAAGGAACTATATCCAGCTCACCACTCAGGTCTCGGATAGGAAAAAGATGCCGACGAGAAAAAGATAACATGGGTGGGAGATGCTGACATGACCCATGCCTAATTTCGTTTTCCTTTATCTCCTCCAATATTTATAGAAGCATACAAAGCACCCGGAGGACGCCACCTTCTCGCATCAACTGAGAAAAGAACAAGAGGTGCAAGTGGCACTTTGTAGTGCTCTACCATACCAGACACGACTATAAGCTAGTGCGCAATTACCCTCTTTTTTCTTTCCCTTTTTGCCGTCCTCTCCACCTAAGCTGCGTGTCTGTACTGCGTTCCTCGGAGTGGCAAGCTGTACCTTTACAGCTTTGGACTCTGCATTTTCTATATAGTAATATACTAGCCCATGAAGAAGTCATTGGCGTCGTCTTTGTTATTGAAAACATGGTCTTCTCTTCTTGCCTTTGCCACTCTCCAATCTTACTCAAGGTGTGCCCTTTTCTGCTTTTCAAGCATTGGCTTCTATTTTCCTTTGTCTTTGCCAGTTGCAGTTTTGTGACTAGTAATTTACTCTACATTGTTTGTTTGGACTTGTAGTGCAGTTTATCCATATGGGTATTATGTCTTCTTCCTTTTTATAGAGCATAATCTTTTTGGATGAATTTCGGTTTGAGTGGAAATGGGTATTCGGCATAGTACGGAAATACCTAGATTTTCTCCAAAAAGGTTAACTTTATATTTTGATTTATTCGTCTTTCTCGATGAACTTTCAAATACAGTGATAAACGGTCTATATACTGCTGGGTTTTCTTCGGAATGTCGAATGGGGTTCTGATAATAAAAGTCAGGCACCGGATCATGGAATGTTCAAATGAGTGATTTCCATTTGTCTACTTCTTGGTCTCGAGTTCTGTACTGGATATTCATTTTTCACTTGCAATGTACTTGCGCCAATCATAACATCGTGGAATTTTTTACAACTACCTAGGGCCTCTTTGGACGTCTCCTGAAGGCTGGATTGGTTATTTGAGTGATTGATACAATCATGTGAGCAAGTTCATCCTCAAGAATGGATAAAGTCAAATAAAGTCTAAAACTTTTGCATGTTGTAAATTCCTAAAATTGGTCCTATCCCATCAGTTAGTCTACAAGAATTACAAACGGACGCAGTCCATTTCAATAATCGGCCCAAACTGGTGCTCTATATGCACGACTTTTTAGAGTACTAGGGTGTATCATCTTTACTGTCCTCTGGTTTTTATGCCTGCATTTTTTCATCTTTAGGGTTATTTCCAACATTCAGTATAAAATAATGTAGTGTAGTAGGTCACATTGATGAGTGGGATTGTTGATTACATGGTCATGTATGTGTTTTCTGGTCAGCCTTTTATGTGGGATGTCTTCCCATAAGTTTTTGCATAAGATTCTTTCAGTGTCAAATATGTACTGGATCCTTGTGTTTTTTGTATTTTAATGTACCGTATATTGTGCTCTTGGCTGAATTTCTAAATGGGAACTTCTCTATGAGATTTTAACATAAATGGGTATGTAAGTTGTTTGGTTTGAAGTTTAGCGCGGAATGAAAGTAGAATTTCATGGACATTTGATGATGTGTAATGTTCAATCATATCATAAATGTTTTGCTATCTCTACAGGGGTTAAACATGTAATCAACAATATACTTCTCTTTCCATCTTCCCATCTGTTGAAATATTATCATCATGCTCTGTTGTTGCTCTAAAGAGTTACAAAATTGTGAGAGGATATGTAAGTAGCCCCTGTGAACTAATTGGTTAGTTGTATTGCATTAATGACTTGATGCATATTTTCTGAGCTTGTACAAATCCCCTACAACTAAGGTCCAAGTTTTGTAGGTTGAACACTTCAGGCCGTCTATAGGACCTTGGCGTGATGGCAGAATGGGTTTTCCTCTCCGAAGTAATGGCTCTGAATATTTTGGCCATCTGGTTGCAAGAATAGGAGTAGACATATGCCGGGACTGGAGTTTCGTCGTTGGATCAAGAGTTAAATTTAGACCAAAACTTGAAAAATGTGTTCTCTATCGGAAAGGCTCTGGAGTATATGCTTCATGTAATCCCTTTCTTCACTTCTACTACTTGGTATTTACTGAAAATGCTAACCCATTTTTTCCCTCTATGTATTGTTTTAGGAAAGTATTAAGAGATTTAACACTCCCCCCAAAGAAGAAAAGAAAAGTCTTGAGAGAGCTAAATGAGATGAGACGGTAGGATGAAATGTTTCGGCTAAAAACCTTGTGGACCATTATTTTTGTATCCTTGGTACACAGGTGAAGAAAAAAGGAGAACATGTTGGAAGTGAACACCTGTATGTTACATGCCTGAGGAGCAGTTTACACAGTACTGCAAAAAACATGGCATGAGATTAGAGATGCTGTAAATGGAATTTAGAACCGTCATCAATCCTGTAAGAAAAATGACACTCATCTGATAGTCTATGCATTGCAGGTTCAAACTCGGAGACAGTTGCAGTAACATTTAAAAAACATTACTATATAAGCCAGTAAATTTATTCCTTTAATAGCTATGAAGGTGATCCTTCCTGAGAAATAGAGGCCCTAGGAGCTCTAGTGGGCACAATCAGATAATGTCTCTGCCAAAGAAAGGCAGAGTTACCATCACAATTTTGGTGACATTCGACCTCAAATTAGGTTGTCTGTGCCTTGCATGAATCTAGAGATATTTATGCGTCCACAGCTAGAAGTCCAAGCAAATTTGCTTAAAACAGCATGTACACTAAATCTGAAGGAGCAAGCCTCTGAAGCTTTTGAACATTGGTTAGATGTCTTTTCAGCTGAAATTACCACTACTCATTATGTCATTACAAAAAAAGCGCTTGCATGAGCTTATTATGCAATAAAATTGATGAAAGTCATTATTTTATTAGACTGATATGTGCATACTATGTCATACATGTATCTACTAGAAGGCATAGCTTCCAGCTCAAGTCCATTTTTTCATGTCAACCATTGGCACCAGACCAATACACTATGCGTCAGTAATACTTTTATAAGGAGCAATCCCTGCGTAGTTCCGTGCAGATTCAATACTTGGATACTTCCCTAGACATCCACCACATTAGAATGAGAATCAGAAACAATGTTTTCAACCTTAGAGAGGTCTCCAATGTATTCACTAATCCATGAGCATTGATACTCCTGCATTGTCGGGATTGATATGTCTAACTGTAGCATAAAACTGTCATTGTAAGCAAATGGTAGGAAAGGTTAAAGGCTTGGTGTTTGATATATTTAAAAGCTAGGAATGCTTGTAGTAACCTTAGAAATGAGTATTACATGTTGATTAGAATGCATATACACCCATAGAATAGAAGGTTACATGTTCCAGTAATGTGCCCTCACCCTATGTTGCCCTACTTTCTAAGGACTTCTATTTCATATTCTCCACGTTGATGTGCTAGTAGAGACGATGGTTGATGGTGGTTTCGACGTATGCTGGGGTTTCAAGTAATGATTCACCAAGGTTCTCTGTGTTTGAATGCATACTAGAAGATAATGCCAGAGATCACAGCTGGGAGTTTACATTGAGCCATTACATGTTTCTCAGAACGCATGAAGTTATTCACTTGACAATGTTCTGCTTATGAAAGTTTGAAATGTAATAAAAACTAGAAAATAATAAAATCGCCCGGCCTAAATAACCCTTTTCACCTGTGTGGCCTAATGATTTTGTGTCCGCACAGTGCAGTCCTGTATGGCAGTATGAGTTGGCAAAATCAGATCCTTTTAGCTTGTCAAGACTATGTGAGAGGTGATATCCTGTTTGTAGCATTCTCTTTACTTCTGAATGAATAGAGAATTGCTGGTTGGCCCTCTCCGCCTTTTAACTGAGAAAAAAGAAGAAGAATGAATAGAGAATCATTCATTATTCAAGGGCCTTAGAGTCCTCTGACATTAACAGTCATCTGAAGGTCAGAGATGAGCTGTAATGCCTTACATATTTGAAAAGCGCCCTGTGCTTTGGTGAGCTGTCCGTAGGTGAACTGTCCATATACATATGTGTATATATATACATCTTGGATCCTTGCTTGTGTGCTTGAGAATGGAACTTTTGACCATCACAAATTTGATGGTTGTCAAGCATTTAAATACGGTTAACATCATTATAAGTTCGAGCAGAAGCTTTCTTCACTTCGTTGTTTGTCGGCATTACTTTGTTGTCCCTATGCTCTACTTTGTACCTGTCTATCCATTTGTCTATTTATTTGTTTTGCAGGGTTGTCAAGTTCTCAACTTGCTAGCAGCGTTTTTTCGTTGGGAACAGTAGCTGTTCTCCCATTTTATACCCTTATGGTTCTGGCTCCAAAAGCTGAACTCGTATGTTTCTGGTATTAATTTCAGATTTGTATTCACTGTCATGCTTCTCTTTTGGTTCTTCAACTTCTGTCAATCATGGAGATAAAAGTTATCCACGAATGCTGCTTAGAATTCTGAAGCTGATGTATAGTTCCTGACTTATAACTTTATGCTTCATTTCTTTTCTCGAAACTGCATCGATTTCCTTGTAGTTGTGGATGTTTGACATTTGTTATAGTTTTTCGTGTCTGGACTCTGGCATAGATCACATGAGTCTTGTCATTAAGTGCTTGTCACTTCATTAAAACCGTACTTCATCACATTAACATTGTAACATTGATTCGTGAGTTTCTATTTTCCTCCTTTCTTTGCCAAATTCATATGTTTCACTATGCTTTAGATCCTTAATATCGACTAATGCTCTTAATTGATGTGATCCTGCATAATCCAGACTAGAAAATCTATGGAAAGTAGTATACCATACGTGGTGCTTGGACTTCTATATGCATATCTACTATACCTCTCTTGGACGCCCGAAACCATTCGGCTGATTTTTGCAAGTAAATACTTGCTCCCAGAGGTGCGTTTTTAAGGCCACATTTGGATTCAACATGATCTTCTGAGAAAATGATATTCTCGTTTAATTTCTTTTTTTGGCTGTGTACTCCATGTAGTTGCCTGGCATTGCAAAGATGTTCTCAAGCGAGATGACTCTAGCTTCTGCATGGATTCACTTGTTGGTTGTAGATCTCTTTGCTGCCAGGTCTCTCTCTATCTCTCTCTGTCTCCCTCACTCTCTTGTTGGTTTTAGTTCTAAAACTTGTTGAATACAGGCAGGTTTTTCTTGATGGACTGGAAAACCAAATCGAGACTCGGCATTCTGTTTCCCTTTGCTTGCTTTTTTGTCCTGTCGGAATCCTAACTCATGTCATCACCAAAGCAATGACCAAAAGTTCCCGGAGTTCCTGACACTGCATCTTGAGGATTTGCTTTGCAGAAACGGATTCGTCAGAAGTTAAAATTATTTCAAAACTCTAATTTGAAGGGATAGGTGTTTCCAAAGGCCACCAGATACTAATAAATGCTGATCTTTATCGTTTTCTTTAATCAAATACTACGTATCCTCCATTTGGTTCATATAATCATTATATGGAGGACTATATAGTACTTATTCCTTTAGTTGTACTTGTACCCCAAACTACAGATCAACCTTCGCCATGACGACTGCAATGAGCTCAAGCATGTCTTGACACCGGAATTTATGAAGTTGCATGGATTTTGGATTACCGTGATTCCCACCACTCTTAGAATCCATCTTTCTCAAAGGATTTCGAAATCATTTGCTGCGACTCCCAATCATTTGGATTTCGACACACCAAGCCTGGGCTTCTTTCCCTTACGGCTGAGATACTCTTCCAAACCACACCCTTGAGCATCTCCTAGTAAAAAATTCTTCTGGGAAGCTTTGACTTTTTATGGAAACTACCTATCTGGATATTCTTGCGGCCTTCTCTATGTGGATACTGAGGGCTGCAGCCGGAATGTGACCGCAACGATGATTGCCAAGTCCTCCATATATGGAAATGGTGGTGCCCGGTAGCCAAAATTATAAGATCAGTTCCGCTGTATCTGAAACCTACCGTCACTTTTAATATCAATGGTCTCGACGACATCAGCAGTCTCCTTCCAAAGTGAAGAATATTTCCAACCTATTTAGTCCCTTCAAACCTGAAACCGTTTCAAAAACCTTTCTTTTGTATAATAAAATTAGTACGAGAAGTTGCCTGCCCATTTGTAACCCCTTTCCCAGTCAATAAATACCAGCTCCATCCTCTACAAGAACCCAATCCGGTTCAGACAATTTCAGCCTTTAACAATAATGAAGAAATGTTTGCAATGCTCATATTAGTATCTGCATGTTTTGAACGACAAAAATTAAAATTTTCTTTTCCCGTAGACTTTTAGGTCAAACAAAATGGAGAGACATATATATTGTTCATAGCTGTGGGGGTTTATATGTTCGACTGTAATCTTTAATCACTTAGGGATGCTTTTTACAATTTAAATGGATCGATTTTATATTTATACGATTAAATAATGAATGAGAGCATCTCTTCTCTAGCCCTCAGTGCCAAAATAAAATTCCTTGAAGTCTTCGAAATAGTAAAAAGGGGGAAAAAAACAGAGAATTGGTTGAGAAAAACTCTTACCCTCTATCCTGTCCATTCATGAGGTCAGGAAAGAGTCCCTTAAAGTATTCAATCTTCATTGATGAATGGTTTGCTTTCTCTCATTCGGTCCCTTGTCATGGTAATGGTTTTTCAAGTGACATGATTTTATGAAATTCTTTAAAAATGTTCATAAATTATTTGATTTCTCCAACATTAGAGTCCAAGAAAAACGCAATTTTATATTCGAAGAAAAGGTAGAGAAACAAAGACGGCCATTGATATGGAATTCATTAAGGGAGCAGTTTACCTCATGTTCCTAACAAATACGGAAATTTAATGTTTCCCATGATTTTACTGCAAAACAGTCTTAAGTAACATTCCTAGACAAAGGGGTACAAGACTCATTTAAGCGAGTAAACATTTCCTAGCAAACCCAGTGAGACAGGTGCCGCATTTATGTTCTCTTCTACAGATAAACAAATTTTGCGTCTTGAATCAAACTTGCAAATTTTGAAGTTATAAATAGGCCAAGGGTACACTGGAAAGAGACATGCCCTCTATATCAAGATGTTAGGATTAAACAATAATGTCCGCCAATGAGTGAAAACCCAAAGCACTAATATTGACAATTCTCTACTGGTGGTCACATGAAAGAAATCTGATTACAAGGACGTGTCCATGGGCTAACAAGGAAGTCAAAGGGATGAGGTAGCATTAATATTCAACAATTTGAATAACTTGCCACTCGCAACTAATTGAAAGCGAGAGGATTCTCTCTCAACCCTCCCAGTTTAGTACAGGTATAGTGTCTCGGCAGTCAGCAGATCAAGTGTAATTTTAACTATTGAAACCCAATGGAGCAATACAAGGAAGCATTTGTAACACCGACCAATCCCCGAAAATGCCACATCAACATCCGAACAACCAACAGTATGCTTGGGTATGTCCTAGAATTTCAGATACGAAGTATTGGAGCTCCCAGTGACTGATGCAAGATATACTTTCCTTCCTGCCACACGCATTCTGGATATAAAGAACCAAAATGTCCGCGACACAACAAAACTGCTTGTGATATAAATAAACTTGAAGATTCACAACTGCATGAAAGTAGAGTGTTCAGAGATGAGAAAAATCATGAACTCACACCCCCAGACCAAAAAACAGCATAAGCAGCAGAATGATACAAATAAATAGTATACTCTGTGAACTTTCTCAACTGTCACAGCATTACATTTGTCTCCCTAAGTTTCTCGTATAGCAAAACCAATGCATATCTTGATGGCCTAAGTTTCTCATATATCAAAATCACTGCAATGTGTGGCTCCCGTGTGTCATTGCGATCCTTGTTTCTGTTCAGTTTTATACTGCTCCCATCATGAATTTGTTAATGCAAGCTGTCAAGTTCCTTGTTTCATTTGTAATATCTGATCACCTATTTTCTAACCATTTCTTGAAAAGATTTAGTACAAGTGAAAACCAATTTTTCTGTGCAAATACGCTGCCTCTCACAGCATTAACTCGGTTGTATAATTGTAGCCAAATTGAAATTTCTGATAATCCTTAGCCCCCAACCAACTATACAATCGAATTCAAAAGAGTTTCATAACTCTAGACTAATGTAACAATAACCACCCAATATAAACAACTGCATAGTCTTTAAAAGTCTGTAAATGAATGAAAAACATACTTCAAGTTGGAAGCGGAGACATTTGAACTTGTTCATCTAACATCCCATTTGATAGATCAGGACTTTGAAAAGAGTCTTTCCTTGCACGTTCCAAAGAAGTTGCCTCGTATATTCCTACAAATTCATTCACAAGTACGGACAAGGTATGTGAAATTATTTATCAAAAAAAAAAAGAGGACCAGAAATGCCAAGACAAGATTGAAGTGAAAAAAATTTATATGATGCAATAAGATAGAGAAACTGTGAGTCATAGAGTCCAAAATAATATATTATTTGCATATATACTATCCATACATTTAATGTAAAAATAGAAGCTGCTACCAAAGTAGATGTCTTTCTGCTTCCTTTATACAGAATATTTTACATGGTTGAGGGGATTTTTTCATGAAGAACGAAATAAGCGTACACTTCCAGCACCAATGAATGAATAAGTTGCTCATATTACTACAAGCTACAATACCCCTTGCTATACAGGCCATTTCTACAATTTCCTATAAGCAACCAATTCACTTTGCCTGCCAAACTAGCACCAAGTATGCAATGTGCCTTCTATAGGTCCTAAAATGCTCAAGCTTCCCTCACCTCAAAAAACAGAAGAAAGAAAGTAGATGACGATGATGCAGATAAAGGTAATTGAACATTGCAATATGAAATATTGGTAGTTTTAAGGAGACATCCAGAAAGGGATGATATTTCAAAGGAGATGAAGTATAAATTTTACCCAAAAACATAACAAAATCCAAAGGAGTCGCCTTCAGTAGAATTGCATGGAAACATGAAAACTAGTTTTCTATACATACCGAAGCCTAATATTAAGCAGCAAATTAGGAAGCCGGGTAGAGAAAAGTCCATGTTGTACGCAATCTCCAAAACGATCATGCATCCTCCAGCAACCATTAAATGCCTCGGAGAAGAAAAAACCATGTGTAATCTAGAAATATAGGAGTAAGACCATCATTCTGTGATTTCCCCGAGCATATATAAAAATCATGAGATGTTTCAAATTGACAACATTTACATGGAAGAAGTTGTAGCAAAATATATACAAAGGCATCAGATTACGCTTCACACCTATACTGAGAGAGAGACGTGAGAGAGTGCTCCACATGAAACATAATAACTTAAAAAAAAAAAAATTGCAAGAAGAACAAAAACCCAGTCAACAGCATGTCCAGCATAATAACCAAGAGTTTACAGTCAACAGAACCATCATAGACTGATGTAGGATCATAATTGCATCTCACAGATGCAGTGATGTTCTTCAATCATGACATTGTATTAATTCAGCTAAGATATCACCATGATGCAATAATAGTTAACAAATTTCCACAGGATTATATCTGTATTCCTCTCAATGCAACTCAACTTAACCAAGCCTTAATCTAAACTAACTGAGCCGGGTCCATAGATCCTTTTATGCTACTTGATCTTATCAAGATCCAGGTCCCTATCTCTGACACCATGTCTTTCCTTATAACTTCTACTCACATCATTTTCAGCCTCCCTTTCACTTTTTCCTACTTCCACATCAATATAATCACTCTTCTGCACCAGTCTGTTTGCATGAATTGCAAACCCAAATTGTAAAGGAGAAAGCAGCATTAAGAATGTTATCGTGTAAGGTACCTTTCTTCTGCAATACTGTCGACATAGAATATCAATATTATTCCAAAGACAATAGTGCTCGTAAAAGCCCAAGGGGAGAATGGCAACTCCACACTGGTATCTGAAGGTGATCCCTGAGTGTTTCAGCAGAAGACCAAACAAGAGAAGATCAAAAAAATGTATCAATGTATCATTAATAAGAATCATTTCAGGACCATATATAATTAAACTTATGATAAAAAAAAAGTCCTCTAAGACTTACTATGATCATGTCCCACATGGCCACAGGAAACAGAAAGCATGTTGCAGAAGCAATAGTAATAGCATGAAGCCGCCTTTTAAGTTGATTCTGAAATCAGAAAATGGTTAGAATCTGATATTGATGCGTGTAGCAGGCCGCATACATCAATTACAACGGGGGGAAATGCACTCGAAAAAATGGTGACCAGGGGGTACACAAGATGCATGTAGATGAAGATCAACAGCACCTTGAGAGACACGCGCCGCGCAATCACCCTTCTTAATGCTGATAAGATCCCAGCAAAAATGGGAACTGCCATTTCTTTCATGCCCAATACTTGTTCTGTTTGAACCTCAGAATCAGGGCTATCTTTCAAAGGTAATTCCAGGTTAAGCTCACACAAAGCTGAAAATATGCTTGTTATTGACGATAAAAAAGGAGAGCATGAAAAAAAAATATTCAGGGAAGATTTTAAGCAGAAGATGCCAAGAAAATGAAAAAAAAACAACATCAAAGAGGATATAGAGTGGAGAATATGTCGCCATGGCCCACCCCTGAGCTAGTAAGTAGAAAGATGCCAGCATTGCAATAAGCCCACCTACCTGATAAAAGATGAGGAAACATCCATGTGAGAATTTAGGGAAAATATATCTAGAATCTTCAACTCTGTATTTATTGAAATGGCGTCTATTATGTTCCAAACTCCAATCAAATCATTTCATTGATAAGAAGTATGGTAAAGTCATCTCAAAATGAGAACTTGATTCAAAAAAGACTCCAACACTTCTACCATCCTACTTCAATTCCTGAACAAACATTACATAGCTTTAAGCTAAAACTCTAACATCCAAGATCTCTAAGCAGAAACGAAGAGCGACTCTTGCAGAGACTGGTTTTAGTTTCACCTCTACCACAGGAGAAGCATATCAAACATATGCATAAGCTAGTAACTTTTAATTGATAAGAATCACATCATTCCCACGACCTAAAATTAATGATAATTAAGCATACTAGAGAGACCTACCTTCTTCCAAACATGGCCCCTCCTTCCATATAATACTGCAGACAGTACTCCGAGAACAGCACCAGAATACTCCGCCAATATAGCTCTAGTACATATACAATGAAATCAAGTGGAAACGACTAACAAATAGAGACCGTAAAGAAGGAAGAACACACATAATGAACAAGCAAAGCAAAAGAAGGAACTAGGAAAAAAGAAGAAGAAGGATAGAGTACTTTTCATTGAGTGATGTAAGAAGAAGGCCTCATAGCAAATGTCCCACAACACATTGGATCTAGACAGCATAAGTTCCTGATTTACATTCAAGCCACAAGGGTCTTTACCATAAAAATTGGTTTGCACAAGCCACCCAAGTCTCCCGAGTTCTTAACAACTACACCGTGAATCAACAGATACCAAATAATCGACATTCTAACATCTTTTGATGGATGGAATAAGATGATTCCCTCATCTTTTTCCAATAAATTGCAGAACGTGACTCTTCGCATGAAGAGAACAGGAGGGAGAAAAAAAAGACATGAACATTTGCTCGTAGATAGACTAGGCACTTGAAAGTACTCAGGAGTACATTGAAATCTTCTTCAAGCATTAGAAAACCTACCTCACTGGTCCACATGATTTGAGGCCTTTTCCCCACATAATGAAGTACAAAGCTGTTATGCCACCATTTATTATAGATGGCACTACCTGAAAAGTGAAAGGCACTACATAAGGAATATAAAGACAATCCTACAGACTTTGTCATGGAGTCCACAATAACAGGCGTGCTTTCACCTAACCTGTTGATTTGAAAGTGGCCTGCCCTTCCAAGGCTTTTGCAATATCAGAAAAAGGATGGAAGCTGGTACCAGACAACAGAAGAAAAAAAGTATGACTGGAGCTCCGGTCTGAGTCAAATAGAGGTACATGGAGTAAACTGACCATATTCTCAGGAAGTTGCCAACAATATGGATTATCTGCAAAGGGGTGTGCCTGCATGAACACAAGATCAGTGGTATGACCAGTTTCCATTAAAAAGAAGAAGCCGAAGGGAAACATATAAGAATAAGAAGGAACTATTTACTTAATTTTCCAAATGATAAAGTTCACTGTTCAAATGTATTAGAAACTCAGCTACTGAAAAAAAAACACAAATCAGTGGATGCATTGCCTGGCAGGCCAACCCAAAAGATCGCTAACTAAACAACATTAGAACTTTAACAAATCTCAGACACATTAGCATACCAAAACCTCAAGCTCTAAACTGGGATTCAAATATGATATAACCTGTAACGCAGCTTATCTCCAACAAAACAGGAATTAGAAGCAGCCTCCACTCAAAATAACCTAACATGATAATTTTTAGTACACATGAGCACCCTATCTATCTATGTACTTGTTTATTTATGCAAACACTTGTTTAGGAAACAATTATAGACAACAACTCAGGGGTGAGAACACAAGATTGAAACACTACATTACATATAATTCTTATCAATTACTCAACTTTCGGGCAAACCAAACCCGACGACTATGAAGCACATTAACAACAAAGTATTACGACAATGTACCCCGCTGAATTAACCCACATGAACACAGAACAATTGCAAACAAACTGTTTCAAACTTCTTGAGAATGAGAAAATGAAACCAACATAATAAGTTAATCGGCCAAAACGTTACCTAAAACCAACAGAAATTTAAGACTTTCCAAGTACACCAAAACAATAATCTCCCACACCCAAATTTGACACTAATTTCCTTTCCCATTTTCTTTCACTGAGGTTTCTATGGAACCAAACAGAGAGGGTTTAGGGTTTTTGCATTACCTGGAATGGAGAGATCCTCGATCTTCAGAGACTTGTCTTGGAGACATCATTTTTTTTCCCTTTTTGGAACGAATTGTTATCCAAAATAATGGATCGAATATAATGCTCAAAAAAATAAATAAATAAATAACAACAGATTAATTGTGTGTTTTAGGTGCTATAGCCTATAATATTATGCTTCGGTGCTCTCTAAACTTAAGTTGAATCTCTCCGATTCATTTTTGTTTCTTTTCCTCTTTTGGAGCTTCCAGGAACTGACGGAAAATTTGTTGTACGGTCCAATTATAGCCGGGCCTAGTCTATTGGAATATGGGCCTAAGCCCATAGGAGACAGTTTTAAAACTGTTCACCGATCCAGCCATTCAGGCCTGGTCTGGTTCATTAAAGTGTTTTGGGGCTTTTTTTTTTTTTTCAAATATTCGGTCCCCTGATTATCGCGGTAGAGTTTAGCGTTAAGGTCATTCAACACGTTTTCAAAAAAATAAAAGGTTAAATTGCACTTAGGGCCCTTGAGGTATGCAAAGATTGTAAACGAGTCTTTGAGATAACATTTTTAACAAATAGACTTTGAGGTAGAGTTTAAGTCAAATTGAGACCCCTCCGTCTATTTCCGTTAGCTCCATTAATGTCATTGCTATCAGGGCTTTAAAATCCACGTCATAACGAATTAGAAAGCGCCACCTGACTAGTTAAAAGACTCATGTCACATTTGCACCAGGTGTCTGCCAACTCACCATGCCTAGTTTAACAAAAGAAAAACAACTTAATGAGGCGACGTCGTTCTCTCTATTACAGAAATCTATCGCAGATGTGGCGTGGACGTTTTAAATAGACAGGTAGTACTTTCTAACTCGTTATGACATAAATTTTAAAACCTTGACAGTAATGGCCGTTGAAGGGACTGATGGGAAATGGACGTAGGGGCTTTGATTTGACTAAAACTCTACCTTAGGGGTATTTGTTAAAAACATTACTTCAGAAGCTCATTTGCAACATTTGTATACCTCAAAGACTCTGAATGTAATTAAGCCAAAATAAAAATATCTTGAAGGATAGTAGGGTACATCAATGCCGACGCCCCAAAGCCTAAATCATTACTAAGGTGATACAAACATACAAACCAACCTCAAAACATAAGGATCGATAAATTGATTCGTGTACACATGAAGGGACGCACAATCTTCCGAAGAGTCACTTGTATGTCCTTGCCTCTATTACTTCCAGACATGTGTCCGACAGACAAAAAACAGCTTCTTACCTGACCAAAACAGTAGTGGGCCTAATTGATCTTATACTCCTATGATGCTTGAGGAGCAAGAAGGAGCAATCTTAGGGGCTATCAAAAAAAAGAAAAAGAACTAAAAGAAGGGGCTAGTGTCTAATCAGGGCGTTGTTACCTTGATAATATGTTAAAGAACAAATCTTAATCTATCGAAATTTTTTGAGAATAATTCTTGCCTTCCACTCACTTATAATAGAAGTTTTTTTGGCATAGTATGAACCTATTCTCTGTCGGTGTAAGTACCAGCCATTCGACCAAGGTAGAGCTGGGTTAAAAGGGATTAAGATCACTTACAATTTTTTGTCCAAATTATATGATATAATTAAGAGAGAGATAGACATAATAGATAAAATATATTATTTAATGTTATTTATGTAAAATTTTAAACAACATATGCTTTAAAATAAGATCTATTTTTTTTGAAACAGTATAATTCAAACAGTAAATTACATAGCATCGTTATAGGCGAAAGAAAGTGGAGGAAAGAATAATTTCATATTGCAGAAGCTTAAAGGTTTATTTGACTTTTCATATTCGTAAACAAATAATGTGGCCCATTCCCGCTGTCCTCTTTCAAGCCCATGTCTTTGGATGCGATGCATCCGCCTCAATATTGTTCCAGGACTATGCAATAACAGATCTTCCCAATCGCTTCACTATTGAATTAGCAAAAACCATACCTTTCTATTTGACCTTTAGTTTGTGGGACACCTTGGTGGTCCTGTTATTGTGTTTGTGTTCATTCATCATCATTGTTAGATGTCTGCTTGTCTCTCAGGCTGTAGTCTGCATGTTTCCATCTGATGGGAAGTCATTGTTCATGCAAAATAGTACTAAAGGCCAGTTGATTCTTTTGACAAACAGATCTTTCTGGATTTCACACCGAAATGCTGAAGTCCATTTCTGGATGTTGCCATGATTTGGACATCATTAACTTTTATGGTGAAGCAATTAATTGAATTGTGGTGCTTTTCTCCTATTCCTTGTCACATCGAGCTATTCTGAATAGTGTTATATCAGAAGATTTCTTTGCAAGCTTCAATCCCATACCAAAAGCAAGAGGAAAGCCGAAAGGGAAGGGGAAAAGAGAATAGAAAAACAGACAGAAAGTATTATATACCCGAAAATGACCATATAATGAACTGAGAATTATCTGAATTCCAAGCAACATATCCAAATATTATTTGTGCTCAACTGGTCTGACAGTGACATGCAGGATACTAGAAACCACAATTTGGTTTTAGACCGTCAAAGACATTTAGCCCTTACAATTTACAAAATGGAAGGCAGAGAGATGACAGAACTTTTGTAGTTTTGTTCTCAGTCCTACGCGAAGTAATGCTAACATGGATAACATGTTTGCCTAGTAATTGGAAAGAGACTTGATTCGTGGAAGATAAGAATAGGGAGCATATTCATGTGGCTTGCTGCAACTATAGGAGTAAACTCCAAGAATTCAGTCAAAGTGGCCATGTTGAGTGGAAGCGAGTTAGCTCTCCATATTGTTCTCTCTCCCAGATCTCCACCTTGTATGCCTCGAGTGGATTTGTCCCCTGCAGAACAAAGAAAGCAAGCTTCACTCATCTTGAAGGCACACACTTGCCAAACTTCACAATATATTCGTGTAGACCTATATGCAGATATCCATAAAACTGCCTGGTTATGGTATTTTGGTCGTCGAAGCAGCCTATAGGCTATATATACATGTATGCTTCCAGATGAAAGGCTTTTTGTTAGAGTTCAAATTGGTTACATATAGTCTTGGTTGCGGCTTTAAAATATATGTCGGGTCTCACCTACTTACTAAGTTTTCAAGTTAAATGTTCTGATATGACATAAGAACTAGACTTTTTGTTCTCGCCTCCAACTTTTGGGTTGGACGTTCTAACAGTAGACTCCTAGTTTGTTTTAATTTCCATGAGACAAATAGCAACCAGGATTATTACTACTCTTTGTGAGTTGGTCGACTTAAAATTGGAAAAACAGGCTTCCACTAATTATTTGAGAGGTACCTTTACTTCTTCGGTTGCTTCTGTGTATGAGAACAAGTCAAGAGAACATGCAGCTGCAAGCTCCGTGGAAAGAAACTGGATTTCAGGAAGAAGAGAGAAAAAGTATCTTTTAATTGCTAGCGCTCTAGATTGTAAAGATAACCGATGGTGGTGTCTACACCTTGCTTTCTTGATTTCCAACTTACCTCAACCTGGTTCTTCAGTGAATAGACATAATTGATAATTTCATCGAGCATCGCTGCCATACCCATTGTCTGTGAATTTCAAGCTCATGTTATGGACCATAGACACATAAGCATAAAAACCATTAGTTCCTGCGCAGACACGCAAATACACACCAACATGACAAAAATAGTTCTACCTTGTGGCATCCAGGAACAAGGTCTTGCAAACATCTCAACTTGTTATTGATTTTCTGCCTTCTCACCTGATCAAAAGAAATAGTATTGCATCAGCTTCTCACTTCATAATTTCTTCAATCAGGAGGTTAACCTTTCTGCAATTAATATTGACATACGATTTATACACCAGATAATGATCACTAACTATTGTGTTAGTAGATGCAGTTTATCATAGTTATCATGCAAACATACCCTTTCTGCTAAACTGTGACTATCAGTTGCTTGGCCTCTTTTTGCTCTAACATGAATGACTTCGTCTAGTTTGTTCTGTACTTTCTCGCTGCTTTTTTTCTTTCCTTGCTCTGGGCTCTGAAAGCATATTAACCATAGATAAAACTCACCTTTGCCGTAGAAAGACAAAGTTCAAAGGAAACGACAAAAAAAGCAAATGAAGAATGAAACCTACATTCTTTTTAGCATAACTGGAGTTATCTTTTAACTGATCTCTCGAAGCTGTAGAAAGAAAGGTTTCTGAGCTGCTTGTTGATAGTTCCCTTACTTTTCTCTTTTTGCTTTCGCGGAAAACATCTACTGGGGAAGTGTTGGTACGCACCAAAATTGGCAGTTCATTTAGGCAGCCGGCACGTGAAGTACCAGGAAGATTGTGAGCCAAACCTGCCTGATAGTCAGGTGGTTGGTATCCCGACAAACTATCCACACTGAAATCAGCAATCTCGAAGTTCCCCATGGTGCTTGCATTTGGCTCAGCAAACTGGTTTATCATTTGGACATCTGTATCTATTTCTGAGTAAGGCACAGAGGGTTGCAAACAATACCGGAAATCTTGTTCAAACACAGCCATGACTGTCCAAACCATAGAACTCTCGGAGACCTCTATGGTGTTTAGATTACAGAGGGTTCCAGTGCACAATTTATAGGCAAACGTTCATGATTGTGGGGGAATTAATGTGGAATGTCTAATTTGGGTCTTGCTAATTACCATTAGGGTAACGGTGTAATTATGTTTTCCTTTACAGTTAAGGAAGCAAGAGGAAAAAAAAAAGCGCATGGAAGTCTCCAGTGGCAGCTTCATTTTCTGAAGTTGATAACTTCTGGTAGGGTCCCGGCTAAGATGTACTTGTATCTAGCTATCTGAGCCAATCCAAGAAGCTTTTGGAGTTGGATAATTTATTTAAATATATGATAAAGTGCTTATTTTCTTTTCATCTTTGCCAACTTTTTTCGCCTAAAGAACATGAAAAAGTTTGGACAAGTAAGAGGAGGATAAGAAGACATTCATGGCCTTTCTCCTTTAGCTCGTCCTTTTTAATTTATCTCTTAAGTCTTTTATTTCTGTTTCTGGTCTGGCTAGGATGTCTTGGTCTGATTTTGAGACAGAACTGATCTCTTATGTAATGAACTCGAAACCCGTGACCTTTGACATGGTTGTTATTTGCAAAAGAATTGCCGCATATAAGTTTGAAGGAGAAGAAAAATCCAAGCTGTTTCTAGTGGGAGTATGGAGTTTAGTTCTATTTTCTCTCTCATTTTCTTTCTCTTCATATAATTGCCACAGGCCGGTTTCACACTGAGTGGTGACAGGTTTGTATGAACTATTATGACGTCTTTGCTGACAATTATGGACCTCCTAAAATATCACCGACATGCAATAAATTAGCTTTTGCTTCTCGTGATAAAAATAGAAGGAAAGGATGGAAAAGACTCCTATACCTTTCTGCCATTTTTATATATATAATTACTAAGTGATTAATTGAATTCATAATCATTTTATCCTTCCGAGATAATTTAATAACCAAATGGCCTTTTAGAGTAGCGAACCTTAGTTTGAATTAATTCAAATGGGTTATTTTTCATTATGATTTGGATACTCTTATGTCTCGAGTAATAATAATTGTCTTACAAATATGATGTAGTACAAGGTTAATATTTGATATTTAAATAAGATTTTACAGTCAGAATATCGGATAATTTCAACCGTGAACGGTGAAACTGACTGGAGGCTAGAATGTCTAGTGGTCAAACGACTCAAACCGCTCGATAGATTAGCGACATTCACTGCTACGGTAGTTTCCATGGATGATAAAACAGAGCCAAACTGAGATAAACGCAAAGCTGACTGGGAGTAGGAACGCGTGTTTTAGCTTGATTTCACAGCAATGACTACTCTTTTATCCCTCCACACCATATCCTTTCCTCAACCAAACCTTTGTTTCCCTAAAATGACCGTAGGACCTCGGGCCGTCCTCGAAAGAGCTCAGAAAATGCGGGTCCCCTATACGCTGAAGCAGGGACAGTCCCGTCTTTTCCATCAGCTCCCCTCTGGTCTGAACATGGAGGTCATTGCGCAAAAGGGTGTTGTAGACAAGGACCCATACGAGAGAAACAGCGAAAACCCACCTTTGGTATTTGTTCATGGAAGCTACCATGCTGCTTGGTGCTGGGCTGAACACTGGCTTCCCTTCTTTTCAAGTTGCGGGTTTGATTGCTATGCTATTAGCTTGTTGGGTCAGGTGTGTTCTGTCTCTCCTCATACACAATTACCTATACATACAGAAATTCATCTTTTTCTTTTTCTTTCAAAGGTAGTCGGGTAACGCACATTCACAGAAGAGGTCAATCCTACATCAATTACTTGTTTTTCTCTGCGACCATCAACCATGAAACCGAAAAGTATTTGGAAACTTTTGACAAGAACATGGAGAAATAGACTTTATTGGAAATCTTTATGCTCTGTATTGGAGTTAGGCATCGTACATTTTTCATGCACTTGCTAGAGCCTCTTCTTCTTTTCCATTTGGCGCGAGGTGGGTGTGTCTCTGTGTGTGTGTTGGGATGGGGGGGGGGGGGGGGGGGGGGGGGACTGACTGGAACCTCTATCAAACTTCTGGAATTTTAATGTTATGAGTAAGCAAATGTGGGCCTGATTTGGAGTACTCATATTCTTCATGGTCAGGGTGAAAGTGATGCACCTGCTGGTTCTGTTGCTGGCACTCTCCAGGTAATTTTCTCCACTGGGAAATGGTTCCCTCAAATGTATTCAGTCTTTGAAATGTAGCTTCTAAAAGTTCCATAGTTTCCATTGGAAAATGGCTGCCTCAAATCAATAATTTTCTCACTACAAGTTCTGCAGTAGACACATTCTGGTGATGTTGCTGATTTCATCAGAAGCAAAGTATCGTCACCACCAGTGTTACTTGGGCATTCATTTGGAGGGCTAATCATTCAATATTACATTGCAAATGTGAAGAAACACCAGACTTTGGGTAACCTCCTACCTGGTTCATATTTGCTTAAGGTGATGCAATACTTGAGACGGACAAGGCATGAAACAATAAAATTGTAGAACTAGAAACACATTTTAGATCTAACTAAGGCTGCCTAAGTTCATTAATGCCAAAAGCAACTGATAGATATTAACTATGGAGATAAACGACAGTTTTAGTGTCCATCAGTATAATTGATAATCATTCAAAACCTTGATGTCTGAGTTTCTTTTAAGACATCAATGTCTATACATATAGGTCTATCAGCTCCCACCTCCTATGTGATTGGGGTTTTATCATTGGTTGGTCTATCAAATTTAGATTTCTCACTTTTTTGTCCTTTTATATGCTGATTGAGATTTATTCTAGAAATGGAAAGTTTTTACCCCAAGCTCACAGGAGCTGCTCTTGTCTGCTCTGTACCTCCTTCGGGTAATAGGTGATTTGTTTTTTCTCTATTGGGTCCGTGTATGATATTCTATTTTTCTTTTAAGTGAACCTTGCCCAGACTGACTTTCTTCAAACTACTTTCTTCAGTGGGTTAGTGTGGCGGTATCTCTTTACCAAGCCTATTGCTGCTTTTAAGGTATTAACTTTCACTCTTTAGAGGGAAATAGTATACAAGCACCTTTCCTCATTTATGGTCACAACCGGATATTCAGGAATACATCAGGGCTCTGATTGAGTAGTTGCATATCTTAATTGATTATCTTGAAGAGTGGGGGCCTATTTGTGTTCAGATGTTCCAACCATAACTTGACTTATGTTTAGGGGTAAAGCTTATGTTCAAACCAATACTTCTGACATCCTTGCATGTTCAATGTCTTCAGTCCATTTTTGTGTCAGTTCCCAACATTAGAAATGCGCATAAGCTGTAGTAACTTGGATGCGAACTTGTGAACTTGAGCAGGTAACACGCAGCTTAGCAGCAAAGGCCTTTCAAACTTCTCTTCCTCTTTGTAAAGAGACTTTTTTCTCTTCAACAATGGAGGATCATCTGGTTCTACGGTTTGTTTGTGACCACTTCTCTTCAAGTCCATAGGCAGTTTATTTAAAATTGCATCAAACACTATGCTTATATATGCTGACTTTGAGTATCGTTTTTGTCCAAACCAAAACTTACCTTACCTTATCTCCTGATAAACTTCTTCTGCATTGGGAAAGTTGGGTAACTGCCTGTATCTTGAGTCCATGTCTATCTACAAAAACTTAGCTCTTGTGTAACCTCCTCAGCAGTTAATTTTGATTTTGTTCTGCTTCCAAATCTTGCTTCTGTTAGTCTTTCTTTGATCTTTCAATGAACTCCACTGATTTCACAAACTGTTGACAAAGCCAGAATTTATTGCGCTTTACCTTAATGAAACTTTCTCCCAATCTTCTTGTTCTGCTTCTTTTCTTGTCAAATTCTACTTCAAAGTGAGCAGGAATTACGCCAATCTCTGTGTGTCTTTAACAGAATATCTCAGACAGAGCCCCAAAGTTCTAATACCAGCTTTTGGAAGCATAATTATAGAGTAACTAAATTTTCGTGATGTCTACCGTTGACAATAAATAAATTTCCATAAGGATCAACACAATCTAACAGAACAAGTAAACTCCCTGGCTTGGTCTAGTTTCTTACACTATACATGTTGTCTACTATTAGGTGTCAAAATTGATCATGCGCATGAACCCGAAACATATGTACTAATTTCTGCATCTGATAGAGAAAGGTTTTATTATGCTTATTTAGCAAGTCTTTTAGCCCAAAGAATTTCATGCACTCTGTTTTAGAAATTTTTTTATTTGCCTATTCAATGTTGGGACTTAATCTTTAATCTTTTCTTCAGTTACCAGGAGCTAATGAGAGAAAGCTCAAGGATGCCATTGTTTGATCTGAGGAAGCTGAATGCAGCGCTTCCAGTTCCTTCAGTTCCAAAAGGATCTATTGAGGTTCTTGTGTTGGGTGCAAACGATGACTTCATTGTGGTAATCCAAGTTTTAACACCTAATTACAGAGCTGCTTGTTTTTTTTTTCCCTTCCTTTTTTGTTCCCTTCTCTCAAATCTTCTGCTTCACTAACGTGTGTTGATTAATACCTTTGTACTTTATTCTTCAATACCACAGATTTTCCTTGCAGTTCATATTGCTTTGGACTTGCTTTGATCAATTTGAATTTATTTGTAGGATGCTGAAGGTCTCAATGAAACAGCCCGGTTTTATGGCGTGTCACCAGTCAGTGTTGAAGGGGTTGGCCATGACATGATGTTGGATTGTTCATGGGAGCTAGGTGCAGAAGTTATTCTTTCATGGTTAACTGATTTGAGAATATAGGACCTTTAGGGGTTGAAACTACATCATTCAACCTCTCCACCTTTTTCCTCCAAATATGATAGTTGGCTTGCTTCCTTGAATGGCTCATGTCAAGGGCAAGACAAGTGCGGGATTAAGCTGTCTTACATGCTTTCGAGTGTTCCAATTTTCATGTATTTGTCCCTTTGTGACATTGGAGAAAAACCAGGATCTCTGGGTCTTTGGGTGTGCTGTACCACCATAGGATAATTGAACAAAACCTAAATGGCATCTTTATCAGTTGCATTTCTATAACAGCGTGTATTTGTTATCAGTGTATAGTGTATGTATGTTTTTCTTCGAATTCCGCAGCAGAATGAAATGTCTTCATCATCGTGAAGATTTTGCTCCCCCACCATGAGCAATGTAATATTTGGAACAGCTAATATTGGAATGGCCATTGCACCACCTCCTACTTGGGCCTAAAAGCTTGCACCGCCTCACAGCTCTATGCAGCTGCCCTATGTTACCCCATGTAGCGGCCCATACTTCTCTCATCTAAATCGTGTCCATTACCAATAATACATCACAAAACAAATATCAGGACTCGGCCAAGAATATAGATTAAGGTTATGTTTTGTTAGGAACATTTTTCAAATAAAATGTTTAACAATTTTCAAAATATCAAAATATTTTTTTATATAGAACATTTCAAATAGAGCATTTTTTCAAATTTTTCAAAATAAAAATTTTGAAATAAAATAACATTTTTCTTTTATTTTTTTCACCAACATTTTACGAACTCCATAAACAATCAAACTCTTAAAATTCTTAAAGTTTTGACTTTTGTTGAAATGTTGAGAGAACCTCAAGCTATCTACCTAATATTGCTCATCTTCTCTCCCACTAGTTTTTTATTTTCCTATATAATGTTTCATGATTTACTGAAATCATTAATTGTAAGTTTCAAACAAAAATGACAATAGTATCTAAATTACATGCTCATGAATAGTAATATCTATTAGCCAAATTAATCGTTAATTATTCAAGAATTGCAACTATTGATTAGGAAGACAAACAAAATGTTGTGGGAATGGTAATTCCTTTAAAAAGAAATATGAATGTATCCATACTATTTAATGCAAACAATGAAATGTAATTAAAACGATTTCCGGGAAAAAAAAATATTGTTGTTGCCTCAGGAGGGAAGTACAATTTACCGTTCTTTTAGGGGAGCCTAAGGAAAATGGTGTCCGAGTCTAGGTTTGTGTTATACCTATGGGTTAATAACTATTTTCATCCTTGAGTTTCCATCACTTTTAAAAATTCGTTCCTAAGTTTCGCGTTTATTATACATAGTTATTGGGCTTTATAATATTGTCAAAATAGTCATTTCGTCCACTTCATTAACGAATTACCAAATCCCTTACATGTCATGACCAACCAGGAAGTGACACGTGTAAAAAAATTATTTAAAAACACCATGTAAATTTTATTGCACCACATCAGTAAAAAAAATTAAAAAAATTTAAGAATTTTTTTGTTAAAAAAAATCATAAAAAAAAATCCGAACAAACCAAGGAGGCGTGAGCCATCCTTCAGCCTCCCTGGAGAAGGGGTGGCTCCCGGCCACACCACAAAGGGAGGAGCCCAGATCTAGGCTCCCCCACGTGAGGGGTGGCTCACAGCGAGCCATAGCCCTCCCTTTGGTTGTTGAGAGCCACCCCGCAAAGGGGGAGATTTGGGCTCCCCCCTCTAGGGGTGGCTCTGCGGCTCCCATTTGGTTTTTTGGATTTTTTTTATTTTGTTTTTTTAAGAAAATTTGATGAAAAAATTCTTATTTTTTATTTTATTTTACTTGGCCCAATAAAATTAATGTAACAATTTTAAATAAATTTTTTATATGTGTTACTTTCTAATTGGTTATGATGTGTAGACTCGTTAGTTGACTAGATAATTCTCTAATAAAGTGGAAGGAAGTACCATTTTGACAACGTCATGTAATCTAAGGATTATATGTGATAAAATGCAAAAACCTGAGCACGAATTTTTAGAAGTGATGAAAACCTCGAGATTAAAATGATCATTAACTCTATACCTATTCGTGTAACCAAACAGGGCTGATGAAAGTATCGCGGTTCATGATACCTGTCAATCCAAGGATGAATCTCAACCGTCCAATACTAGGGCATAATATTTTAGCCGCGCCTTATAATGCCAAGCATCAACTCACTCGGCCTCCTCCGCCACTCAAGTCCCCAGAGCGTCGAAGCTTAGGGTTTTTCCTCCGAGCGAAGCAGTGCTTAATCCGCCTGGGTGGTACGTACCTGAGAGACGAAATAGATCGCCTTCTTTTCTGTTTTCCTGAACTGGGTGTTTATTAGATTCTCGCACTTCGATTCGAATCGGATATTCTAGCTCTTAGTTCTTTCTGTACGTGTTTCCTTGGAAAACGGAAGGAAATAGGACGAAAAAGTACTTAATTTGGATGGATGGCTGTATGGTCTGAGTGATAGTATTGTTTTAACTTTTAAGTTTGTTTGATCTTTTTCATTTTTTGTGCAAGAAAATTTTGAAATTTTTTGATAAATGGGTTTGCTTTCGGTGGAAGTTGAGGATGTACAGGCTAATATATTTCGTTTGACTGCTTTCTTGAATAATCTAAATTAACTGTCGATGTGTTGCTCTTCGAGTTCATATGTTATCGTGTAGCTGGGAATATCATACTTCAAATGATACTACTTTCTTATGCGGGGAAGGGTATATCATTATTGTGACTGCCATTGGAATAGTTTATGTGGATAATATAAAGAATTTTAGTCCTAGAGAGATCTATTTGTCAATATAAATGTAAATGTCAATGGATTCCTGTAAGTCGAGTTGATAGGCGTCCTTTATCATTATGCGGATCGGAAGGATTGATGTACATGTAAGTTCTTTGTTGCCTCACTAGCATACAGCTTATGGCCGTAAGTTTTGCAACCGTGCAATCTTGAACTCGAATGTTCATTTTGACTATTGAATTGGTGGTTAGGACGTCCATGTCTAGGTGCTTGGAGCAAATAGATCACATATAGCCTTTAGCTTATCTTGTGGATGTTTCTTTCATGATGCAGAGATGAAACTGTAGACAATCTTTCGGTTTCTGAATAACAATCTGCATCACCTATAAGGCTACAATCAATAACAACATTGTTGAAATTGAGTAAAAGCACCCTACGTATCTTGGTATTAAGCTTAGATTTGATGTCAGTTTTCAGACCTGTTGGGGAAAATCTTGTGAGGTTTAGTTCTACCATCTTGTAAGGAACTTCCTTGTGGAAAAGTGTTTCTTTCATGATGCAGATGATGAAACTGACAGTATGGACAATCTTTCGGTTTGCTGAATTAAGCAATTCTGCATCACCTATAAGGCTGACAATGCTAATAACAACAGAAATTGTTGTAAAATTTTGAATGAGTAAAAAAGCGACTTTTCCTACTGTTATGTATGTGGGATGTTAAAAAAAAAATTGTTTTTTGGGTTTTCTTGGTAAATTAATGCTTTTTTACGCTTGATTGACATGAATGTCACGGGTTTTTCCCATTTATCAGACCTGTCAACATGTACTCTTCAAGGAAGAAAATCCACAAGGATAAGGATGTGGAGCCCACTGAATTTGAGGATACAGTTGCACAGGTTAGTTTTTCGTGTTGTTTTTTTTTTTTAATGATGTGGGTTTACTTAATCTCTGCCGGTCAAATGTATCAAATGTTAATGCTTGATGTATATGCAGTACCTATTTGATTTGGAGAACACCAACCAGGAGCTGAAAAGTGAATTGAAAGACCTCTACATTAACACAGCAGTGTATGAGTTCTGACAAGCTTTTAATTTTTGGACTATTTATAGTTTATATTTTTCCAATTATGATGACAACATGATTAATTTGACAGTCAAATGGATATTTCTGGAAATCGCAAGGCTGTGGTCATCCATGTGCCTTACAGATTGCGGAAGGGATTCCGGAAGATTCATCTTCGCCTTGTTCGGGAGCTGGAGAAAAAATTCAGTGGCAAGGTAATTTCTTAGTTTTAACTTTATATTCTCTGCTATAACATGACTTCCCAACAATTTTGGGACCTTGTTGGACAAGTGAGGCATCTTCATGCTAGCATCATTGCCTATTCGTGGAATAGTCAGAAAGTTGATGTGTAACTCTAATTTTGAATGCCATATGTTAAAGTGTGGTTTGCAAAGGTTTTTTGGCGACCCTTTTCTGAAAAGCTTGGAACTCGAAGGTCTCTTAGATGTGCCATGTGTTGCTTGTCACTATGTCAATCTACAGATCTCATTTGCCTGGCTAGTTGCTCTGTTTTTATATGAATTGTTCTTTTGTTACTTTTGGCAGGATGTTGTTGTGATTGCCACCCGAAGGATTGTACGACCACCAAAGAAAGGCTCTGCTGCTCAGAGACCCCGCTCCCGCACACTAACAGCTGTTCATGATGCTATGCTAGAAGATATTGTGTTTCCTGCTGAGATTGCTGGGAAGCGTGTCAGATACCGAATTGATGGATCCAAAATAATTAAGGTTAATGCAAAACTTGGCGATCAGCAGATGGATGATAATAGATAGAAATTGATTGTTTGGTCCTTAAGTTTATTCCAATTTTTCTAGTTGCTGATATCGGTTGTCATTGTGTCAGATCTTTTTGGACCCCAAGGAGCGGAACAACACTGAGTATAAGCTGGAGACTTTTTCTGGTGTTTACAAGAAGCTCACCGGGAAAGATGTAGTCTTTGAATATCCGATAACCGAGGCCTGAATGGGGTGCTATCATTGGTTTTATGTCTTGGCACTGTTTTTTTATTTTAGGTTTTCATAATTTGCATTGAATGGGATTCTGTTTAAAAATTTTGACACCTTGAGATTTGGTATGATGTCTTTTATATGGAACCCGAGACTGGTGGCAAATTCTTTTGTTTTCCATGGGCGTAATTTGTCTGAGCCGAGCTTGTAGAACTTGATAGAATACGATTTTAATTTTGGGATATGGTATATCTGCTTCATTGAGGAGGGTCAATAGATAGGAAGTGTCTACAATGGTACTTGTTAAAGCATGGCGTTTTGCTTTTCCTCGCTTGATGGGTCGTAAGCAGTTTGCTTTGTGTTTGATTACTATTGTCTTGTGATTTTGGAAACTATTGGGATCGTCTGCTGTTGACCAGGCAATTGGATCTTTATTACCTATTTAAGAGGTTTTGAAGCCGCCATGAGTTCTTGGTGGAGCAAACTAGTTCCAGATCACAGGCAACCACTCAGAACAAGCACATCATTCGTGGCCCTTTCTGACTATCAGTCAGGAATCATATTATACGTAAAGATTCCAACCTTATGTAACTCAGGGATTCCCTTTTTCTTTATGCGTTTTTCCCCCTAATAACACTCCGAGCGTGTCAAAGGAGACATTTCGGTCGTTCTCGGTGTACTGTTGGGAGTTCCACTTATTTTTTTTTTTTTTTTTTTGGCTATACAAAATTGTAGTGACAAACAAAATAGGCTTGGGGACCCACAAAACAGAGGCAGGAATGGTCCCGAGCGGCGAGCGATGGCAGCTGAATCTTGCCTATTGGGTCGTAACGGCCCGAGTAACTCGTTTTCTGGCTGAATGAGGTGGTCTTGGGCTGCCCCAAACAGCTCCAGCTCTCAATACCAGCCACAACTGGCCACAAACGAGGAAAAGAAATAGTTTCATTTTTCGCTAATGTGCAGTGTTTTTTTTTTTTGTTGCGTGAAAAGTGAAGGGTGCGATCACAATAGCGGACTCTCTTGAGCGGGATCATAGGAATTTTGACCCGCTGCGGACCGTCACCACAATCTCAAAATAGTGCAATTCACCACAATCGCAATTTAATTTTATAAATGAGGAAGTCTGATCCACGTATCTCTAGCCCCACACCCACTCTTGAGTGCTCATTTTCAGATCCCAAATCAAATGGGCTATCACTTTTGTGATGTCCAGAGAGTGTATATGGAAGAAGAAAAACATTTATTATCTTTTGAGTCTTAATAAATATTTTTAGCGCATCTTTATTCTTCCAATTGCTTTCAATCCATATTCTTTTGAAATTGAGCGAAACTCAACAAAACTGCCGACGCAAAAACCGCCTGATTAACATGCTAAAAACAGAGTTTTATAAATTTATAATCCTCACTCCCGAGGCCTATGTCCACTTACAGGTGCGTTTGTATTGCTGGAGGTCGCCGAGGGGTTTCGGAGTTGCCCCCCCACCTCCTATCGGGTCTCCTGAGTATGGAAATGGATTCTGGATAGAAATCGATTGGATTGGCTCAGAAGGAGATGAATTTTGTTGATGGGGAACAAATGATGAGTCCGAAAAAGAGAGCAAAAAAGCAGCAGATTTGAATGAAGAACACGAAATACTTTCCTTTATTACCACCAAACTATTATGAATCTTATTTCGCACTATCATTACTATATATTATCATTGCTCATGCATGAATGGCCTTACATCAAAGACATTTATGAACAGCGCCACATTTAGACGCCCATAATAAATTACTTATTTACTTGATGTAAAGCAAATAGGCGCTCTTGCTCTGTAACTCATGATGCTTGGAAGAACCTGTTGTTCACTCCAGCTCTATACAACACCAATTCTGATGCGGCTGTAATGCTAATCTCGGAATTTGCCGGTGCAAAAAGAACATCTCCTTCAATAACAACATCTCCCTTGGATGATCCAGTATGCATCATTCCCTCCCCAACCAAGGCCAAGAAAATGGAAGGGCCTGCCACTGGGGGAAAAACTGTTGATTCTCCTTTGGGAAGAATGCAGCGATCAACCTCAAATTCATCAAAGGGTGGCAGGTACCTTGTTACATATGAATTCAGAGGGACTCCTTGCAGGATTTCAGGCATGCCCTGCAATAGAGACAAAAAACAATATGTGTTTATATATTTACAACATAGAATTCCATGCAGTCATTTCCCCGAAGTAGAAATACTTAAAAATCTCGTTTTAGTGGCAAAAAACTGAGGTAACATCATTTCTTTCATCTGCCTACGACAGTGAAGCTACACCTCAGGCACAATCATTAATAACACCTATTCACTTGTTCAAAAAGGGGACCACGGGAGGTCTATTAAACAATTTATTGATTCCAAACCATGTGACAACAAGCTTTTGCCGGCTAGATTGAGATAAGGGTTGAAATAAAACCATGGAACCCATAAAAGACCCCACTTGAAGTTTGATAGTACAGATCTCAAAATTACAACTAGATGAGAGAGGATTGATGACTCCACAATTGAAAGTTTGCCATAGAAAATATATATTTTTATACAAAGCAAATGGACCATCCAATCAAAACCATTCAAACCTGTTTGTAAGTGAGCATGGAACAAAGAGCTTGCACATCCCGAAGCTTGGGAGTAAGGCCAGCCCGTACAACATTGTCTGAAGTTGCCATGCATTCAAGGCACTCGCCGCATAAATAAGCATGAGGTTCATTTGCCCCAAGATATAATGCTTCACCCGGATTAAGCTTCACATAATTGAAAAAAAATGCTGATATTACACCAACATCACCCGGATATTGTTTTTCTAGCCGCAACACCAGCAGCTCCTTATCTGTCAACTGCCTTACCTGAGGAAGTGAAAAAGAGAGGCCTTATGAGTCTGCAGAAAATGAGGAAAACCAAAAGCAAGATCACAAATGAAGTTACTCATCATATTTCGAAAAAGGAAACGCCCCTGTCATCTTCCTATCTTTATACACATGAATCTAAACACCAGTGACAAGCTGGTGAATAAATTTAGTCATCCCTTTCTGTTGAAACAATCTTTTGCATATCATGTTCTCTCTATGCCAGTCATGCTCACAAGACCCAGTTAATCAGATCTAGAGAGTGGAATATTGAAGATTGCGATTCATCAAATCTCTGTTACACCAGTATTTACTTCAGGGGCTAATAGTGACCACAACTGTGTCTTTTATTATTGAAGCTAGCAGTGCAACATTGTTTACAGTCATCTTGGGTTATCTTGGGTTGTGAGGATCGAACATGATGGAAGTCTTTATTACATAGTAATATTCTGGCAAATTGCAGGAGGAAATGAGTATCTTCTCAGAGGCTAAGCATGGCAATATAATCATTCTACATGTAGGAGCATATAGAAGAGAAACAACATACATGCAGAACTCCAAAAATGGGAAATCAGTAATGACTGAAAGTCTCCAACTGACCTGACTTTCCATGTGCAGTCGACTTTTCATCTCGGATATCACTCCCATTATTGTCTCTTTACTAGCCAACATGAGTTTGGTGAAAGTTGACCGGAGAACAGATTTTACCTTTTGTTCCTCATCCTGCTCATCAAGATGAAATATTTTGTTTGCATCTGCGCTGCTAACTACTTCTACAATCTCAGGAACATTATGAAGCACACCCTTAAGCTCCTGGAAAGAAAATAGCAAGTTGCTCCAAATTTTAGCACAGGTAAAGGTGCCCATAATAAAGGAAGTTATAGATCATCAACACATTTGCATGCATACAATACAAACAAATTTTAGTCCAGATAAAAGAATTACCAAATTTTCAATTACCCCAATCATCTTATACACTTCCTCTGTCCGTAGGTGAAACATTCAATCAAACCAAAATGGCACTATCAAATGGAGAAAAAATGGACCAAGCAGGAGAGAGAGAGAGAGAACTATTACCCTTTCCGCTGCACATGCTCAATTGAAACTAAAAAGAAATTAATTTTATAAGATCCAGTTTTTTAAAGTTTCCAGAGAATAGAACTCCATCAGGGATGCCGCACAGACCAAGATTAGTGTTTATGACCTCTTCCGATCCAGGTTGAAATGGCTTGATATGAAAAATAAGAACTAAGAATGCACTAGCTAGAGCACAAGCGTGCTGAAAACATATAAAAAATATCCTGAATTAATCAACGAAACAAGGTTCTGTCAATTTTATTCACGTAACTAAAAATTTTAATGGGAATCGCTAGTCGTGAATATATTTCCTAATGAGTGGAGCTAAAATTATTGAAACGGGAACAAACAGAATCTAGATGCCGATAAAAATTCTTATTCTACACGGATATGTACAGTTTTGTCCTTTTTTAAAGTAACCCATAACAATCACACGCCTTTTATAGCAATCCACTGGCGATCAACACCGAGTTGATAATTTCTGTTTTTTTTACTATTTTAGCACTTTCTTTTTATCATCCAGAAATGCTTCACAAACCAACAATATTAAACCAATTTCGTGATACCTCAAGACTGATAAACCCACAAAGGGCCTCAAACTCCGTTATCGCCAAAGCCATCTCGGGCTTGTGATTCCCGTCCTTATACAGATCCGGCCGCGTTTTATGCAATGCCCTTGCCAGCTCCTTGTCGGGGTGAGCCTGTATCGACAACGCCTTTGCTACTGAAAGCACCTAATTCACACCGAAGAGTCACAAACCCACACCGTAAACAACTTTTTGCAGAACAACGTAAGTAATCATAAAACCCAGAGGGCTTAACGTAGGAATCCCGGATTCCAGTTTAACATAGACACTTGAACATAAAAATAACAAAAAACTCAAACGAAGGAAAATTGTGTGAGACACAAATATATGCCCACAAACACAGAAGCTTGTGCTTATGGTTGAACATCAAAGCGTACCTTGAACAAGAAAGGGAGATCACGACCCCACTTTTCCGAAACCTTATCACCGAGCACATCCGGATTTTCAAAAATCCAGGACTTCAAGGTCACACCGGACACGCCATTGTCGTCGGTGGTCTGGGCCAAGAAGGAGGGCCCTGACTCGTGGGTGCCCATCCAGAGCTCCGCATATGGCTTGTCGGATTGGATCTCGGACCCCGAGTTAGAAGCGAAGAGGCTGGCGACCCGGGAGTGGTAACCCCGGCGGCCCCAGTCGTAGTTCTGGACAGAGCACCGCAGCCTCTGGAGCTTCCTCGGCTCTTGCAACAAAGAAGGCTGGGAATCCATTGGAGAAAGAGAACGCGTAGAAGGGCCTTAAAGGTAGAGGAGGAGGTATGGAAACTGGCGGTGTACCCTGGCCATATGGGAAAAAGTTCGAGTCTAGTTGCTGCTTTTTGAAGCACCACGAGAGAGGGAAACAACTTCAGAGAGAAAGACACAGAAGGAAAGAGTCGGTGAGTAAAGACGAAGTTTGAGAGACACTGAATGTGGGGTAGCCCGGAACCGTGCGGGCATAGTTTTCTTATCTTTTTGTCTCCGAAATTTACTTCCGACCTCTGTAAGAAATTTATTATTGCTATGTTTGGTTTTGTTTTGAGAATATTTTTTATATTTATTTTTTTAGTATCGGTAAAAGTTTTATTAAAATAAATTTTAAAAAAATTTTAAAACCAAAGCAAACATAACCACATGTTCATAATCAAACTGTACGAAAATAAGCATACAAATGAACTTTCAACTATTTTTGAATAAGCTTGAACTTTTGCAGAAAATACTAAATAATATGTATAATTATTTTAATTTTCAATTATAGATAAAATTAAAAAAACAAACAAACTTTCGTATCCTAATTTTAGCTGCAGTTATCTATAGGAAAATGTCTAGATGTTCTAAGCATACCAAAAGCAGAATTTGTTTTTCCTAAGCATACGAAAGCTATGAAATTAGTTCCCAAATTCTTATTCTTTTGCCCGTTCGATTTGCTTGGCGTATCTGAATACAGAGTGGCTGTGGAGCGAGAAGAATGGGGTAGGGAGATAGCCACGACGCATCACGACAGAACGTGGTTTCGAGTTACGGATAGAATCTAGTGCGTCGAGAATGACAGCGACGAGCCGACGAGAAGCTTTGAATCTGTCGCAGAGGAATGACGGTAAGGAAGGATCAAATTCCACGCAAATGCCCTCCGCCGTTATAATTAAGGAAGTTGGGTTAGGTCGGTGGAGATCGTTCAGTTTTAGGATGCTTTTTGCTTGGGTGTGGTGTGACCGTGTGGTGAGTCAGAAGTCAAATATCTTTTTCGGGATGCGTAGGGCCGGTAACGGACCATCATATGGATTACCATGTGAGGGGTCAATTGGTCATATCCCCAAGGAAATCTAGAGTGTCATTTTCTTCTAAGGACGAGCAAAAATAACACGGGAATGGAGAAATATTATATCATATGCCAAACAAAAAAATTATTATAATAAACAGGCTCATTTGGTATGTACATAAAAAAAACATGTGCATTTGGTATATAATTAAATAAAAAAACATATAGTTTTGCGTGTATATATCTATATATATTATATATATGCACACAGATCCTAGTAGTAAGCGGTTTGTGGTGTAAAGAAATTGTGTCCTAACACATTTGATTCTGATTGACGACCCGAATTTTGACTTGAACAGTTTCTCCCAAAAAAACAAATGATTAGAGAGTTTGGTAATGTGGGGTTACGTCTACCTTTTTCATTGCTAATATTATATTGGAAGAGAATTTAGAAGAATCCCAAACAGAATTTACTAATAAAATAGGAAGTATAATATTAATGGTTAGGTAGCTTTTATGGTACGTACCCTTGTTACCATGAATGTGGACTGGATTCATCTTTATTGCTGAAGATGATTGAGCTTTTCTTTTGGTTTTAATGCTTTTAGTGTAATTATAAGCCCATAAAGGCTCTAATTAGCTAATAATACACGAAGATTAAAACTATTGATGCTATTTTTGGTAATTGGTAGTATTATCGCTATGATCTGAGTTCAGTGTTTGGGTCCTGTCTCTTCGGAAAACATTATAATCTGTTACAATTGTGGTCCACTAATTCCTTTACTAGAGATTCATGCATATATTTTTATATATACTACTCTAGAAAGAAAGAAAAAAAAAACCCTATGACTATACCAAATACTGATTAATTTAGGGCCTTTTAACAATATTAAATGGAAATAGTTAAAAGTATAAAAATCTAAAATAATATAATCTAGTTCCTTAATGGCTAAATATGTGAATCTTCCTTTAATAAACAAATATTAACACATGTTAATCAAAACTAAAAACTACAAAAAGGAAGACGAAAAAAACTCTGTCACCTTGCAAAATAGATGGACATGTTTGTTTGTAAAAGTATTATATAATACAAATATATTCAATAAAATTTGCAAAACAAACATCCAAAATATCAAAAAATTATACACAAACACCAATACCTTTTATACAATCTTCAACAACTTTTTACACAAACTCTAATGCATTAAAAAAAAATTATAACAAATCTTATTTTTCTATAATTTTTCACATAACTCCAATATTTTTTTATTAAACAATTACATCAAATCATCTTTCTCTATAACTTTTTACAAATTATAACAAAAATTAAAAATTTTTAAAAATTTTTTACCAACTTTTACACAAAAACCTATAAAACTTCAATCTACATAAATATTAACAATTCTACAAAAATCTTAAAAATCTTACAATTTTTTACAAAACAAACATACCTTTTGTTTTGACTGAAGGATTGAGTCACACGACTTCTTAATTATAATGAAATATGGTTGGGTAGCTCATGTAATTTGAACAAATTGATTTGGAATATTATGTTTGCCTTGGTATAAAATTGGAAATGATCGAAATTTTAATTTATGATAATTGATAAAAAAAAAAAAGAGGAGAGAGAAAATATGAATGAATTTATTATAATAAAAATAGATGATTTAAGAGATAAAAACATTATTTATAATTATTTTATTAAACTAAAATTTTGAGGCTTAAACAGCACTTTACATATCAGCCAACAGGTAAAAATTCAGGAGGGACCTACATTATTTCAAGGGGGCGGGCGGGGGGGGGGGGGGGGAGAAAAGACTGGGGGCTCTTTGCAATTACCTTAATCTTCATGAAAGTAGGGTTTTAATCACTCTCTCAGAGCTACAGATTCCCAAATCCTCAGCAGTCCGCACCAATGGCGGAATCCATTTCCAGAGCACTCAGGGACGGTGTGCTTGAGGGAGAGCACGCACCGGCTCTCACCATTAAGGACTCCATAGCCTCACCTTTTGGGTTCGACGTCTTCACCCACATCCTCACCCAGCTCTCCTCCAACATTTTGGCGGGAAAATCGCAGTCACGGTAAGTTTGGTCTGTAAACACCGAAGTACGTTTTTTTTTCTGATCCTAAATTATCTGTTTGTTAAATTTGTCAGTGTCAATCTAATTGCAGTGGTCTCGTGCTCGTCGCTTTCTCTCGGAGCCCGTCGTTTTATGTAGAGTTGTTGAAGAGGAGAGGGATAGATGTCCCGTCGTCCCAAAAATGGTGAATCAGCTTTCACAGTCTGCAGGGTTTTATAACTTATGATTATTATTATTATTATCACTATTTATAGCCAGAATTTTACGGATTTATCATTGCCGTGCAAAGTTCCCGAATGTATACCTTATGTTGCCTGTAAATTGAACTCAAGTTCTTATTTTTATCAAATCGTTGTTGTTATTATTGACTTGGGGACTTTGAAACTCAAATATTGTTACAGGATTCAAATTTTGGACTGTTATACGGATCCTCTTGGTTGGAAGGAAAAGCTTGTGGAGCCAGGAAATAACGTGCGGATTTCTAACGAAGCTTCCATCGGAGTTTGTTTGTGTAAGACTGTGAAGGATATGGACAAGTTATTATCTTCGATTATCGAGCTGGGGAAAGGTATGGTTGTATACTACAGGAGTATCCCAGTGCATTTACGTAGTTGTTTCAGTGAAGTTATCTTTCATCTGCTGTCTTTCCTTAGTCGAGTCCGAAAATAGAGTGCATTTTATTGGTCCCTCGAGGAAGTGGTGACGGGGTGGGATTGTTTTGGAGTAAGTCTTAGCGTTTCTTTCATTTTCTCCGTGGGGGTAGGTCTTGGCTTTGAATGTAATCGATTACCAAGCGAAGGGTTTTATTTTTCCTCCTTTCATGTTATTGTTCTTTTTTGTCCCTTATCGTTGATTTCGTGGTGGTTTCTTTTTGGTTGCAGGTTTAGTGGGACAAGGCAGAGTTCGTTTTTGTGTTGCCATAGACTCGGTAATGATGGATTTTATTGTGTAAAATATGAGTATATATTCAAGTTGAGGTTTAGATGAAGTTCAAGCCAGCTGGTTGGTTATAAATTGAGAATCGTACTTTCTCCGTCTTCTGTGTCCTTGTGGTAGTCAATATCATATGAGAAGTCTATGTATCTGGGTGATGCACGGAAACTTCCCTTTGAGTACCAAACATCTAAACTAGAAATTTGGATTCTAGGATGAACACATTGAGGAGTCCTGTCCTTTCTAAGGTTGTTCATGGAAACTTCCTCTTGATTTCCAGTGATCTGCAGTGAAACATTTAATGGAATACTTTTTCCAAGGAAAGTAAATGTCTTGGCGGCTAGTATGTCTTGTTTTATGGGATAAGTTGATGGGTTTCTTCCATTTCTTTAGTTGGATATGCACAGAAATGGCCAGTATGTGTGCTTCCAGTGCGTTGTCCAACTCAGCTGATTTGTATTTGACATCCTTTATCCTTTACTTTTAAATAAAAGTTGTAACAATCAGTTGTTTACATGGCTCTATATTAGGTTATAGTGCAACAGAATTTACATTCAATAAGTATCTTAATGTAATATTGGTTTTCGTTTTATTGTTTTCATTACAATGTGTGTTACTTAGAACGATGCAACTTAAATAAGTCCCCTAAATTGACTAGTTTTGCTAAAACATTTGGCATTAATTTAAAACTAAATGGGAAAGTAAAAATTATGGAGAGTCTACAGGTCTGTATTCAACATGTGCAAGTCCTCCGGATATTTTCTATACTTATTGTTGGGAGACTAGGAAAATCTTGGTTTTTGTTTTTCCTTTGTTGCAACTTCGTGGGAATTTAAATCAAGGGACTGTTAAATTTTTTTTTTTTTTTTTGGGTTAAGAATTTTGCAGGACATAGATTTTATAATGTCTATGCACTTATGCTGTAATGTTCACCTTAGATTCTGGCAATTATCTTGGTGGTCTATCTGCTTGTCTATGCCAGTAGCATTGATGTTTTTCTTTAACTCTGGCACTCTGCTGTATTCTTGCTCTGTTGATGTGTGTGTTGTGATCCATTGTTCTTACATTTATCAGGTAAATGAGATCATAAGACACGCATCTATAGCATCGGTTGCAGGCCTTGTAAGCAACCTTCGTACAAATGGTACATACGTGTTTCATTCTGTCTTGATTGATTACAATTTTCCGCTCTCACAAAGTCTTGTAATTATTGCAGTTTTAATCCTATCGCATCTACCGGAATATTCTTGTGCTGATTTATTGCTCTCTGTAATGCTGCAATTACATCTTCGATTCATAGAGTTAGGCTGCCACGTCTTCTTGGCTGCAAAATCAAAGAATTTAGTGGCTTTTCTGCACTAGTTGATATCTGATTTGTACTTTAGATTGAACTAGGTATATATTGCACCAGAAATGGGTTACAGTCACCCTTCTGTTAGAAAAAAAAATTGATGCAAAAAAAAAAAAAAACAAAAATTGATGCATAAGGTCTGGTTTCAGTTTCTTGTAGTTTCAATATTTGTTTTTTGGTTTCAGATCAAGTGTCGAGTATCTTTTGGTTGTCACATTCAGACCTCCACGAAGACAGGGTCACTGCTGTTCTTGAATATATGTCCTCTATGGTGGCTAGTATAGAACCATTAAATGCAACTGGACAGAGATACGATAGGGAGAACCTTTCTCTAACTGAACATAATTGTTGGAAAGGGAAGCTTCTAGTCCGGTTGAAGCGCAGAAATGGACGTGTTCGAGTGATGGTGATCTCTCTCCCTTCCCTCTCTCTGGAAGAGTCTGCACTTATTTACAAGGCAGAAAGCTGACATATTCTTATTTGTATCCAGTCTGAAGAATTTCATGTTGAACAATCAGTCATTAAATTTACGTCCCTTTCATCCAGAGATGAGATATTAAATCGAAGCCTTTTGCCAGAGGTCAGTTGTGTAGCTTTATCGTGACAAGTTTTAATTGAAGTTTCCCCCCCTCCCTTTCACCCTCTCTTTCACAGACACACTCTCGCACTAGGCACTCAACAATCCATAAACAGATTCAGGAGATCTCTTCTAATTAATCCTGTTACTCCTATCTTCTCCCTGTCGCTTTTTGATCTGTCTCTGGTGCCATCAACAGGTGCAATTCAGTCTACAGTTGTCAGAGAAGGAGCAAATCGATAGGGCTAAAGTCATTCTTCCTTTTGAGCACCAGGGTATGGAACCAGGGATGTGTATCCCATCTGTGTATGCGTGTGTTTTGTAATGACTTCTGCTTGTTTCAGGACATGATAAACACATACAAATTTATGATGGTCGGAGATCTCTTATGGATAGCAAGAACGAGACAGGACCTGTTTCAACTGGATTATCACAAACAAATGAGAGTTGTGGCAAGGGAGAGATAGTATACTTTCGTGATTCGGATGATGAGAGGCCAGATTCTGACGAGGACCCTGATGATGATCTGGATATATAATGGTATGCTCACCTTTCTTGATCTGGGCCATAAGTGTCACATGTTGCTAAAATTTTACCTTCTTGTGAGTTATGAATGAAACGATCTTTTATGATCGGACTGGAGTGGAGTGGGACATCGAGCCTTTTATTCTATCTGTCAGGGATTGTCTTGATAAGAACCAGTAGTTTCAACCATGTGAAGAGGGAGCTCAATTTTGCGGCGATTATGGGCGGTTGATGAGGATTTTGTGGGTGTGATTCCCATTCATTGTATTCCGGGGGCCATGCCATTTTGTCTTCTGATTCCTTTTGTCTTTCGTACTTTCTAGCTTTAAGTTTGTTTGTCAAGAAAAAATAAAATAAAAAATGAAACGATCTTTTGCTGTTTAACTATACAATCTCCATGCCAATTTGACCTTTTTGCATTTTGATTCAATGGGTGCTTTTTTTGTATGAATGCCACTCTAGGCTTCTTTGTTGAATAATAGTGACATCATGTTATAGAAATAACCTTTTTCTAAACATTTCTGATTTTTTTGGGATTTCTTCCCAACCCCCCAAAAAGAATCTTTTTGCCTCTATAATCGTTTATTTCAACTATTTGACAGTGGATGCTTAGAAGTTGCCGGATTGAACAAGGCAAATTATGGACGCTATCTATTCTCAATCAACCCCCAATGCAATGAGCGGAGAATCTCGTGCTTCACCTAGACTGGGGCCTGGGGGCTTGATAACGAGTGTAGTGAAAAGTTTATTCAGAAGAGAGGTTACGATTTAGTGGAGGGCCTGCGGATGGAAATTTTTTTTACTTCTGATTTGTTGTGCCTCTATCCATGACTATGGAATGAATTCATAGCCATGGGATTGCATGAATTGCTATCGAACCTCTTTATGGCGATGTATACTGTTTGGATGATCCACCTTTTCTTCTTTTCTCTCTATTTTTAACTTCTTGAGGTCAATTGGGGGAGTAGGGGTTGTCAAACCTTCGTATTGCGGTAAAGGGGGCGTCATGATGCGGTGCGACAAGGGACATCAACGGCGCGTTTCCGAGGAAAACGCGTGAAAGCGTTATGCTTTTTCTAAAATATACGATCTTCCGGAAGCGAGAGGCAACGAAGAAGGTCGAGAAGGCAGTCGTACAGCCGCGTTTGGTTGTTGCAAGAAAATCGGAAATCTGTTGGTACGTTTCAGAAAAAGAAAAATCTACTTTTATGTCAATTTTCCAGGAAGCTACCTACCCCAAAAAATAGGCTTTCCAGAAACTCGCATGCTAATTCCGTTGCTCCCTAGTTGTCAGACAAATACTCCTAACGATATAAATAGAATCCCAGAGTACCAGACCGGCAATATCTCTGCACGGACAGCTACTTTCAATTCTAAACTCCTTTCAGGCTTTCAGCAAGGAACAGCGACAAAGAAACACTTCCTTCTATTCCCCATTCCAAGAGAAGAAAATGGTGGATCAGAAAATGAACACGCAGGTGTTCCCCTTGACAGCAGTAAATCAGTCGACAAAAAGCTGTGAAGAATCGGCCACATCGCAATCCGATCAGGACCTCCAACGAAAGAAAAGGATCAAGTGGGCTATATACATAGTTGCATTTCTTGTGTTTCAGATACTAGTCATCACGGCGTTTTCACTCACTGTGATGCGTTTTAAGAACCCAAAGGTCAGGTTGGGCGAATTCACGGTCCAAAACTTGACCGCCGGCACCCAGACATCACCTTCCTTTGACATGAACATCGCAGCTCAAGTAAAGATCAAGAACACAAACTTTGGTCCCTACAAATACGATAGCACAAACGCCACGTTCGTGTACCGGGGTTTGACAGTGGGGAAGGCCACAATTCCAAAGGGTAAGGCCGGGATGCTTTCGACCAAAAAAGTTAGCGTCACTGTTAATGTGAATTCAGATGCCCTGCCGAACACCTCGAGTCTTGGAAGTGACTTCAACGGCGGGGTCCTGACGCTGAACAGCCATGCCAAGCTTAATGGTAAAGTGACATTGATGTTGGTGATGAAGAAGAAGAAGTCCCCGGAAATGAACTGCACCATGACCATCAATTTGTCAACGAAGGCGGTCCAAGCTTTGAATTGCAAGTGAACATGTATATATATAAAAGCTTATTATTAATATATTATTTGTTATTTGAATTGCTGTGGCTTTGTTGGCGGGTGAGACTTGGAGCTGGTTTTCATCAATCTATATAACCGCCAAGATTTTGAAGCAATTCTATGATACAAGTCCTGAACAATTCTTCCACATCTAATTTCAGAGTAGTTTCTAAAGCACCAGCACATTTTCATTCGGCAGGTCAAATACATAGACCTTTTAGACGATGAATTAGTATAGAATGGGACGAGGAGGATAGTGGACGATCGTCAAAATTAGCTATATCTGATAGGAAATAAAGGGAAAGCTACGACGTGCACGTAGGCACTGTTGGTGGCGTGGGGCCTTTATTATTATTGTGCAATTTAAATTTAGGTGTTGATCTTCCTCCTCGTTCTGCTGCTTCTGTTTGGCACGGGTGGTCGTCAAAATATGAAAGCTATATCTGATTTTAGGAAATAAAGGTCACAATAATTTGAAAGCTACGAACGTGCACGTACCTGCGCACTGTTGGTGGCGTGGGGTTCCTTCAATTTCCTTTATTATTATTGTGCAATTTAAATTTAGGTGTTGCTATCTAAACGTCACCGTATGATTTGAGCACTACACAACTCTTGACGAATCAATTTAGGCTGCTAATTAATTAGCAACTATATATTTTACTTTAACTTTTGCTGTTTAAATTCTTATTCGAATATCCTTCTAGCTAGCAAAGCATATTCTATATCTTATTGTGAGTATTTGTTAATATATATTTTTGAATTATAATATATGTTAATAGCCCGGACACCCGGTTATGTAAAAAAAAAAATTTATTATTTTAACACATCTATAAGTATCTAAGCAATGAATACGCACGAGCAGAAATTAGAGAAATACTCTCATCTCTCTCTATTTTCTCTAAAACCCTATCTTGTGACTCTCTACATCGCCGCCACCGCTCAGGTCGGTGGGACGAGCCTTAACTCCTTTGTCGACTAACTTCTCTCTGTCCCGATATGCGATTTATTTCGTGAATATATTTTCTTCTTCATTCGTATACTTTATTGTTATTTCTTATTTTGTCTCAAGGAATTCACACTAAAATTTGAAGTCATCTAGGAGTTATTACCGTCTATGCGACTTAGGTATTGTTCGGTTTTTTTGAATTTTTAGGATTATTTTGAATCTTCACAATATAAAAAATTTTACAACCAAACATCATTTTTAACACTACATAAAAATAAATACAACACGCATACCAATAAAATTAACATTATTTAAAAATTTTCAAAACACAAAAAAATTCTCAAAATTCACTATAACCGAATATCTTCTTAGATTTCTTTTCCTCGCCTCTTAATCTATTGCGCTACATATGATCGCCGACGATGTCCTTGGCTTGTGTTGGTGCTTGTGCTTACGTGTGCGTGAATTCCACGCGCTTCTCCTTTTTTAATTGTACTTTTTAATACTTTTTTTTTTCCTCTAAATATAATCATTAATGTTCACTCCTTCATTGTTATAATCCCTTTTTTTATCGGGGACAGATCTGTTCGAATATAATATTCATAGATCTCGTAATATTTGTGATGGAAAATTCTTTCAACCATAAGAAAAGTTATGAAGCCATTCTTACCCACACCCCTAGTAAGCCCCCATTTTCTGCAATCTTTTTTTTTTTTTTTTTTCGTAAGTCAAGTTTCATAAAATGAAACCAAAGCAAGCTACAACCAGGTCAAAAATAAATTGGCAAGATCCCAAAGGAGATCAGAGAAACTATTATATACTTCATACTAGGCAGTAAGAGCGGTAGACAAAGCTACATGAACTTAGACTAGTTAGTAGATACAGCGCCACGACCTGAACACAGTAAGACCCAACAAAGGGCTAGAAAAGATCCATAAGGGATTAGAAGAGCCCACCCAGGAGCAGGATACAACAAAGAAAAGAAACTAACAAGGCCAAGCAAGGCCAACACAACCAACAGCAAAAGACAAGAAACACAAGCCAAAAAATGGAATAAGCAAACCACCACATGCGAGTGGAGAGACCAAACACTGACGACCTATGCATCGCTGGAAAATCACCGAGAACAAGGAGAAACTGACGTGCACGTGGGGTGCGTGAGATGCCAAGTGCCACCCAATGGAGGCCAGACCGGAGCGTTTGAGTTCGCTGGAGGAGCAGAAGGCATCTGGCTAGGCTGTGTCCACCGATGATGCACAGGAACACCGAAATCTAACCTTCAAGATTTCGAGCCAAAAGAGACAAGGAGAGGGAGAGGAAGAAGAAAAAAGACCAAAGAAGAGGGGGAGAGAGGGGAGAGAAGGGGAGGAGGGCTACGGGAAGAGCCGGAGCTCCTCCCGCTACCGAAAAACAATGGAGAAAGGGGGGCTAGTGTTTTTCTTCTTGTTCATTATTTCTTTGTTGTTGCAGGGAAGGTTTCTCAAGTCAAAAGAGACTACGTGTTTAATTAATTGTATTAAGTTTAATCTCACGAATTGTACTTTCTCTGTCTTCTGTCCTTGTGGTAGTCAATATCATATGAGAAGTCTATGGCTGTGTTTGGATTGATCTCAAAATCGTTTTACAATAATTTTTTTTTTATCAATTTCAATACATTTTCACCAATCTCAATAATTTTTTACAAATTTCAACAACTTTAATACATTTTTCACCAATTTCAAAAGAATCTACACTACTTCAAAAAAAGAAACAAATAAAAAACTGTTTTGAGATCTAAACCAAACATAAGCTTTGTATCTGGGTGATGCGTGGAAACTTCCCTTTGAGTACCAAACATCTAAACTATAAATTTGGATTCTAGGATGAACACATTGAGGAGTCCTGTCCTTTTCTAAGGTTGTGCATGGAAACTTCCTCTTGATTTCCAGTGATTTGCAGCGAAATATTTAAGGTCCATTTGTTTCATTGTAAATCACTTTTTTTTGTAAAGCAGTTTCCAATACATTATGTTTCCAAAAAATATTTCTAATTTTCGGTGTTTGGTTGTTATATTAAATATATTTTCTGAAAGTTTTTTTCAATATTTTTGACATATTTTATATTTTTCGTAATTTTATATGATTAATAAACTTAATTTTTAACATCAATTTGAAATAAAACAAAATAAAGTTTTCGAGAGAGTAAGAAAAGGGGTCGGGTTCCTTTGAATGTTTTGGTTTCGGGTTAGAAAATCGAATAATAACCTGATTTTTTTTTCAGGTTCGTGTTTCAAAACCCAACCTTGACCCTAAAAAAAGCTAAAACCGTCAGGATTAAGTTTCTTTGAATGCTTTAGTTTTGGGTTAGAGACCTGAACACGAACCTGATTTTTTTTTTTCATGTTTCAAAACCAGACTTGACCTCGAACAAAGCTAAAACTGTCAGGGTCGGGGTTTTTTTTTTTTTAATGATTTGTTTTGGGTTAGAGAAGCGAACACGAATCTGATTTTTTTCGGATTCATGTTTCAAAACTTGACCCGACCCTGTAAAAAGCTAAAATCGTCGGGATCGAATTTTTTTGAATGGTTTGGTTTTGGGCTAGAGACGGGAACACGAACCTGATTTTTCTCGAGTTTATGTTTCAAAACTCGACCCCAACCTTGAAAAAAGCTAAAATTGTCGGAGTTGGTTTCTTTTAAAATTTGGTTTCAGGTTAGAGACACGAACACAAACTTGATTTTTCTTGAGTTCATGTTTCAAAACCCAACCCTAACCTCGAAAAAGGTTAAAACCGTAGGGGTCGAATTCTTTTGAATGATTTGGTTTCGGGGTAAAGACTCGAACACGAATTTGATTTTTTTCGAGTTTATGTTTTAAAACTCGACCCTGACCATGATGTAACCCGACCAGTTTGGGTTGAATTGGGTCAATTTCGAGTCAGGAGGTCAGGTCGATTGATTTTTGGTCACTCCTAAGATTAGGAGAGATAGCTCAGGAAAGAAGATACTAGTTTCAAAAAGTAAACAACTTTCAGAAAAGTAGAGCTATCTTTTATAGTTGATCGAATTGAGTTTCAGTTTACCTTATTTTATAAGGCTCCCCAAACAGTCGAAGTATTTTTCAGAAAGTAAAATACTGTAAAACAAACGGAGCCTTAATGAAATACTTTTTCCAAGGAAAGTAAATACCTAATTGGCGGCTAGTATGTCTTGTTTTGTGGGATAACTTGATGGGTTTCTTCCATTTCTTTTGTTGGATATGCACAGAAATGGCCAGTATGAGTGCTTCCAGTGCGTTTTCCAACTCAGCTGATTTGTATTTGACACACTTTATCCTCTTTAGAGTCTCATTTCAGACAAGAAGGGATGCATGGTAAGCTTGTGAATCCCTAACTGTCTATTGTTTAATAATGACACTTCAAAACCTCCATAATTTAGTAGTTCAGTTATATGCTTATTGCTTTTAAATAAAAGTTGTAACTATCAGTTGTTTACATGGCTCTCTATTAGGTTATAGTTCAACAGAATTTATATTCAATAAGTATCTTAACGTAATATTGGTTTTCGTTTTATTGTTTTCATTACAAAGTGTGTTACTTAGAACAATACAACTTAAATAAGTCCCCTAAATTGACTAGTTTTGCTAAAACATTTGGCATTCATTGAAAACTAAATGGGAAAGTAAAAATTACGGAGAGTCTACAGGTCTGTATTCAACATGTGCAAGTCCTCCGGATATTTTCTATACTTATTGTTGGGAGACTAGGAAAATCTTGGTTTTTGTTTTTCCTTTGTTGCAACTTCGTGGGAATTTAAATCAAGGGACTGTTAACTTTTTTTTTTTTTGGGTTAAGAATATTGCAGGACATAGATTTATAATGTCTATGCACTTATGCTGTAATGTTCACCTTAGATTCTGGCAATTATCTTGGTGGTCTATCTGCTTGTCTGTGCCAGTAGCATTGATGTTTTTCTTTAACTCTGGCACTCTGCTGTATTCTTGCTCTGTTGATGTGTGTGTTGTGATCCATTGTTCTTACATTTATCAGGTAAATGAGATCATAAGACACGCATCTATAGCATCGGTTGCAGGCCTTGTAAGCAACCTTCGTACAAATGGTACATACATGTTTCATTCTGTCTTGATTGATTACAATTTTCCGCTCTCACAAAGTCTTGTAATTGTTGCAGTTTTAATCCTATCGCATCTACCGGAATATTCTTGTGCTGATTTATTGCTTTCCGTAATGCTGCAATTACATCTTCGATTCATAGAGTTAGGCTGCCACGTCTTCTTGGCTGCAAAATCATAGAATTTAGTGGCTTTTCTGCACTAGTTGATATCTGATTTGTACTTTAGATTGAACTAGGTATATATTGCACCAGAAATGGGTTACAGTCACCCTTCTGTTAGAAAATTGATGCAAAAATTGATGCATAAAAAAAAGATCAAAGTATGCACCTAATTCTTGGTCCTCTATTCTAGTATAGAACCATTAAATGCAACTTGATAGAACCTTTCTCTAACTGAACATAATTGTTGCTTCTAGTTTTGGACGTGTTCGAGTGATGGTGATCTGGAAGAGTCTGCACTTATTTTGACATATCTTATTTGTATTCTGAATTTCATGTTGTCAGTCATTAAATTTACGTCCCTTTCATCCATCGAGCCTTTTGCCAGAGGTCAGTTGTGTAGCTTTATCGTGACAAGTTTTAATTGAAGACAGACACACTCTCGCACTAGGTCCACTGCTGTGTCGCTTGAATCAATGCAATTCAGTCTACTCAAATCGATAGGGGTGAGCACCAGGGTATGGAACCAGGGATGTGTATCCCATCTGTGTAGTAATGACAGGACATGATAAACACATACAAATTTATGATGTCGGAGATCTCTAGCAAGAACGAGACAGGATACGAGTTGTGGCAAGGAGAGATAGTATACTTTCGTGATTCGGATGATGAGAGGCCAGATTCTAACCCTGATGATGATCTGGATATATAATGGTATAATCTGGGCCATGTCACATGTTGAAATGGGAAGCTTCTGTCCGGGGCGCGAAATGGACGTGTCGAGTGAGTGATCTCTCTCCCTTCCTCTCTCTCTGGAAGAGTCTGCACTTATTTACAAGGCGGAAAGCTGACATAGTCTTATTTGTATCCAGTCTGAAGAATTTCATGTTGAAAAATCAGTCATTAAATTTACGTCCCTTTCATCCGGAGATGAGATATTAAATCGTAGCCTTTTGCCAGAGGTCAGTTGTGTAGCTTTATCGTGACAAGTTTTAATTGAAGTTTCCCCCCCTCCCTTTCACCCTCTCTTTCACAGACACACTCTCGCACTAGGCACTCAACAATCCATAAACAGATTCAGGAGATCTCTTCTAATTAATCCTGTTACTCCTATCTTCTCCCTGTCGCTTTTTGATCTGTCTCGGGTGCCATCAACAGGTGCAATTCAGTCTACAGTTGTCAGAGAAGGAGCAAATCGATAGGGCTAAAGTCATTCTTCCTTTTGAGCACCAGGGTATGGAACCAGGGATGTGTATCCCATCTGTGTATGCGTGTGTTTTGTAATGACTTCTGCTTGTTTCAGGACATGATAAACACATACAAATTTATGATGGTCGGAGATCTCTTATGGATAGCAAGAACGAGACAGGACCTGTTTCAACTGAGAGTTGTGGCAAGAGAGAGATAATATACTTTCGTGATTCGGATGATGAGAGGCCAGATTCTGATGAGGACCCTGATGATGATCTGGATATATAATGGTATGCGCACCTTTCTTGATCTGGGCCATAAATATCACATGTTGCTAAAATTTTACCTTCTTGAGAGTTATGAATGAAACGATCTTTTAATGATCGGACTGGAGTGGTAGTGTGGGACATCGAGCCTTTTATTCTTTCTGTCAGGGATTGTCTTGATAAGAACCAGCAGTGGTGCTTCAACCATGTGAAGAGGGACCTCAATTTTGCGGCCCATAATCTGGCAAAATGGGCGGTTGATGAGGATTTTGTGGGTGCGATTCCCATTTATTGTATTCAACTATCTTTTGCTGTTTAACTATAAAATCCCCATGCCAATTTGACCTTTCTGCATTTTGATTCAATGGGTGCTTTTTTTGTATGAATGCCACTTTAAGCTTCTTTGTTGAATAATAGTGACATCATGTTATAGAAATAACCTTTTTCTAAACATTTCTGATTTTTTGGGATTTCTTCCCAACCCCCCAAAAAGAATCTTTTTGCCTCTATAATCGTTTATTTCAGTTATTTGACAGTGGATGTTTAGAGGTAAGCCTGATTGGACAAGGCAAATTATGGATGCTATCTATTCTCAATCAACCCCCCATGCAAAGAGCGGAGAATCTCGTGCTTCACCTAGACTGGGGATGGAAATTTTTTTTACTTCTGATTTGTTGTGCCTCTATCCATGCTCTGGAATGAATTCATAACCATGGGATTGCTTGAATTGCTATGAACCTCTTCTATGGCAATGTATACTGTTTGGATGATCCACCTTTTCTTCTTTTCTCTCTATTTTTAACTTCTTGAGGTCAATTTCGGGAGTAGGTGGTTGTCAAACCTTCGTATTGCAGTAAAGGGGGCGTCATGATGTGGTGCGATAAGCGACATCAACGGCGTGTTTCCGAGTAAAACGCGTGACAGCGTTATACTTTTCCTAAAATATATGATCTTCCAGAAGCAAGAGACAACAAGAAAGAAGGTCGAGAAGGCAGTCGTACAGCCGCGTTTGGGGTTCTTCCGTGTGGTAAAAGAAAAAGAAAAATCTTTTTATGTCAATTTTCCAGGAAGGAAGCTACCTACCCGAGAAAAAAAAGGCTTTCCAGGAAACTCACATGCCAATTCTGTCATTCCCTCGTTGTCAGATAAATACTCCGAACAATATAAATAGAATCCCAGAGTCCCAGATCGGCAATATCTCTGCACAGACAGCTCCCTCCAATTCTAAACTCCTTTCAGGCTTTCAGCAAGGAACAACGACAAAGAAACACTTCTTTCTATTCCCGGTTCCAAGTGAAGAAAATGGTGGATCAAAAAATTAACACGCATGTGTTCCCCTTGACACCAGCAAATCAGTCGACAAAAAGCTGTGAAGAATCGGCGACATCGCAATCCGATCAGGAGCTCCGACGAAAGAAAAGGATCAAGTGGGCTATATACATAGTTGCATTTCTTGTGTTTCAGATACTAGTCATCACGGCGTTTTCACTCACTGTGATGCGTTTTAAAAACCCAAAGGTCAGGTTGGGCGAATTCACTGTCCAAAACTTGACCACCGGCACCCAGACATCACCTTCCTTTGACATAAACATTGCAGCTCAAGTAAAGATCAAGAACACAAACTTTGGCCCCTACAAATATGATAGCACAAACGCCACGTTCATGTACCGGGGTCTGACAGTGGGGCAGGCCACAATTCCAAAGGGTAAGGCCGGGATGCTTTCGACCAAAAAAATTAGCGTCACTGTTAATGTGAATTCAGATGCCTTGCCGAACGCCTCGAGCCTTGGGAGTGACTTGAATGCCAGGGTCCTGACGCTGAACAGCCATGCCAAGCTTAATGGTAAAGTGACATTGATGTTGGTGATGAAGAAGAAGAAGTCCCCGGAAATGAACTGCACCATGACCATCAATTTGTCAACGAAGGCGGTCCAAGCTTTGAATTGCAAGTGAACATGTATATATCTAAAAGCTTATTATTAATATATTATTTGTTATTTGAATTTCTGTGGCTTTGATGGGGGGTGAGACTTGGAGCTGGTTTTCACCAATCTATATAACCGCCAAGATTTTGAAGTAATTCTATGATATAAGACCTTTTAGACTATGAATTAGTATAGAATGGGACGAGGAGGATGCCTAAGTGGATCTTCCTCGTCGTTCTGCTGCTTCTCTTTTGGCGCGGGTGGTCGTCAAAATATTGTAAGCTATATCTGATTTCAGGAAATAAAGGTCACAAAAATTGAAAGCTACGAACGTACGTGCACGTACCTGTGCACTGTTGGTGGCGTGGGGTTCCTTCAATTTCTATTTTCCTTTATTATTATTGTGCAATTTAAATTTAGGTGTTGCCATCTAAACGTCACCGTATGATTTGAGCACTATACCTTTTTGCTGTTTAAATACTTATTCGAATTTCGAATATCCTTCTAGCTAGCAAAGCATATTCTATATCTTATTGTGTATAATATTTGTTAATATATTTTTTTGAACCATAATATATGTTAATAGCTCAGACACCCAGTTATAAAAAAAAATATTTATTATTCATTTACACATCAATTAGTATCTAAGTAATGAGTAGTGCAATTGCAAATTGGGGAAAAGAATTACTCCTCTCTTTCTCTCTCCATTTTCTCCAAAACCCTATCTTGTGACTCTCTGTATCACCACTCGGGTCGGTGGGACGAGCTTCAACTCCCTCGTCGACCACCTTCTCCCTGCCCCTATCTTTATTCAGTTTTTTTGGTGAATCTATTTTCCTTTTCAATTGTATACTTTGTTGTTTTTTCTTATTTTGTCTCAAGGAATTCATACCAAAATCTGAAGTCATCTAGGAGTTATTACTGGCTGTGCAACTAAGATCTGTTTTCCTTGCCTCTTAACCTGTCATGCTCCATATGATCGCCATCGATATCCTTGGCTTGTGTTTGTGTTCCTACTTGTGCTTGTGCTTTTACGTGTACGTGTGCGTGTGAACTCCACGCGCTTCTCCTTTTTCAATTGTACTTATTAATTATTATTTTTTCTCTAAATATAAATTAATTAATGCTGATTGTTGTTTCCCTTTTTTTATCAGGGACAGATCTGTTCGAATATAATATTCACAGATCTCGTAATATCATAATATTTGTGATGGAAAATTCTTTCAACCATGAGAAAAGTTATGAAGCCATTCTGAACGACACCCCTTGTAAGCCCCCATTTTCTGCAATCCTTTTCTTCTTGATCATTGTTTCTTTGTTGCTGCAGGGAAGGCTTCACAAGTCAAAAGAGACTATGCGTTCAATTAATTGTAGTAAGCGTTTGTTTTAAAAATTTTAATAAAATTTTGTGTTGGTGTTAAAAAAGAAGTAGTATTGAAATTGGTAAATGAGTGATAAAAAAAATATAAGTAAAAGTAAAATTAAAAAATGTGTTTAATAAAAGTAAAATTTTATTAAAATTTTTGTTTAATAAGAGCCATGTTAATCTCACCAATTTGGGCATTTATTTTAATTAATTTCTTTCATTTTTTTGTCAATGTTACGAGGATTTGTATAAATTATATATTCTAGGGCTAGATTTGTTTCCTTTTATTATTCTATGTTTAGATGTTATGATCATGTCTTGCTTTAAAAAATAGAAAAAAATGACCATACAAAATGATTAACATTTGCGTGTTTTATGGAAAAAAAAAAAAAAGAGTTGTGAATAATGTGTAATATGTATTTAGCCTTGGGAAACCCAGCCCGAAGCCAAATTTTGCTGGGCTAGCCTTGTTCACTTTTCATTTGGAACAAACGCTGGCCAGTCTCAGTAGTAAGGGATTTTGCAGCCGGAGGTGAGTCCCAGGACTGCCAGTCACGAGCTCACAAAGCAGCTTGGCCCATTAATCACACTTATTTCTCTGAAAATTTCACGATTCACCATGCAAGCAGATCTTTTGGAAGCTCAGATATTTCGAACTCTCCAAGTATCCCTCTCTCACGTAAACAGTCCATGCTTATTTCGAACTCTCCAAGCGTCCCTCTCTCACGCAAACAAATCCATGCTTCTTTAGATTCCTTGGTTGAGAAAGAATTATAGAGGTATTCTATCATGTGATAATCTGTTGTCCATATTGATTTATTACTTCCGCATTATATTTGTGTTGCTTTAACTCTTTTGAAATTTACTGATTGAGTTTGGGAAGAGTACGCAGATTTTAAGTGGTTATAGTATTAAAGAAAAATCATAATCTATTCAACCCCTCTTCTAGGTTCAGCAACACTATTGAGTCTTGAACCGTCTACTTTATTTACAGCCTAAGAAAAATTAAAACCATGTAGCTTACCAATATGGAAGAAGTAGTAGTGATAGTCGGAGCTGGTCCCTCTGGCTCTGGCCTTGCAACTGCTGCATGCTTATCTTATCTCTCAATTTCTCATGTCGTCCTGAAAGAGAAGATTGTTCCGTGTCTTACATAGACAGTTATGTTTCTCAGTTCAATATGAATCTTCGTTATTGTTCTTTTGAATCATTCTTTTATGATATAACTGAAGGGAAATGGAGGGTAGAAGTTAAGAATATCCTCTCAGGAGAAATGGAAGTTTATATTGCTGAATTCTTAGTCGTTGCGAGTGGAGAAAATAGCCAAGGTTTTATCCCTACCTTGCCTGGGTTAGATACTTTTCTTGGAAAGATCGTTCATGCTAACGAATATAAATCAGGTTCAAGTTATCAAGATAAAGAAGTTTTGGTTGTCGATTGTGGTAACTCAAGCATGAAAATTAGCTACGACCTCTCGAACTTTGGTGCTCACACCGTAATTGTTATTTGAAGCCCAGTAAATTCTCTCTCTGTTAATTCCCTTGCCTTCCTTTTCTGAATGCAAGAAAAGTTGTCAATCACTCTAAATTTTGGGTCTTCTCTTAATTCAGTACCTCCATATCGATACAATATCTGAGCTCTAAATTTCTTGACTAAATGCATGAAACAAAACTAAAATAAATTTTCCTTTCTGAGCTCAAAATATTATCTTGCATACATTGTCACTAATGATGTGATATCAAGTGATCGAGATCACATATAGCATTACTTAGGGTTATCTCATCCTCTTCGCCTTGAATTCCTAACACTTTGCTAATGTCGTCCATATTTCAAATTCTCCATTCTCTTGTAATGGTTTACCAGGTGTTCCCAGGTATAGCGACGATTGATGGAAGCGATGTGGAGTTTGAGAATGGTACTCAGAAAAGGTTTGATGCTATAGTCTTAATTCGCAACCGGTTATAAAAGCACTATAACTAGCTGGCTCAAGGTCCATTGATATCCTTTTCTTCTTTCATACTACGTCTACGACAAACTTTTATCCTCTAAACTTAGGAGATCACAAACCTGAATGCAAATTTCTGTGCAGGATTACCAATTCATTGTCAAGAGTGACAGGATGCCAAGGAACGATTATCCTAACCATTGGAAGGGACAATGCGGTGTCTACTGTGCCGGACTGTCGCACAGGGGACTACTCGGAATTTTTGACGACGCAAGAGCAATTGCAAATGACATTTCCAAGGTCATTCAGGACAGAAAGAAAGAGGCTTTGCCGATGCTTCACAACGTTTGAATGCTCTTCGATGTTACGTACATGTCTCAAGACACCTGCATGTATAGTCGTAATAAATAATCTGATGTCGTCGAGTGGGTATTGTCACCCCTATGTGTCATATCTGTATGGTCTATGCTTCATGTCTCTCTGTATGGGTTACTTATGGTTACCTAGCTAGGTCTTGAGACATCGAACAACTTAGTGTTGTCTAGGTCTCAGGACTCGGTATAGCCGTAGGACTATGGCATGGTTATGGTGAGTTTATCCTTTGTAATGTTAGTCTATGTATGTTTAATAAGTAAATAAGACGAGCTGTCTTTTTCTCTTAATGGATCATAACTTGGTTTTGTTCTGTTTCTGTATTCATGAAAAATTTTGAGTTGTGTTTTTTAGTAAATGTCGATGCCATCGAGATGGTATGTGGTCATCAATGAGGATCGGAGTGACTAGACACCCAAAGTTGGGGGTCTACCATACTCTAAAGTTAATCTGTATATAGTGCCATCTTCTCATCCATCTCTATCTGAGTAGGGCAGTGTTATGGATTTATTCCTTATTGCAAGATAAATGACGCGAACCCAGTAAAGAAAATGCCACACGGAAAGCCACAAACAAGCATTTTGTTGTAGAGGTACTGATTGCTTAGGCATCTATAAATTCTCATGTCAGGAGGAAATAAAGCGTATATCTATGGATTCTTGTGTCTTAAAGTGGCAACTAGACCACCCCATATATATATATATATATAAATGTATGTATGAGCTTTTCAGAAACAATACTGAGAGGAATTTGCACAATTTAAATCTGGGAGTTCAGGGAAAGCCACTTATCAGGCTGAAGCGTCTTCCATGTGTTAATATAGTTGATGTTTAAAAGCCCCATGGTTGCTGTTAGCGTAATTCCAAGAAAAAATAACAGAGACTACATTTGAGCTTTGCAGTCGTTCAAAACCATACTTGGGTATTCATGATTCATGCACTTTCAACCACACTAAAAGAGAAATGTTACACCAGGTTTCAACCGCCATTGAGTGCAAAATAAATCGATAAAAAAAATATTTCAATAAAGAATTATCATGTATGTGATCTAACCCTCAATAGGAAAGGGCTAAAAGAATAAAGCCATGTAAGCAGGAATGGCAAGTCCACGCTCTAGCTATCAAATGAATCAATAAGTGAGGTCTATAAACAGTATTACGCAATCATTGAAGAACTTCCAAAAAAATAGGTGAGCATGGTGGCCCCGGCAATACCAGGAATAGTTAGAACCGGCATCTCTGGACCTGGAGAAAAGAGCAGCAGAAGCAAATAAAAACGACGATGTCCGAGGAAGTTTTCCCTAAGAATAACCATGAAATTCATTGCTATAACTAGAGGACGTATGTTCATCCTTATTACCTTAATTTCCAATATGCATATGCTTAAGAGAAGAAGAAAACAGAAAATGAATAAAAACAATATTACAATAGCAACATCAGGAGCTAAGGGCTTTCAGCATCAGATGATAAGCAGAACATCTTCTCATAAAGTAAATGTCTAAGCAAGCTGAACAGGGAATTATTAAGCATGTAGCATACTATTTTTAACAACTAGATATTACTCTTGATTGATAAGAAAAGCATTTGAAAACATCACGCTTAAAAATATTTAGGACACATGCATAAAACATGATACTTCCTAACTAAACCAGGATTCAGATTATTTATCGCAAAGTAAAATCACTTGATTAATAAGAGGCATAATGAGAAGCTTTATACATTCCTTGGGATCTGATAAAACATCATCTTTCTGCATTATATTCCAGTTTAGTCCACTTGATTTTCTCAGCATCCTAAGTTTCTCCAGACTAAAGTTGTCAATACATGAAAAGCAACCTAGCGCAGGTCATGGCAGCTATATTTAAGTCTTATTTTGTTGCTGTTGAAAAAATTTGAAATGATGGATCAATGCCTTCAAATGCAATACAAGTAATTTAATTGTTTTTGATCATTCATATAAATATTCAATAATCAGGTTGCATCGAGAAGCAGGTTGTACCTCAAGATAAGATGACAAGTCCAAGATACAAGGACGCGGAAAGAAACAAAAATGATAGAATTCCCCTGCAAGTTAGAACTCACCATAAGACTAATATAGAAGTGAACATTAACAATGTATCATTAAGACATCTAGATCCTAGACAATGATCCATTTTATGCTTGGGTATTCATGCTATAGGCATACTGTGACGCTCACCAAATTACTCCCCATCCAACCCCATTACAAGGGCAGGGGCAAACTTCTGCAAACTTCTCAGCATCGCTGGAGTTGACTCTTCGAGATATCAGATCATCATATATATCTGGGCCACCAAGATCTATATCAGATGGCTTTTCTAATTGAGTAAAATAACAGGATTGGATTATGAGTACATGAATATACCGTAAACTGAAAACAAACTGTTCATCACACCTGCAGTTTCCAAAATCATACGTAAGCCATTCCAGTGGAGGGATTAAATATTAAGAAGCAAATTCATGTCTGAAAAACTGAGAACTAACAGGATCAGAGTGTACCAATGAAGAGAATGACATAGCGAAGGATACGGACTGTTGTTGTTTCTTGCAGAAGCCATACTATGGCAAGTAAAACAATGAATCCTGAGAGATTCAGATAGTATAATATCAATAATGAGAGCATGCTAGACTGCCGATATCATTAAATCAAAAGTCCTTAGCAAGATCATGAAAGCACTCACCAATACAAAGTCCTCGAAGTGTCCACTTGTTGAACAAATGCAATAGCAAGTAAGAGTTCAGAAATTTAATTCTTTAGAGGCGTATTTAAGGGGGAAAGAGGAAAGCAAACGAATAAACCAACCAACGAGTGGAGTTTGTAAATGAATTTGTATGTGGCATACAAAATAAAACTGCTGCAGCATTTATACCCATCTTACATTTTTGGCAATAAAGAGCACAACCAACAGAGCTAGTGCAAAACAACCAGCAGCAATTCTTGCAGAGAGGATATTTGTAGATGCCAGTATCAGGGCCATTCCCCAAAAAGATGAACCAAGATCTGGATGACAAAAAGTGTGCAATTTAGACAGACTATGGCCATCACTAGGAAGCAGCTTGTGTGAAATTGAAGATCACACAACGAACAGAGAATGTGACAAAAATTCAAAGGCAGAAAAAGTCCATTGGAGTAGACAGAATCCAATGTTTGAGTCTTTTCATGGATTAATATGAGAACAACTTTGAATGCATGACAATTTGGCACTACAAAGCACTTCTATAGAGATGTAATGTTCCTTTGCCATATTCCATGTCAGATGTTAATATAAGTGGAGGGCCGTTAAGTTTAAAGTTCATGGAACGGTCCTTACCCATAACACTTATGGCCAAAAGAGTTGGAATTTTAAAGGAAGAAAAAAGTTTTGTGCAAGGGAAATTCAGAAGACTTAGAAAGGAACTTTTCACTTGGGGGATATCTAAGGGGGCTGGAATGCAATTTTGTGAGCATTCTGGGGCATTTCTTGTAATTATGGGTCCTACAATGGATGCGAATTACATGTTTTTGATTCCCTAGGGTTAGCAAATAACCTATGACTAATTATTGCTTTAAGAAAGGTCACAAATTTTGGGTAGAAAGATATTTTTGAGCTTGCTCTGTTTTACCACTCCTATCTTCTCTTTCCATTCATTTTCTTTCCCTCCTTAGCCTAGTTGTTGGGTTGACATCTCTCTTCCTCCCTCGCTTTAGTCTTCTCTTCCTATTGCTTTCTCTAAAGTGACCATCCGCCCTCTAGGTAACGTCGCACAGAGTTGCAGACAATAGGCTGCCTGAAGCACAACTTGAACGTGTCCTGAACTCCACATTGGGGTATCTACTAGAAAAAGTGTGATTCTCAATAAAGAGGCGGCAGAAGGGAGATATAACTCTATGCACATGTGCTTACACTCCACAGAGAGACTCAAAACAACACTCTGTTTCTTGTCCTATTAATGCCTCTATCAATGTCCACACAACATAGCGTGAGCAATAAGATACTTGCTAGGAGGGATGACCAGAATATTACATCCCGCAGGCAAGATCACCCAATAAGCTCCACCACGTGTTCGTGTTACCCCACCCTCATTTGCATGAACCTCCATCCCTTCCACCTGCGTGTTAATTACATCATAATACAATGATTGAGCATACTCCAGAACAGAAAGCCAGATAATAGTCAAGTTTCTTGCAATAGCATTTAGAATTTTAATGGAAGCTAGACTTAAAATATTAATTTATATCTCAACTTGTTCATGCATCACGATGAGGCACTAATCGTTGTTAAAATTGATACAGGAACTTCTTAAGAGTCCCAATTCATAGGTTTAAAAACTGGCGGAGTGAACTTCCAGAATGGAGATATTTAATGAATTTCGATGGAAGTTAAGCCAAAAAATCTGGTCCCAGAAAACTTAAAAGTTGAATGAGGCAATATGGACAAGAACGAGAATATCTCGAACCCATCTGTACTGTAGAAACACTGGTACACAAACCAAAAACTCCACAATGATCACTAGAGAACTCGAAAAATAAAATCTATGTTATTTCCCATAACGAGTGGTGTAGCTTTTGCTGAATGTAAACGGGTAGGAAGGTAGCACCCTGCAGGTGCACTGGGTCCTGGCGGTAGGGGTGCGTGTAATCAGGCATAATAAGAGTACAAGTCTGGATAGAAATGCTTTTTCTAGGTGTGTTGGGTCTATTGCTTACACAGGCAAGTTTTTATAGACTGGTTTTGAAACAGAAATCTAGAAGAAAGTCCATGGAGCATTCAGACTCTTGGCAAATGCAGGGCTGATAGATTTTCATAACTGGGCTGGAAAGTGAGATGGACAGTTAATGATTGCAGAAGAGAAGAAATTCAACTATTAAGGTGCCTTTGCTTTCCACAAGTCATCAGCATAAATGACAAAAAGAAACTTTGAAATAACTTTCTACTGGAATGTACTAATGTACTGGCCTTTTTTTTTTTAACTTTTTGTTCTCTTTCCTGAAATCTTATTCATCCACACTATTGGAGCATCTCAGAATGAAACACTCAGGCAGCAAGACTTGAAGGATACTGCTTCAAAAGGAAACTTTTGTTTAGCTGGGGGGATTAACTGTTAAGGCTAGTATGTTCCAGTTCAAAAGAAGGCTGGGCAGCAAGTACAGCGAACCTCCTAAGGCATGTTGATAACAAACTAATGGTTTATATGTAGAGGTTATAGACACTTGGCATAGGCTAACGGAAACCAACAAGGGAGCCGCTTTTTGAGATCTGTGTAGCCAGAAACGTTTATTTGAGTTCTCCAGTTTTAGTAGCTTGGTTTTGCAAATTGCCAAGCAGAGAGCCACCAAGGGGGTTTTTTTTCTCTTTTGCTAAGATAATTAAGGTGTTAAGTGCAAAGTCAGTCTCAATTGCCAACTCCATTTATGCCAAAGCAATTGCTAGCAACCCAAGTCTGCTACTCTGAAATTGAGGACCCGAGTCATTTTTGCGGCTAGCTGAGAGCTCTGATCTTTGTGCATATAAGCATGCGCACAAAGAGAGAAATGCAGCTCTTTCCTTTTCACTTTTTGGAACTTTTCTACTACATAGGATGTCTTCCACGAAAAAAGAGCAAGGTATAGAGGAGTGAGGCCTTGATCGTAAAGAGAAAAAACAGATATATCTATTACAAATAGTAAGTTTATCTCACGACCAAGAAACAGACAGCATTGATAACATAGTAGCCAAGGGAACACTAGCTCCATCCTTATTCCCTGGCTTAAAGTTGTGAACAAATAAACCAATGACACCATTTGATTGTGCTTAGACTCTGACCAAGTGAAAACTACAATGATGATCAACAACTTTTAGCTGTAGAAGAAACCCAAGATATTTAATCCAAGGAATCAAAAGACATTTGTGTACTGTACTCTCAGAAACACTTCAAAGCCAAAGATCTATAGCTAACTAACAAAAATTTACTGAATACATTTCTAAAACAATTTTGAGGCAAACTCAAAAGTAGTAGGTTAGATAATTTATGATTATCAGAACACTATCATTCATTGGTATTACACTAGAGTGCTTATTAGAATTTGAGCGAATAGATAAATATTTGTTTAAGTGAGGTCTCAGTATTAGTCAAGCTATTTGATCATAGCATTGAAGCATCAAAGTTTTAGAAAGAGCTTTTTACCTGGCCACACGTGAGTTTGCAAGCAATTGCATGACTTGCTTCATGCAGGAACACTGTGATGAGCTTAAAGGGTGTCAACAGTACGGTTCTCCATAACTATAACCATAGAAACAAAACTTCTGCATCAATTATTGGTGCACAGAAGAAATCCCAGCTCATCTATGATCAATGAGAATAGTGAATATAAGAGCTTCTTTTTCTGCAGGATTACACTATTACATATACTCTAAGAATTTATAGGGTTGAATCCACTAAACACATTTTTGAAAGTCAAACTCAAATTACATTAAGCGATCTTTGTCATCGTGCTCTTTATTCTCAACCCTATACCTGTATCAGCCTATTAGGTCACAGGACAGCCAATATCTCTTCTCCATAATTGCAAGCACTATCTCGCCTTTCCCTTACCTGAAATTGCCTTTGTTATCAACCTCAGAGATCTTTAAAGCATCACAGGTACCGGGTACGCCTGACCCAACCCCCGGAGTAACTTCTTCTCATGTTGTCCTTTATGAGATCCCGCCAACTTCTAACAATGCTCATTTACTGCTCTGTTTGCCTACTGATGACTACGATGATTTAAAGCTAATTGAGAATACATTCTCAAGTCCTATCCAAAACCAATTCATGGTTGAGCATGACTACATCCGTTACCCAATAAAGATATAATTCTAAACAATTATCTTCTGATTGTCAAATTATAGCCCCGTCATTCCACAAACGAATTAACAAAATACCCCCAACAAATATTCCAAACCACCCCAAAAAAGAAATCTTGCACTTTAATATCATTATCCAAAACCATTCCCAGCGATGGGGAATTCAAATTCCAAATCCACAAAGCCACAAGAAAAAGTGAAAACCAACCCAACATGCTCAATTTGTCTACTAGAAAACATACGCGAAAACCAATCTCTGAATCCTTGAGATTTCCCTCAATCAAGCCCAGTGCAACTATTTGGCTCAGTTGACTGGAGCTTTCTATTCTTCCAAAAGAAAAAACAAGTACAAAAGATAAAAATCCGAAACTTTCTCTTCTGCTTTTATCGGGAACCAAAGAACGCCTCAACCAAGTAATGAAAAACCAAAAAGAGAACGAGTGAAAGGAAACTTACCGCGAGGATTACAACGGTGAAGACACCGAGAGTGACCAAGAACGCGACCTGGTCGTGATTGCAACAGTTCTTGAGCTCCCAATTGGGCATTATGTATGCCTCTATCTCTTTGCTTCGACTAAGCTAACGAAGTGATTTCCGGGCTTAATCCACCCAGAGAACCCTAGACAGCGAGTTTGATCTTGGAATCAGGGTGTTTCGGGGCTAAGGGAGTAAGAAAAAATCTAGGCACAGAAGGACAGGAGAAACTGCCGAGAAAGTGGGTTCTTTGAGTTGGTCTTGGCTTTCTACGTTAGAAGTTAGAAAGTTGCAGTTAGGAGAACGTCAATGGCCCAATTGCGTGTGGGAGTAAAGTTTCGAACTTTTTTCTTGCTTTATCGTTTTACTGTTTTCTGTAGCTTAGCTGTCCCATGGGGATTCGTGATTGGGTAAATTGGCTTTGCAGGATCTTTGTCTGTTGGCTTCAGAGCTGGTAAGTGGGCTTAAGAAATATCCACGGCGGCTTTGTTTTTGCAGCATGCTTGGTTGCTTACCAATTGAAACTCGCAAGTTCAGCAGTTGATGAATAGTCGTGACTATATGGGCGTTCTACGGCCAAACCTAATAAAAAAATCGAAAAAATAAGAGAGAGAAACGGAGCATAGGTCAAAGGAAAGTTAGAAAATTGGATTATGAATTACCCTATAAAATTCTATTAGGGAAAGTAAATGATCCTGCAAATTTTCTGAAAAAATTTTCAGTCTCGGGGACCGCGACCCACTGGATTAATATGGAGGTTGTCCCTTGAAAAATTTGAGTCCTGTTCAAATGAATAAACTTCATTTAGCTCATTAGCATTTAGGAATCTTACCCAAAAAAAAAACTTATATCTTAATTTTAAATTAATGATAGGAATCTTAACGGCATCAATGTCAAAGATTCGAAATGATTGCTGCGTGGACCATTACTGATGAAGACAAATTTAGGTGGGTTTAAGAATCTCGTTATATGTCATAGAGACCGGACATCTTGCCCAAAAACTAATCCTACAACCCCAAGATAATTGCTCAATCGTTCACATGGATGCCACGAAAAACTTTACATCACACGTCTCTAAGGTCTTCCCTCCCAAGTCTAAAGCGTTCCGCTCATCGCTCGCCAACCGATGCCAGCTATTCATCTCTTGTCCTATATACCTTTTTATTTTTATTTAATTTTTTTGTTTTATGTTTTTACAAATCATCTTCAAAAAGCCAATCTCAACTTTACTGTAGGCGTGTAGCCCATTCTCGCATCTTCTCTCTTCTAGAAATGTCCTGGCTATTCTTCGGGGTGGTCTTTTCTTGCTCTTTTCCTCGCTGTGTTCATGGTTTCTGTCCATCGGTTCGGTTCGACTGGGTTATCACTCCAAGATGGCGTCGCCATATACAACTGCAGCCCACGAATTTGGAGCTAAGTCCAAATGTAAAACAACTTGAAAATTCCCATGAATTGGAGAGAAAAAAAGAAGTCCCATGAAAATTCCTATTCGGAGAAAAAAACCCAAACGATCCTTTTTGCATGTATTCTAAAATTTTAATCTAATAAAATAATTTTTCTATCCTTGTATATCATCTATTTCTATTATAATAAATATAAAAATTTATTCAATTATTTTTATTTTTATTTTTTACAAATTTTTATAAACTAAAATTTTGACATCGCAAGATTTTGGTCCGCAACACCTAAAAAAATATTATATAATTTACAATATGATGAACACCATGCAACCCTCAATATGAATCTCCAACTTTTCAATCTAGAACGGGGCACGAGTTGAATCAATAATTTTGGCCCTTTTCTCTTCCCGAGCAAATAATCTATCAACGAGAAGCTTTCACCTGCTACACGCGGCTTTAGTGTGACCGAACCCCCACGGCCCCACCCATAGTTTCGAGACTCATCGAAAAAGCCGAGGAAAGATGCACGTAATTCTATTGTCATTGGACAGCACGTGTCACACAAGACCCATCTTTTTAAGTCAAGCCCATGTGACAAGTAGCTCTCCCTGCCAAATGTGGACTCCATTGCCTTTACTCCTCCATAGACTCTGACATTGCTCTTCTCCGTTGCTCGTTAGACGGAGAATGGGTGAGAGCTGGGGGACGAGATAGTTTGGATTTTGGTCACCGGCTGGGTTGGAAGAAGAGGAAGAGGATGGCGGGTGGTGCTTATGAATGATGCATGGAGATCGAGCATCTCTTTTGTTTCTCCTGGTTAATCAAAAAATCGCAATAGAAGAATTCTCGCCGGAACAGTACAATCATGTGAGAGAGGTACGTGAACGTTAAATGAGTAAATTCATCAGGTTTAACAAAAGATTTGACGTGTCACAACTCTAATGGGTAAGGGGTCGATTGTTTGGAAATTAAAAGTTCAGAGAGCAACGAGGTTGTTCGGTTGTGGTGTTTTTTAAGAATTTTTTGTGTTTTGAGAATTTTTAAGTGATGTTAATTTTATTAGTATGCGTGTTTTAGTTATTTTTATGTAGTGTTAAAAATGATGTTCGGTAGTAGAATATTTTGTATTCTGATAATTAAAAAAATGAGGATTTTTTTTGACCGAACGTCTTAAAATGATACACAGCCCAATTTGTTGTGACTTGACCTTGCAAATACTGGGAGCTGGCATTGCGTTGGCCCAGTCGTCTCGTCGTGACTGGAACGGCAGCTGTCCATCTTTTGAAAATTCTACCCTTCTCCCAAAACTTTGGTCAAAAAGTCTAGGAGTTTTATTATTATGATTGATTAACAACTGAAGAATCAAACTTCTCCTCTCTTTTCTTTCGTTTTTTCTATCCCCCTCTTCGAATATGAAACTCCCTCTCCACCCAGCCATCACCTTGTCCTTGTTGATAATATCCATAATCTTAATCCACTTTCCATCATCTCTGTACGCCATTGGAAAGGAGCAATACGGCAACTGCAGCGCACCATCTAAATGTGGAGGCATGAACCTCAGTTATCCGTTCTGGGGTCCAAATCGACCAAACTACTGTGGTCACCCAGATTTCCAGTTGAACTGCAGCGGGGACGCCCTACAGATCAGGATCACAACCCTGAATTATCGAGTCCTTGCAATCAATTACTCGTCCCGAACTCTCAAGTTGGCTAGAGCGGATTACTGGAAGACGATTTATCCCACTCAGATCGTTGATACCACGATAAACACCACCATCTTTTCTTATGCTTCAGACACTACGCACCTAAAGCTCTACTATGATTGCCCAGTTACCAATCAATTTGATTGCCCGGTGAACAATACCGATTTTACCAGTTTCTATGTGAACGCCTCGGCCGTGAACTCATCATTGGATATGTGCAAGTACAACGTTGGAGTTCCAGTTGTGCTATCAGCAGCTCAAACTGTAGCGGGCAAGTTAACTGAAGCTGCACTTATTCAAGCTATCGATGGTGGCTTCACGTTGAGGTGGAGTGCAGATGATGCTATGTGCGAGAATTGTCAGAAGTCCAGTGGGAGGTGTGGGTTCGACACAATCAAGAATTCTTTCGCTTGCCATTGTGCAGATGGGAACTCCGATCCGTTCAAGTGTGGATCACCGAGTAAGTATCCATTTTAATTTGCTGTTATTGTCTCCCATCAATATGTATAATTTAGAAAAAAAAAAAATTCTTGGTAGTTCTTGTTTTTGGTTGCATTTGGATTGTCTCTCACTTTGCATTATGGTTGTCGTGAGATTCTGGGACAGTCGTGAAAGTAACTCAAACCATGTTGTAGGTCCTGAACTTTAATTTCTTTGGCGTCTCAGTTTATGTTGCTAGGAGCCCCATCTCTGCTTACTCTGTTTTTCCGCATCCATTTTAGTGGTAACATTGTCCTCGGCAAGCATATTTATAAACAAAAAAGAATTGTCCTCGTACGAAGTAAGTTTTTTTACTGTCTCTGTGTTCTTGTGGCAGAAGCATTTTGGAAGCGCAACTGGCAGCTTATTATTGCCATTGGTACGACGATCAATATCCTATTGAAAAGTCATTATCTTTTCTTCTTTTCTTCCCTTCTCTTTGTTTTGAACCTGAAGGGAATACTGAACTCAAGGCATTCTTTGCGCGCAGGCATTCCGGGATTGGGGGCTTTAGTAACCTCTTTTGTAGTTATCTGCAGTCTCAAGAGAGGACACTTGTCGACTGAATCAATTATCATCAGGAGAAAAGATGCAAAGAAGGACCAGATCAATGCAGATGAAATTATGAGGAATTATGGATCAGTAGCCCCAAAGCGATATACTTACTCAGATGTGAAGAGGCTGACCAACTCATTCAAAGATAAAATAGGACAAGGAGGATATGGCGCTGTATATAAAGGGAAGCTACCTGACGGGCGCATCGTGGCAGTGAAAGTCCTGAGCGAGTCCAAAGGTAATGGAGAAGATTTCATCAACGAAGTGGCTAGCATTAGTCGGACATCGCATGTGAATGTTGTCGCTCTTTTGGGGTTTTGCTACCAGAAGAGTAAAAGAGCTATAATCTATGAGTTCGTTTCCAATGGATCGCTTGATAAGTTCATATACGCCAAAGAATCTTCAGCTGCTCACTTGGACAACCAGACCATGTTCGAAATTGCTATCGGTGTTGCCCGAGGACTAGAGTACTTACACCGTGGTTGTCGGACAAGAATTTTGCACTTCGACATAAAACCTCAAAACATTCTTTTGGATGAGGAAATGTGCCCAAAGATTTCAGATTTTGGCCTTGCTAAACTATGCAAAACCAAAGAGAGCATTGTGTCGATGATGGGAATAAGAGGAACGGCAGGATATATCGCGCCAGAAGTATTCAGTCGCAACTTTGGTGGAGTCTCTCACAAGTCCGACGTTTACAGCTACGGAATGTTGGTTCTCGAAATGGTTGGAGAAAGAAAAATTTCCTATAATGGAGTCTCTCATAGCAGTGAAATGTATTTCCCACGAGGCATTTACAGAAAACTTGAGCAAGGCGAAAGGTTTGGTACCTTTGAGGACACGACAGAGGAGGAAGAAGATATAGTAAAAAAGATGGTAATAGTGAGTTTGTGGTGCATACAGACCAATCCTTTGGATCGACCATCAATGGACAGAGTGATAGAGATGTTAGAAGGTACGCTTCAATCTTTACAAGTTCCACCAAAACCTTTCCTAGGTGCACCAGCAAGTTTACCTCTAGATTCTTCCAACTCTTCTGTAAGTAATCATGCCTTTGAGTTGGAGCCAGAGCTGTAATTGTGAAGACTTTGCTATAACATGCCTTTGAGTTCTGAAACATTTCTCCCAGCAAAGAAAGAAGGAATTCAAAAGCTCTCCATGCGATTGAAAACCCTTTACAAAAAACGGTTTCCTTACGGAGTGGCTGTGATGCGTATCTACAGATAGTTAAATTGTGATTGAGAATTAAATTAAGGCCGGACTTTGATGCGTTGAATTTTTAACTGCAACGGTACGTTTTGAACTTGGTCAGGGTGATGAATGAGACTAATTCCTCCTTTTTTCTTTTATACCAATTTCTTTTAAGATACATTCATAAGCTATTATCATCGATTGATGGTGGAGTCCAGACGGGGTTCCAACTAATTCCGTGATAAACCATATATATTTTCAAGTTCTAAGAGCGTAACCCATTAGTCATATAATTTGTAAAACGTAGAAACGATTATCTTAATCCCTTAGTCGACCCTACGCCATGACAGTAAAAAGTTTCTCTAAACCAGCAAATGAAAGAAGAGAGACACGGCGATTGATATGCAGTGGTCGGGACACCAGCTCAAGGATCCGACTTGTGTTTATATTGCTGAACAGTGTCAGAAAACGCGGAAACGGAGACAATTATTTATGAGCTATCTTTGACTTGTTTTTGCTCATGTTCGACGGATTGCGATTTGTAATGTGGGAGTCTTTGTTTGGCAAAATTTCGAAAAATATTTTTAAAATTTTAAGAATTTTTATTTTATTAAATTTATTAGAGTTTATAAAAAATAAAATAAATACCTATAAAAATTAAAAATTTTAAAATATATTTATTTTGTTAGAAATTTTCATACAGGACCCACCATATATGCTCGCCTTATTAGCGCTCGTAATTGACGGGTCGTAAGCTTCACTGTTGAAGGGGTCAAGGGGGCTATTTCATATAGAGCTGCGGCTGTGGAATTAGTCTCAGACAAGATTGTGGAATTTGCCAAGATGGGAGAGCCTCTTTCTACTGGACCGAGACTGGATCATTAACAGAGAGAACTTTCCACCTAAATGCAGAAAATATTAGATTGGGCATTGTCTTATTTTTTTCTAGCTAGCATTCTGCGTGTGAGCGGGGGTGGGGTGGGGGCTTTGTGAGGTGTAGGGGAGAGGAAAGTATAGACCCTCTCTCTAGCTACGCTGCTTTCAGCTTTCGAGTCTCAAGTTCGAGGCAGAAGAAGAGTACTTTTTTTTTTTTTTTTTCCCCTGGTACAGCAGAAGAGAAGAAGAGTACTTGCAGCATCAAAAAAAGCAAAGATTTCCCCTTTCTCTAGCTAAACAAACACGAGTGCTTTTGCTTGCCAAAATGACATATAAAAGTTTCAGCTACCAAAATGAAGAGATGGAGACCAGAGAGGGTCACTCCTCGCTTTTATCCGGATTTAGGAAAGCCTCAGTTTCACAATTTGTGGCTGAACGGCTGAACCCCAAGTGCTTGCAGAAGTTCTAGCAACTTACCAAAAAAAAAAAAAAAAAACAGGGTTACATAACTATTTAGTCCCTGGTTTTGATCTATTTTAATAAATAGTTTTTGAATTTTTAAATTGATTATAAAGGTCTTTGAGTTTGCAATTTTTATCAAACAAGTCTTTTTGTTAAACTTTTATGTATAAAGGTAACTATTCACACGCTAGTTCTAATACACATATCAATCAAAACTAAAATCATAATTTTTCTAAGTTTTTTCCGTAATTTTTTATTTTTTAAAATGACAAAACAAAGTAAATTATTTTAATTATTTTAAAAAAAAAAATTTTAAAAATTATAAGTCACATTATTTTAGATTTTAGATTAGATTGAAATTGACGTGTGAATCATTAATTTTGAGAATAAAATTTTAAGAGAATGATTTTTTGATAAAAATTATAAATTCAATGATCTCAACCATAAAATTAAAAATCAAAGAATGATTTATTAGAAAGGATAAAAACCTACTGATGAAATGAGTACCTAAAAAAAAAATTGGTTGCCAGTCTCAGTTTGTGTGGGGTCTTTGTCATCAATATATAGAAGAAAAAAAAGTATAATTTTCGTTCACCGACCTGTGGTACTCACGTTTGCACCACAAAATATGAATTTTGTAATATTTCACTGCTCTTGTACACTTTGTTGCTTCCGGTGTTATTTTAGACAAAAATTGATATTTTGCGTCAGTGACTTTACTCTACTCAAAATATAACATAAAATTGTTTTTCGCTCTATGCGAAATACTTATCTACCTAACGGCATTTATTATACGGAAGTTTGGTAAAGTGGGTCTCAGTCTATACAATTTTGTATATTTTAGAAGAAAAAAGGGAATTCATCTGGTCAAATTAGCAGCAAAATCAAAAGAAACACCAATCTCATGAATCTCGAAGAGGATTGAGTCATAAGTACTTCATAATTTATCTTTTAACTCGGGCTATGCCGATGTTGTCTATAGTTGAGATTGAAATGCTTTTTTGTACCACAAAAACAAAAGGTATAGTACAGAAAATTCAACGAACACGCTACAGGTTTCTGCAGAAAAAACTAGCTTGCTATTGCTTCTTTTCGTGCCTCTCCCTCCCATCCCTCTATATTCTCACAGCATTTTCTATGGAAGAAGCAATCGAATAAAAAGGGGACTAGTTTCAAGACGTTCATTGTTGGGACTGACAAATAAGTTTTAGCAAAAGGTTTTCGTCCGCCATAAATCCAAGTTGTAAGAAGTGTTTTGGACTATTCCACTATTTGTGATTCTTTTTTTTGTAAGGGTAGGCCACAAAAGTACAAAAAGAATAATAAAAACTTAATCCGCTTACCGTGGATTGACCGGCATCCGTCCACGTTCCAAGAATCATCTCCATGAAAAATCCCAATAATCAAAGACCTCTAAGTTCATTCCGACGGTTGTTAGAATTGAAAGCTATACCACCTTACTCTTCTCTTTTCTTTTCTTTCGGATTACTTCTAATCTCTCAATCTCTATCTGAAAATGGAATCCCGCCTTCACCTTCCAACCATCACCTTATCGTTCATGATAATAGCCATAAGCTTAATCCACTTCCCATCAGGTCTGTACGCCATTGAGAATGAGAAGTACCTCAATTGCAGCGAAACATTCGAATGTGGAGACATTAAGGGCCTCAGTTATCCTTTCTGGGGATCAACTCGGCCAAGCTATTGTGGTCACCCAGATTTTCAGTTAAATTGCAGCGGTGGTGTGGCACAGATGAACATCTCATTCTTGAAGTTCCGAGTCCTTTCCATCAGCGCCGCGTCATCGTCTCTAACAGTTGCTAGAGCGGATTATTGGAACGAGCTTTGTCCTGCTACACTCGTTAATACCACCATAAATTCCACCATCTTTTCCTATAGTTCAACTGCTACGAACCTAACGCTCTACTATGGCTGCCCTGCTCCTTCCAGTGGTGTTAATATTTCGACAACTGGTACTTTTCAGTTATTTTGCGATATAAACAGTACCATTACCGCCGCCGCCGGCTACTATAATTCGATGATCTCCTCGAATCCGACCTTTAGTAACTTCCTGGGGTCATGCCAGTACAACGTTAAAGTGCCTGTTGCGCAATCAGCAGTTCCGGCAGCGACGGGCAATGTAACTGAGGCTGCGCTGATTAAAGCTATTGATGGTGGCTTCACGCTGGAATGGAATGCAAACAATACCTTGTGTAATAGTTGTCAAAATTCCAATGGGCAGTGTGGAACCGACGAAAGCACGAGTAGTTTCGTCTGCTATGGATCAGCAGCAGAAGGTAATTAGTTTCCGCTTTGTTGTTCTTTAGTTCCTTGCCAATATATCGTTTAGATTCTCAGCTAACTCGCATCCAGATTAGTAGCTGCCTTTTTCTTATGACAATTTTCATATAGCTTGCCGGCTTTAATCTAGCAAAAAAGCTCCTCAGCCTACGAATTGCTGCGACCTTGGTTTTTCCTAGCCTAGATGACTATGTCCAAGCACTTGGGAGACACTCCCAATCTTCCATCCTATATTCTAACCGGAGGAATATGTATTAGAAACCTCCATATATCTGATGATTTCCCTATGAATAGTTATTGTTTTGATGGAGGGTCAGTGGGAGACACAACATATTCTTCAAAACCACGAGGCTTATCATCAGAGAAACTCCTTTAGTTACTGTATAAAAGTTTCCAACTATTATGCACTTAGGCATTACTTTCATAAGTCCATGACGACTGATGCGCCAGCAAACGAAAAAGAAAGAGTCTACGAGGCCTGGCATCCGAGAAATTGCCTCCTTTAATTCAAATGAATAAATATTTCGTTCTGGTCAATGGTGGCCAAATTCTTGGAATTTTCTCCTTGAAAGTGTCCAAGAATAAATTTCAAGCACAATAATTTTGAAAGTAACCGTTAGTCTCTTACGTTGAAAATAGAATCCCAACCTGGAACAATAGGAAGTGCACTGGTTCTCTACTCTTAGGCTCACTGAATAAGCTAATTCTCCCTCTTCCAGTTTATTAAGGTCTTCCTCCCATATCACGTGCATGCATATACACACTCCCTGAGCATTCTACAATTCCTTCATTTTTAGTCATAGCATCGTCAAGAAATATTATCACCAAGCTAATTAACTTTCGCTTCTTGTTCCAGGTACAAGAGCAACACTTTCTTTGAGAGTGCGAATTGGTCTTATAGGTGGTACGTACTACAGGGATTGGTATTTGATTGGACGATTAATATATTCAAAAATAAATGATCATTTCTTTGTTTCTTGCTTTATCATATAATGAAAGCTTGTGCTCTTTCGTTCTGTGTTGAACTATTTTTGCCTTGCAGCCTTTTTAGTTGGAGTGGTCGGGACTACAGTAGTCATATACTACAGAAAAAGGGCAGTCAGGTGGAGCAGAGAAGCAATGACTGATGATTTTAGGGCAGAGGAAATCATAAAGAAGTATGGATCAACAGCTCCCAAGCGATACTCTTATTCGGATCTAAAGAAATTAACCAACTCCTTCAAACATAAGATAGGAAAAGGAGGATTTGGTGTTGTATACAAAGGGAAGCTACATGACGGCCGTATTGTGGCCGTCAAAGTCCTGAACAGTTCCAAAGGTAAGGGGGACGAATTCGTTAACGAAGTGGCTAGCATTAGTGGAACATCGCATGTCAATGTGGTCACTCTGCTAGGTTTTTGCTACGAGAGGACTAAAAGAGCTCTAATCTATGAATTTATGCCCAATGGATCTCTTGATAAATTCATATATGGTGAGAAGTCTTCAATTGAAAGTCGTCGCTTGGACGACAAGACGCTGTTCCAAATTGCAGTTGGCATTGCTCGAGGATTAGAGTATTTACACCGTGGCTGTAGAACAAGGATTCTACATTTTGACATAAAACCTCACAACATACTTTTGGACGAAGATTTGTGCCCCAAAATCTCCGATTTCGGCCTTTCGAAATTGTGCAAAACAAAACAGAGTATTGTATCAATGATGGGCATGAGAGGAACTGTTGGGTATATTGCACCTGAAGTATTTAGTCGAAACTTTGGTGGAGTCTCTCACAAGTCTGATGTCTACAGCTACGGGATGTTAGTTCTTGAAATGGTTGGAGGAAAAAAGGAATTTGTTGAAGGAGCCTCTAATTCCAGTGAAATATATTTTCCAGATTCTGTGTATAGGAAACTTGAACAAGGCGAGAATTTCGAGACTTCTAGTGAAATTGGAGAGAGAGGAAGAAGAGATAATAAAAAAGATGACAATCGTGGGTTTGTGGTGCATTCAAACTCATCCTTCGGATCGGCCATCAATGAGTAAAGTGATAGAGATGTTAGAAGGTACTTCTCACTCCTTGCGTATACCACCAAGGCCGTGCCTGGATTCACCGAAAAGGTCACCCCAAGATTCTTCCACGTCTTCTTTACGGTAAATTCGACATCTAATATGGCTATAATTGAAGTAGATTCATCTTAATACATTGTTCTCCTGATATGTCTATTCGAAGAATACTGATGATAAAGAAATATGCAGGGAACGGGTGGAGCCAAGTGAGGGAGAGTAGAAGAATAACAAGTGCTATTTTCGAAGCGGTAATCCAAGCCAATAAATTGTTCACTGAGGAGAGATAAGTTCGGCAAACTTACCGCTCCGAGAAGAGTTGCTTTCCCTGTGGATGGGCCTGCGAAAAGACTTCCTCTGCACCCACGTTGCTGAACACTCTTCTTACTAGCTTTATTTGTTTCTCTTTTTTTTTTTTTTTTTTTTTTCTTTTCATTTAATTTTGGTTTAGACTGGCCTGAGACCCGATAAACCCAACATTGCCTCTTTTGTCAATTAAAGCATATCAGCAAGTTGCCCTCGCAAACAAGCAAATAGCAGCTGAGATGGAATGGGATTCAAAGATAGCACAAAAATGAAATCAAAGGTATATCATCCAATCAATGGCCGTGGTGTCAAGAGTTTTAACATAGAGGCGGGACGCTGGGACTCTGTTCTAGATAGAGAGGACCTGAGAAGGTGATCAGGGGTTTTTCCATATAATTTTTTTTTTCTTTTATTTCAAACCCGATCGAGCTAGTGGGGGCATGGAAGACTCAAGTTTTCCGGAGAAGTCCAAATTATTTGCTGTAGCGAAGTTCATGTATCTTTCTTTATTTTAATTGTGATAACTCAAAATAATTGTCCTGATAGCCTAATATCATATATGCTACGGAAGTTTTAATTTAACATAGGAAAACATCTTTTGCATCTCAAAAACTAAATTATACGGTTAAAAATATCAAGTTAATCACAGCCAATAGCCTTTCCTCTATTTGCCTACAAGGTCGTCTTAAGGTTCTTCTACAAATGCTAAAATGTCATTTCAAGAGACTATTGCCTTATGGAGTGACTATGGGTATGCCACATCCATTGCCGATGTTAATGGTTAACATTTAAGTTTGATTGTTATCCTTGTATTGCTCTGAGACTTTTCTTATAACATTTAAAGTACCTTACTACAAAGCATTGAAGTTCAGGCCTCCAACTTTGAAGGATGGGTGGTAGGTATCTTTCGGCTTGACTCAGACTTTCGGAAATACGTCCGACCCGGAACATTTAATCAAGGACCTCCAAGTTAAGAATTGAAAGTTATACCACCTTACTTCTTCTCTTTTCTTTTCTTTCGGATTACTTCTAATCTCTCAATCTCTACTCTCTGAAAATGGAGTCCCGCCATCACCTTCCAACCATCACCTTGTCGTTCATGATAATAGCCATAAGCTTAATCCACATCCCATCAGGTCTGTACGCGGCCATTCAGGATGAGATGTAACTCAATTGCAACAAAACATTCGTATGTGCAGGCATGAAGATCACTTATCCTTTTTGGGGATCAAATCGGCCAAGCTATTGTGGTCACCCAGATTTTCAGTTAAATTGCAGCGGTGATGTCCCAGAGATCAACATCAAATTCTTGAATTTCCGAGTCCTTTCCATCAGCGCCGCGTCATCGTCTCTAACAGTTGCTAGAGCGGATTATTGGAACGAGCTTTGTCCTGCTACACTCGTTAATACCACCATAAATTCCACCATCTTTTCCTATAGTTCAACTGCTACGAACCTAACGCTCTACTATGGCTGCCCTGCTCCTTCCAGTGGTGTTAATATTTCGACAACTGGTACTTTTCAGTTCTTTTGCGATATAAACAGTACCATTACCGCCGCCGCCGGCTACTATAATTGGATGATCTCCTCGAATCCGACCTTTAGTAACTTCCTGGGGTCATGCCAGGACAACGTTAAAGTGCCTGTTGCGCAATCAGCAGTTCCGGCAGCGACGGGCAATGTAACTGAGGCTGCGCTGATTAAAGCTATTGATGGTGGCTTCACGCTGGAATGGAATGCAAACAATCCCTTGTGTAATATGTGTCTAACGTCCGGTGGGCAGTGTGGAACCAATGAAAGCACGAGTGCTTTCGCTTGCCATTGTACAAACGGGACTTCTTCATCCACGCGTGGATCAGATCAGCCAGCATACAAAGATAGTAATTAGTTTCCGCTTTATTGTTCTTTAATCCGTTGCCAATATCCTTCAGATTCTCAGCTAACTAGCATCTAGATTAGTAGATGCTTTTGCTTAGTACAATTTGCATTTAGCTTGCCCGTTTTAATATAGGAAAAAAGCTCCTCAGCAGACGAATTGCTGCTAACTTTAGTTTTTCCGAGACTGAGGATTATGTCCGAGCACTTGGGAGATACGCCAATCTTCCATCCTATATTCGAACCCCATGAATATGTATTAAAAACATCCAGATATCTGATGATTTTCCTGCGGATATTTCTTTTTGGTTTGATGGAGGGTCCACTGGAGACGCAACTTTCACAAGTCCATGACGCCTGCTGCGCCAGAAAAAAGGATTGAGAAAAAGTCCATCTGCACAGTATTTATCAAACCAAAATTTTATCGTGGTTACAGAAACTTTTCTCCCTCTAATTTTTTACGAATATTTTCACTTTTTTACTTTTTGACTAATTTTTTTACGAAGAAAATATAATTTTTCATCTATCAATTATAATATATTTTATATTTTACACCTTAAATTATCAATTTTAATACATTATATTATCTAATTATTAATTTTTTATACTTTACACTCTTTATCAAATTTTTATATTAAAATAACGATAATACTATTGTTCTATTTTACATATATTGAAGATATTATTATCAATTCGTTAATTTTTTAAAGATATTATTATCAAATAGAGGTTGTAAAGTATTTAATATTAGTAGTTAAAAAGTATACTGTGTCAAAATGAGTAATTGAGGATGTAAAGTGTCTAATATTAATAATTTAAGAATATAATATTTTAAAAATAATAATTCAAAATACAACATGTCACCACACCATATAAAAAATCCTTTTATTCTCGCCGCCATTTTACCGGCTCTTAAAATTTTATTCTAATTTTTTTCGCAAACCATTCTCCGCTGGCATCCGAGAAATAAATATTTCTTTTTGGGTCAATGGCGGGCTCATTCTTGGAATTTTCTCCTCGAAAGCGTCCAAGAATTAAATTTCAAGTACACTCATGAGTCACGGGCAAAAAAGCACAGTGCAAAAAGGCCCATTCCAGGTTTTCCGTTTGCCTCGATGTGTGGCCCAGAGGGTTTCTTTTGGGTTCATCCGAAATGCAAACCGTGGCCGAAGATTCAAGAGAGTTAGGATGCCTCAAGGCTCAGTCCATATCCTTTTTGTTCATCTCGGAACTCTATCCCATAATACCTGAGCTTTCGAGTTCATTAGGCAAGAGTCGAGCTATACTTGGGCCTGTTGGAGCTGTTGTATGCTCTGTACTGTAGGAAGTGCACTGATTCTCTACTCCTTAGGCTCACGGAATAAGCTATTCTCCCAGAGCTTTCTACAATTCCTTTTTGCTTCGATACTTGTCACTTTCCACCTTCCTTTTTAGTCATATAACATTGTCAATACATATCAAGAATCTAATTAATTTTCTCTTCTTGTTCCAGTTACAGCTAGAATGTCGCTGGCGCTGACTGTTCTTATTGCTGGTACGTACTACCACGATTGGTAGGACAATTAATATCTTCAAAAATTAAATATCATTAATTTATATAGTTGTTTGTTCTTTTTTTTGTTTTCCCTAATAGAGTACGTGACCTGAACTACTTTTGCCTTGCAGGCATTTTCAGTAGTAGTGGTCGGGACTATAGTAATTATATACTACAGGGAAAGGATAGCTTTTTCATGGGTCTGGTGGACAAGAGATGCGAGGAATGAGTATTGTAGGGCAGAGGAAATCATAAAAAGGTATGGATCAATAGCTCCCAAGCGATACTCTTATTCTGATCTAAAGAAATTAACCAACTCCTTCAAAGATAAAATAGGAAAAGGAGGCTTTGGTGTTGTATACAAAGGGAAGCTACACGACGGGCGTATTGTGGCCGTCAAAGTCCTCAGCAGTTCCAAAGGTAATGGGGAAGAATTCGTTAGCGAAGTGGCTAGCATTAGTGGAACCTCCCATGTCAATGTGGTCACTCTGCTAGGTTTTTGCTACGAGAGGACTAAAAGAGCTCTAATCTTTGAATTTATGCCCAATGGATCTCTTGATAAATTCAGATGTGGTGGAAACTCTTCCATTGCAAGTCGTCCCTTGAACAACAAGATGATGTTACAAATTGCAGTTGGCATTGCTCGAGGATTAGAGTATTTACACCGTGGCTGTAGAACAAGGATTCTACATTTTGACATAAAACCTCACAACATACTTTTGGACGAAGATTTGTGTCCCAAATCTCTGATTTCGGCCTTTCTAAATTGTGCAAAACAGAACAGAGTATTGTATCAATGATGGGCATGAGAGGAACTCCTGGGTACATTGCACCAGAAGTATTTAGTCGAAACTTTGGTGGAGTCTCTCACAAGTCTGATGTCTACAGCTATGGAATGTTAGTTCTTGAAATGGTTGGAGGAAAAAAAGAATTTACTGTGGGAACCTCTAATTCCAATGAAGTATATTTTCCAGATTCTATATATAGCAAACTTGAGCAAGGCGAGAATGTCGGGACTTTTGGTGAAAGTAGTGGAGAGGAAGAAGAGATAATAAAAAAGATGACGATAGTGGGTTTGTGGTGCATTCAAACTCGTCCTTCGGATCGGCCATCCATGAGTAAGGTGATAGAGATGTTAGAAAGTACCTCTCACTCCTTCCATATTCCACCAAGGCCGTGCCTGGATTCACCCAAAAGGTCACCTCAAGATTCTTCCACATCTTCGTTATGGTAAATTCGATATCTAATATGGCTAGAATTAAAGTAGATTCATCTTTCTACATTGTTCTTATGACTTGTCTATTTCAAGAAGACTGATGATAAAGGAATTTGCAGGGAACGCGTGGAGCCAAGAGCTGAGTAGAAGAATAACAAGTGTTCAAGTTTGCTGAACTTATCTCGCGTCACCGTACAATTGATTTGCTTGGATTACCGGTCCGAGAAGAGTTCCTTTCTCCAGTGGATAGGGCGTATGAAAAGGCAAGTTAGTCAATACAATTTAAAAAATAAATAGCTTTTAAGGTCAATGGTAGATTCACGTATACACAAGTTGTCTATTTTGAATAGCTTTATTTGTTTCTCTATATGTATTTATTTAATTTTGGTTTTACACTTGCTTGAGTCCGGGTAACACCAACATCAGCAAGTTGTTCTCTCAATTTTTCCATGGTTGCCCTGGCAAACAAGCAAATAACAGGTGAGATTAAATGGGATGTGTCGAACCTAAAGACTCCTTGCACAAACCCATATAACATATATAGCTACCAAAAATTGAAGAGATATAGTAGGGATGGATCACTTGGCGAGGGCTTTAAGCTTCAGGGTGGCTGAGCCCAGTGCTACAATTTCCTTGTTAGACTCGTATTTGTACTTGGTTAAAGCTTCAGGGTGGCTGAGCCCAGTGCTACATTTTTCTTGTTAGACTCGTATTTGTACTTGGTTGGGCCATCAGACGTTATATGGTCCAAAGGAGAATCGAAATGAATCTACAATGCCAGCATCCTCCCCGGCCCATACATGTGACTGTTCAACTCCGATTCAAGGTGCGCCCAATAGTTCGACGAGTCCGTTCTTTCAAGTCGCGATCTCCAGCGGATTACGCGGCCAAAATCAGCGCATTGTTTATTTCAATCAACGGTCCCTTTTGTTCGGGGGTGGAAATAGCAAAGCTGTGATGGAGTTCCGAGTTAGGGGATGGAATCCGAGTCAACTGTGATAGAAAGTCGCAACTTCAGACTTACGTGAGCGGTCGATCTAACATTTATTTTTCCTAGGAGAATTCCAACGAAAGTTAGAAATTATTTATCAACTATATTATCGATTAACATATTTGTATCCACCTTTAAGGCACCATAGAAAGGTATAACCATTATTACATTTAGTACCCCAAAATCCTTATTTTATGGTGGGGAATGTAATATCGTCACAACCACTACGATATAAACAAAAAGGAAAAAAAGAAAAGGAGAAAATATAGATAGCATCAGGTTAAGGTCAAGTGGGAAGATATGCTGTGTCCTACATGCTTGGAAATAACACGTACAGAAATATGCTTTCACCCACCAGTAATCGACTAGCTACCAATATTTGGCACTTTGAATAGTGAGTAGGAGGCCATTATCAGAAGGAAGGTGAAGCATATATGGTGCTAGCTCGAGATTAATTACGCCAATTTATTGCGTATATAATTGAAACTAATTTTTTTTTAAAAAAAAATACCCCTTTTCTTCCAATGCATCCGATTGTTTGCTCAATTTCAATGCCGGTTTGCTGTCACCGATAATTACAGGTGAACATGAATGAGGCATGTCAGTTTGCTAATTAAGGGGATGGTATGCCGAATTCAAGCGGCCTAGAAGACATGAACTTCCACATGTAAACTTTTTTTTTTAATAAGTAAAAACATTAGGTGCGTTCTCTAACCAGGGTTAAGATTCAAGCAGCATGCTGCTTTAAGATAATTATGGTTTCAATCTCACGACAATAAGAAAAACTTCAAGTATCAACCGCGTTGAATTTTAGTTTTGATGAAGAAAACGTTAGGTGAGTTCAATAAAAATTACGATTCAAACACGATACATAAAATTTCCATGAGTGCCCTGAACGTAAGTGACGTAATATAAAGCATATTAATTTCTCATTAGATATTAGTTGATTGATCAATATTGAGAGAAGCTTATTCTAATTGTTAAAGAATTAATAGTATGACTTTTGTTGCAAGCAAGTATCTAACTTGTACCATTTGTCAATTATATAACTTTTGTGTTGATTTATTTTATATAAAAAAAAAATACTGCAGACTTTTTAATTTAGTTGAAATATAATACAAAAGAAAAAGGTCAATTCTATTAATTATACAAGTTTTATACTTGATAGAATTGAGTGGGATGGATTTAAGATGGATTCACAATTTCAACAAATGGTCTCCATTTTCAATTGATATATAGTTTATATATTTATATTATATTCATCAGGCTTATTTGATTTGATTTTGACTTGTTAAACATCTGAGGAAGCAAGTTTTTCGCTTAAGTTTGTAGGGAGGCTAGACGTGTAGGTCAGATTTAGAAGGTAACCCAAAACTTTCCTTTCATTTAATTCATTGATTAGCTTTAATAATTGCTAAACAAGTTTATTTTTTAATCATATTTTGTCGTTGTCAATCAGTCTTCTTCGACGTCACCCCCGAACATGCGTACCCCCTCTCACGGTGGCAGCAGAATAACTTTCCCCGCACACCACATATATAATCCTCATCTGAGGCAGGCTTTTGGTGCTCAAAACTCTCTTCCACGTCTCTTGCTCTCCCTTTTGCAACTAAACTGCAGAATTTGGTTGCCTTGTGTTAGTTTACCAGTCTCAGTCTCCTACTCTCCCAAGAAACCACCATATCAAGTTCTCTCACCTTTCGGCGCTTAGTTCGTCTTCATAGCACCATAAATTTCCAAGCCTTGGAAACGAAATTCCCAGATGTCAATCATTTTCTAGGATTCAAAAAGGTCTTTATGTTTCTTTCGTGACTGATGAGACTTTTAATTTGTAGAATACGTTAGCTTTGACTCTTTTAATGCGGCCTTTTTATTGCAAATAAAGCGTCAAACTTGCCACAACTTCTTTCCTCCAAATTTTTATTGTCTGACAGATCTTCCGATTCACTCTTGGCGTTCTTGCAAGGTTCAAGATCAATGGCGATTGACCTCTACTCGGAAAGTTCTAATGCGGGTACCAGTCCAAGGATTTCGTTTTCTCATGATTTTTGCCAATCCGATATTGTACCTGTTGAGCGCCGCCCTCTTCGATCGAACTCGTCGGGCTTGAGCCAGAGCATCGATTTTGACTTCTGCGTTCGTGAGAGTTTCGATCAAGAGTCTTCGTCTGCCGACGAGCTTTTCCTTGATGGCAAAATGCTTGCGACTGAAATCAAGAAGAAGGCCACTCGCACAAAGCAAATGGATCAGAGCGGCTCTCATCCACCATTGCCACCACCACGTGCTATGCGTGAAAGTAGTCCTGGTAGGGGCAAAAGTTCAAAGCAAGAGAGCCTGAAAGAAAGCAAGACTGTTGCGAGTAATGAAGCGGACGAGAAGCAGAGTTCCAAGTCCTTTTGGCGGTTCAAGCGGAGTAGTAGCTGTGGTAGCGGATACGGGAGAAGCTTATGCCCTTTACCTTCAATTTTATCGCGGAGCAACTCAACTGGATCTACGACAAATGTTAAGCGAGCCCCATTGTCGAATGATGTCCAAAATCCTAAGCAGAGTTCTCAGAAATATGAATCCATAAAAGCATCACAACCTTCTGCTTCAACGAGTTATCGAAAGCCTCCACTGAAGAAGGGTCATGGATCGTATGGCAATGGTGTTCGGATTAGTCCTGTTCTGAATGTTCCATCGGCAAATATGTTTGGCTTAGGTTCAATCTTCTCCAACGGCAAAGATAAGAACAAGAAAAAGTGATCGACTGTTGCTCTCATAACAAGATAATTCCTGTCTGACTTTGCAAATATTCTGGACTGGGTACTTTTCCTATATGTTTCTTGGTATCCTTCAATTAAGAAAGTAAGAAATAAGTTGAAGAGTAAAGGGCTTGTGTCAAGAGGACAAAGAGATAAAGAAGTGCATGATGCAAGAGACAAGGAATGGCATAATTCAAGTGCACATGCTTTGGAGCACAAAATGACAGGTAACGATTGCTTTCGTGGTTGTCCCATGCTGTTTTCTTTATTTACTTTTGGTCTTTGCTCACACATGGTGCACATAATTTGATTTGGTTCCCTTATCTATTACCCATTACATAAGGAGTAAGAAGGACCAAGTTTAGGTAGTTCGTTTTATGTGAGGAGTGTTTGAAGTGTTCTTTCAATTTGATTTGAAGAGATTATGATTTGGTATCTTTTCTGCTGTACTTGTTTAAACTTATTGATTCGTTCATGACAAGGGTTCTCTTTTCTAACTGAATTGCTGTCTAATTAGTGACTTACTATTTCCGCTCTAGAATATGTTATTTTCTGCACGAACCTCTGCAGAATACGGCCACCACCCCTTGAAAATCCTGATTACTTCAAGGAGGTCATAAACTAGCACTTTATGTTTGTCTTGGCATCATTTTGGACCCACCAATATTTCAAAGCAAATTCTCCAAAATAAATTAATGACTAAACACGAAAGTTGTGAAACCTATTGGAAATACATTGATCCATAGGTGAAACAGAAAGTTACAGAGCTAATGGAATGGAAGCCTCTCTGCACGTTCCTTCATCTAGTCTCTATTGAGTCAACTTTCTGGTAACCGAAGGATAGAGACGAATTGTTCAGATGGGAGGGCATTTCGGAGTTATAGTCCTCCTATTATTGTATACAAAAGATTTACCATGTGAGCTGGAAGTAGGCAAACACATGGAAGGAAGGGTGAGTGGGGAAGACTTAATCATGTAACCTGCTCGAGGACAACAGGGGCCTATGCAGCGTGGTTGTTCCATCTTATATTTTCCTGATTACTTCTTTAAAACTCCTACATATGTGCAGATTTGATTTCAAATCCTCTCCTACGTTTCAAATCATCTTCTAGAGCAAGTTTTGCTTCGTTTATTTTGGTCCCGCAAAATCACTTAGTTTTTTTTTTCTGCGCAAAATCCTGCAGTTGGGCCCGGTTTTTTTTCTCTGGTTTTTACTGTTTTTCTTTTGGTCGGATCCCTTTTCTCTTTGTTGCGGACGGGAAAAGATAGTTCCAGTCCTACCACTTACTGGGTTTGGAAGATACAAGTAGCTTTATCCTCTGCAGTTGTTCTCTGCGTTGGAAAGTGTGATATGTTACTTGTACTGGTCCCAAATGCTCATATTGGATGAATCGATAATTAGATGGCCAGTGCCTCATGCTTCAGCTCAATCATAAAACCATGAAGAGTCGGTATCCAGTTCGCCACTTGAAAAAGAATATATCTTCGGGTTAACCAGGTCTTTATTGCAGGGCAACCTAGTATAAAGCGTGCCACCTTTCTTTTAGAGGTGGCCTGGCTTAACAAAAGATAGAATTGCTTTGGTCTAACGAAGGAAAAGGTAGGATCCTGGCCCTGCATATGATAGTTTTGATCATTTGGGCATATGACTTCAACTAATACCATCCTCAGCGACACCGTGATAGAGGATCCACAGTCTGGAAACGACTACAGTCGGAAAAACATCTTTAAAAGCCATGAAAAAAATATTGTACTAAAAAGGGGAAGGGGGAGATTTATAACATACTCCTAATACCCCTCGAATTCACCTTAAAGTTAGTGTCATGCAGCCTTTTCCTACACAGTCTAATAGAAGAATGTTCTGCGGCATAGCATATAATAAAAGAAGTTCTGACCAATGGAAGAGAAGTGATGCACACTGTTCTGCAGAAAAGCTTCAAAGACATGAAATATTCTACCTAACTTTGTTCAACACTCTCTTGCATTTCTGAAAATTAAAAAATTACATGCGTTTTTCCTGTTAATTCTAGGACTTTGACAACTCTGTGCTACTTGGTAGGTTCACATCCTCTTTTTGACCATAAAAGCAAATGCGTTTTTAGTTTTTCTTGACAACTTCGAAGTTCGAACTGTAGCCATTGAGCTCTGCTCCCAAAAACCTCCAGAAACTAGTTTTCAATTTCTGCATTTGCGAGAACTCCCACTTTTTACGAACCAGCATATTAGAAGATGAAATATATATTTTCAAAGGAACAAATGGATCAGTCTTCACCACCACTACCTTTTTTTTCATGACAGTGCGACTCTTAATTGAAAATTTCAAGAAAGATAGCTCAAAAGAAATCCAAGTTAGCACTTGTGGGGGAAATATAAATCGGGAAGTTTTCAAATTAACAAAAGACGAAATAAACTACCGCTTTATATTATGTCAATAACACTCTTCATTGTACACCTCAAAACTCCGCCCTCTGTATGGAGGTACCAGTACCACCCAAGATTGAACTGTTTTGGACCCCCATGGGCCTTTTCTAGAACCCTTCTGGACTTTTGTGAGCTAGTCTGAGGTGCGTCATGTCCTAAGTCCAACCTGTAGAAGTGGCCTTTTCAGAGATTGATTGTCATCGTTGGAAAGTGTTCAGCGTGCCAAATAGTTTGTATCGATTCGCTTAGTTCATGGAGTAATAAACAGACGCATCCAGCTGTTTTAGAACTTTGAGGTTCATGCGTCTTTCTTCTTGTTTTTTTGCAACCAGATACAGGCATTATGGCTCATGGGTTATATCCGATTTAGGAACAGCATACGAGGGATAGGAAAGGGATCGAGGTTGCGTTCTGGAGATTCAAGGAGAGGCAGAGAGAGAGGGTCAAAGGATCATATAGTCCAAACGACAATGTCACAGGCAGCCATTGCTTTCGTGTTGTCTGAGTTGTCTCCTTTCTGGTGTTTCCTTGCACATGGTGAATATACCTCGCTCGATTTTGATTCCCTTTTCTCCTTATAGAACTACAAATACTCGTTGCTCGTGTGTGAGAAATTAGAATCTGACAGATTCGTCACATAACTCACATTTTTGTTCTAAGACAATTGAGTCGTTTGGTACAGATTTCTGGTGCATGATTATTGATTAGAAAAAAGTAGTTGGTTTTGACGAGTGCCTTTAAGATGTTCCAATGGTTAAATTGTTTCCGTAGTTAGATAACTGCACAGGGATTATTAAATTGTGAGTAATTTACTGGTCTTATTAGAATCACCTACTCCAATTGATTATTAAAATTTTGGATACTTTTTCTCTGCTATTCAAAGATAAAACTGAAAAATTTGTAAGTTTATTTACACCCCAAATGTCTTCCATGGAGGCCGAGAGAAAAAAAAAATGTCTTCCATGGAGTAATGTGAAGACAATTTATTTATGAGAGGTAGACTCCAAAGTCTTTCAATCCATTGAATGAAGTACCCACGTTAGACCAAGCGAGTTAATGAAACTAATGGCCAAATTTTTTTTGGGTAGTGACTTTTAAACTATAGTGTCAATGAACGAGAGTTCTCTGTAATTTCTTATTTCAATTATATAATGTAATTTAGAGAGATAGATATGATAATAAATTCTATGCAATTATACTATTTGCATGGTATAATCTAAAAAGAGATAGAGATAATAAGTCGATCCTAAACAGCTATATTATTTAATATTATACATATAAAGTTTTAAACAACATAAATTTTATAATGAAATTCATTTGTTATATCTATTTCTCTATGAATTAAACCACCTTATTACAAAAAATTGCAAAAGATGGGGATACGGTGTCGAATTCGTATTGCATTTTCTCCGTAAAGATGTTGGGTGTGCATATTAAAGTTAGGGCTTAACTTTTCAACTAGAAACGAACAAATACAAATCATCAGTAAAGAAGAAAAAAGGCCACTTTGCAAGCGGAGAACTCTACCATCTCGTCCTTTACGAGAGATGACAGATGAAAGAGGCTGAAGCCTTCGCTTTTGGACATTCAACACATGGCTCATACGGCCGAGTCAGTGAGTTAGGACCTTATAATTTTCTAACCCTATCGCTCCTAGACTGGTACAAAGTAATTGAGATGGGCCATCGCTTGCACCAAGTGGCATTGGCAATTTGGCACGATTCACCAAACCTACTGAACCACAACATGATTGACTTTGTCACATCCTAACCAATTCCTCCAAATGGCATCGAAACATACTTCCTGATCTTCATGGCTGTCGGTGCAGCTCCACCTCCGTTTGATGTGTAGAAATATCTTCGGCCAGTTTCATCAAAGTTTCAACGCTTATCCTCCTCTGATTTTCATATGAAAACTCTGGATGTTTAGTCTCTGGGTTCTACTGGGTCCGACAGGGATCAAAAAGGTTAGGCATGTCATATGTGCAAAACAAACAACAAAATTGGACGTGTAATAAGTACAAGTCGTTTGTTTCTCTTATTTAGTTTATGTATTTATCGTTGAAGTCTCTTGTTTACGCTCTCTGTTTCTCCATAAACGCAACTACAGAGGTCACTTGTTTGTTGATCTTTCTTTTGTTTCTACGTAGACAAATCTATAGCTGGTCAAAATCTTTTGGTCTTTACCGTCCATGTCCAACCAAAATATTCAAAGGCCCCTGTTTGGTCCGAGGCCTACTTAGGTTAAAAAAGACCTTTCCTTTTCACCTAAAACGAACAACTTCTGCCTCGGTTTGTAAGGGCCCTGCCAGCTTATAGCGACTCACGTTGTGCCCTTAAAAAAGCACTTCTACTTTTTTTTTTCCTGTCTGCTAGAGCTTCTCAAGAACTGGCACTAGAAACCAAACGCCTGCAAATTGGGATTTGGGAGAGATTTTCAACGGAAGCAGACAGGGAAGTGATATATGCAGTTGTTTTGAAACTCGTCAGTTAGAGGAAACCCCATCTGTCTCCTGTGACTGGGGGTGTTCAACGTTGGGCCAAAATCGTCTGGGTCGACCACTTTGGGTCGTTTATGTGTTAAAATTTTGGACAATTTTAATAAAATAATTTATTTCTTCTTATTAAATTATAATATAAAAAATTTATATTAGTAACCATGAGGAACAAATAGTTGAAGTTAGAACTATATAGATCAACTAAAATTAAAAGGATCATTAGATAATTTCTCTTATTTTTAATTTAGTAAATTTTAATAAGCAAAAATCAGAGTAATAAACTTTAGTTATTAAGCTTTTAAAAATTTCTAGCTAAAAAAGAAACATTTTGAAATCTCGAACATAATTTTTTTTTTCTTTTTTCAGAAAAAAAGGACGTGTTCAAATAAGTCCGCTGAAGAGGAGAAGCGAGTTCAGAGTAAAACTCTAGTCGCGGCGTGTAAGCCTCGTTAGCCTAAAGATTACTATTTGGACAAGCTTTGAAATTAGAGGCTCCTGCAGGGCGCGAGAGCAGACAGACGTAGACTCAACGGCATAGCCAGTCGGACACAAAGCTCGGATTTCTGGTATTATCTGTATGCACTCTGTTCCAATCCATCCAACTTTTGTCCCTATTCTAATCCCTTTGATCAATTTTCACGCCTCCCATTGGCATTGAAGAAAACGACGCCGATTATTATAATAACTCTGTTGAGTCACTGTGGTGGTTGACCAATGCTCCAGTGCGCGTGGGGTTTGCTCTCTGTCCCCGCTTCCTCTTATCCTGCGCACACCCTTTCTTTCACTCTCACACTCTCGCCTCACTCTCTGTCCGACTCTCCCTCTTTGGCAGAGAAACAGAGTGAGTCTCGAGCTTCTTCAATCTATAGGGCTTTGCGAAGAACCGTCGAATCATGTGATTCCATTCTCTTCCTCCTTTCCTTTTACCGTTCAGCACTGTCCTGAAAATCACCGTCGTCTACAGCCTCTCTCTCTCTCTCTCTCTCTCGCTGAGAGTAGTTCAGCCTTGTTGCGTGCAGCGTTGTAACAGTCCGTTCTCTCTCTCTCTCTCTCTCTCGGTGTAAGTCTGTGCCTCGTGGAGAGTGCGTCGTTGCTTTGCAGGCTCCGAAGTGTTGCTTTCCGGATTCAGCTTTATGTTATCTTGCTCACGTTCAGCATTGTAATTGTTATTGCTGCACGGAAGGTTCCTGTTTTTAGGCTTTGTGCTCTCGCTGGTTGAGCTCTGGATTACGAGTCCCATTGGGAAATTTGATGCTGTCTCTCGGGGGAGCGATGTAATTGTGTTCGATGTAAATATTTATTGGCCACAATGCAGGTTTGGATTTAAGAAATTTGGAGGATTTCGTGGATATTTTGCGTGTTTATGAGAGGCTGAGGGGGTGTGGGAGTTGTCAGGGTCTATTAATTATGGAAGAAATGAATGAGAATCCGGAGAAATCGTCGTCGTCGTTGGCGATTGCTACAGAGAAGAGGACGCACAGGCCTGGTGGTTGTGTGGGGATTTTCTTTCAGCTTTTCGATTGGAACCGGAGGTTCGCCAAGAAGAAGCTCTTCTCCATGAAGCTGCTTCCTCCAGGTCACTCTCTTATCCCACTAGACAAACTTGCATTTATCTTTTGTGTTACACTTTATCTCTTTCTGAGCACGTAAACATTAAGACTTTCACATTTGAGAGAAAAAATGTTTGATTTTTGAACTTTCCTTTTTGGTTTTGGCTATCTTAGTTCGTGGAAAACAAGCTTCTAAGAAGTTTAAAGGGGGTGAGAAGATGCCCATTTCCAAGCTTCATTTGGTATGCATTTGACTTTCTAGAATTCTGGATTCTTGCTCTTCATGTTGCTGTCTTTGTGGGTTTCAAGTTCTTTTTTATTTTTGTAATATGGTCTTCTGGTAATGTTTGAAGTATAGATTGCCGACGAGAACAGTGGGGGCTTCCCGAATGTGAAGAAAAATGGGAATCGTCGGGTGGATTTAGAGAAAAAGCTTGAAATGCGGGCTCCGGGTTTGGTTGCCAGGCTTATGGGTCTTGAATCCATGCCGACTGTGCATCGTGATAAGCCTAAGAAACCTTCAATCTCTGATAACTATGATAAGGGAGAAGAGAAATTTCGGGGTAGTCATGGTGAGTTTAATAAGGAGGAGTTGAATTTGGAGAAAGGAGGAGCCAAGCAGGAATCAAGGCCTCAGAAGCTGCAAAGAACTGGGACATTTGAGAGTCGGGCAATGACTAGGTTCGGGGCTGAGGCATTGCAAATTAAGAGTGTTTTACAACGGTCAAGAAAGCACCATCATCATCACCAAAAGCTTCCTTCTCCAGTGAAGAGTCCAAGAATTTCCTCTGGGAGGAATATGTCTCGGAGCTCTCGGTTAATTGGCGCTGCTACTAGGATTTTGGAACCAGGCTTGCAAGCTACAAGCAGAGCAAAGTGCGCTCTTACTTATTCAAGTTCTATGCATTATTCTCCCAAGGATGAGATGGTGACAGAGGGAAATGGGGTTACATCACCCGAGGAATGGAATCAATGCAGTTTTAATGCTGGTACATCCAAGCCTTTGATGGGCCAGAGTTCTTGTCAGAATTGTGGTAATTTGGTGGACTTCAGACCAATTTTTGAGGAACAGCCATCTGCTTTTTCTGCTTCAAGTTTTGTCAATGGCTCTTCTCAGGATTCAGGATGGAATAAATCCAGGCCAGCAGCATCCTGTCATGAACAAGAAAAAGATGCAGTTTTTGAGAGAAGTAATGACCAGGCTGTTCCTCAAGTTGCTCAAATAAAGGACAGTTTGCGAATCCATAATGAACAAATTACAGGAGCAGTATCTCATAAAGGTCAACGACAATGGCATTTATCAAGCCACGAATGCAAGCCTCAAAAAGATGAAGCATCTCCCATTGCTCTCAAGCACAGGACGCAAACAGATGAGCTTATGTTGTTAAGCAGGGATAAGATTCCACCCAGGTCTAAACTAAGTAATCTGCAGAGTCGAAGAGTCTCATCAGTTGGAAATCCTTCTAGTGGGACCAAAGATTTTGTTGCTTTGAACCGAAGTCTAAGTGGTCTATCCAGGCCAAGGATGCCTACCAAGGTGGATAATTGTAGGTTCGATATTGATAGGAAGGATTGCCATGGACGAGATGCTTCCACACCACAGTTAAGGACTCCAGGACGAAAAAGGAGGACAATAAATGTCAGTGGGCGAGCTGAAAGTAGAACATATGTCAGTTCAAATATTGCGAAAGAAAGAAATGTTGAGACTGAGACTTTGACTGCAAAATTGATGGGGTCTAATGCCCATTCCATGGACTGTAATGGTAGATTAGCCTGTCAGGGTGATCAAAACAGAGCTGATGGAAGTAAGGAAACTGATATTGTTTCTTTTACATTTAACTCCCCTATAAAGCACGAGGCTGGAATCCCAACAGAACTGGAGGAGAAAGAGAGAGTTGAAGATGTAAAGACATCTTTTCAAAAGCCATTACCATTTAGAAGAGATGCTTTGGGGGTCCTTCTGGAACAAAAACTGAAGGAATTGACTTGTCAAGAAGATGATGAGTTGGCAACTGGTACTCCAACGAAGGCATCTGCTGCAATGATTCTCCAGGAGTTAATATCTGCCTTGACAACAGAGCAGCCGTGCTCTTGGGATAATCATATGTTTGATAAGGATATTGCTTTCAAGGTGAGTTATTCACAAGTTTGATTCTGCAGTTCAACTTGTGTTGCTTTATCCCAGCAACTCTTTTACTCTTTAGCTATTCCATAACCACACTCCCATAAAGCAGAAAGACATTGCTATTTTAGGTGGAATTATTGCTTTGATATTTTGCTTTTTAGGTTAGAGATCTTCTTATGTTGCAGACTCTTCTATCTGAATCATTATGTTAATTGTGCATGTGGGTTACAAGCATTTATTGTTATGCAACTCTGAGTGCATGGTTACTATGGCAAAGAATGTGAGTATTCAGTGATTATAATTGCGGAATTGACTACAAGGTTTCATTTGCAAAATTACATACTTATTTAATATTTGTTTATTTGTCTTGACTACAAGGTTATTTATCTATCTGCTTATATGATTCTTTAATGGCTTGCTTTGAAGCATTATTACTGTTGGTCCTTTTATGCTCTTGTAGAGTGAATTGTGTTTTTAGCAATCATTTGTTCATAACAAGCGTGGTTTCTATTGTTATTCTCTTCAGACAGAAGCGGAGATGGAAAGGTTAGTTGGAAGTTCACGTGAAAGACATCATCTGAGCCCTGGCTCTGTTCTTGAAGCTTCGTTTTCTTCTAGTAGTCGAGATGAAAGCCCAGGTAGAAATAGAAAAACACATTTAAGAGAATGCTAAACACAGAATCTTTTGTAAATCTACTTTTGTCTCATTTCTTAAAAAATCTTTTTGCAGCTCATGACAAATGTGACTTCAATTTCTGCCTATTCATGTTTCCTAATGTCTGTTTCAAATCATTGCTTGCAGTTCCAGGACATAGGTTGCGCCCTGATTCCATGGATTACTCCTATAATCTGTTGCAACCATTCAATTCTGATGCCGATCTTTTGGATTCTGCTACCTCATTGGATAAAAGGAGGACTGATAGGGAGATGGTGACTGGTTTTGTCAGAAATGTTTCTAAAATGTTAATTGATATGAATCTTATGGGGGCCAGATTGGCTGGAACTAAGCTCACTCATGCAAAGGAGGTAATCTTGAATGCTGAGCTTTTGTTTGGAAGTGCAACCCCCCATAATCTGGATGGAATGAAAAGTTTTCTCGTTAGTCCTCGTTTCCTTGATGAATTGGAAGCCTTTGCTCGTGCGGCATGGATAAATCCAGTTGGCTTTATTGGTTTAGAGGACACCAAAGAGGGAAATCTCCTTAGGAGATTTCTTTTGGACATGCTCATAGAATGTTTAGATGCAAAATATGGTCGATACTATAGTTCTGGATTCAAGGCTTGGTTAAGATTGCCATTGTGCACGACTAGGGAGCAGTTGATTCTAGATGTCGCTGAGGAGGTCAGAAGGTGGACAGATTTGGCAGGGATGATTCCTGACGAGATAATTGAATGGGAGATGAGTCATTCCTTGGGGAAATGGACAGATTTTGATATTGAAGCATTTGAGACTGGCACTGAAATTGATGGAGACATACTTCAAGTTTTGGTTGAGGAAATTGTCATGGACGTTTGGGATTGCAGGCCGGGTTCCGTTCTGAATTGTGTATAAGCCTGCTATTTTTGCTGTTTTTTTTTTCCCATTGTTAATGACTCACCAGAACTTCTTTGACTGTTAACGGGAGCAAGAAGACGTGTTTTGTACAAATTGATCAGTGCTATTTCTTCAGAAGTGGCTTCTGGGTTTGGATATAAGTTGTGTTGAAAATCCAATCAGTTTGTTTTTTGTTTATAGGGGTAAGTAAAACAGTTTGTAATGTGTTCTTTAATTATTGTGAGTGAAGGCTCTGAGGTGGAAATCCCGTCTCCGTCGTATCTCTATTTTAAGAAAGCATGCTTGAAGGACTTCTAACTCTTATTATCTTATAGAATGCATCCGGTGATGGTTAATTTTGCAATGATTAACCACGTTTCCCAGATATATAGTACGACCATTCCTCGAGAATTCTGGGCTTACATTCCCGACTAATGCGTCTAAAATCGCACCAAACTCGAGGAAGTAAAAACAGAGAAGCATTTTCTCGAATTCTTACATCCCATTAGGGAAGGAACGGATTCCATGGGACCTTCACTATATTACTTCTCATGGTCACATCCAGAGCTTTGCAATCTTCTCAAGCAATAGAGAAAACAAAAACAGAAAAAGAAGCAAAATCATATGCGTGAAACAAGCTCAATTTCAATCAGAAAGAAGCACAGGAAAAGAAAACAACATCCTAGTAAAAGCATCGCAATCACCACATTCAAAACTGTCTGTACCCCAAAACAGTCTTCGCCACACCTCTACTGCTCCTCCCTCCCCTGTTTTCCCCAGTAATCGCATTTGCTGCCGCCGATGACAGCCCCTTAAATTCCTCGACATTTGCATAGCTCTTCCTTGCCATCAAACCACCAGCACCACCTCTCTTCTCCCCTGCATTTGCCGACTTGCTCCCTTTTGAATTTGATAAAACCCCATTAACTTTGGACCAGCTCTTTGATGGCGGCGTCATCTCAAGCATCGACGGAAGTGGAATCACCGGCTTCCGGTTCTCTTTGCGCAGTGTAGCTGAAAAATCCGGCACCGACTGTGCAAGAACAGAAGGCCCTTTGGGCCTAGAGACGAAGTTCCCTTGAAATTTGACCTGTTTTTTCGGAGGGGTTAGCTTGGGCTCATACTCTTCCCGTTCCTGTTGCCTTATTTGCTTCATTCTCAACCTTGATTCTCTCAGTTCAGCATATGCTCGGTATCTGGGACCTCTCTCCATGATAAAGCTCTCCGTAGTGAGACTGAGAGGAACGGGTAGGTCGGAGTTCGAATTCTGAGAGCGGATGAGAGAAATGGGGTCGAGAGCGTGGAAGAGAGATTGTAGCATGGGATTTGATTGTTGGTTTTGCTGCAGAGAGCCGTTGGTCTCTGCCATCGATGAATTAGAAGTTTGGCTGTGCTTTCGTATGGGGTAGAGCATTGATTGATCAATAGCTTTTGTAGTTTCTTCTTGGGGTACTGTGCTTTCCGCAATAAAAAATTCGATTTTGCAACGGTCTACTACACGAAGGAGAGATGGGGGCGAGAGAGAGAGAGAGAGAAAAAGGGGGGGGGGGGGGAAGAGGTTGAAAGAGCTGCAGAGAGAGAGAGAGAGAGAGAAAGAGTCAATTGAGTCACTTTTCATTCGTTTCAACCTATTGCTTTTTTTTTTTTTTTTTGGGCATTTCAACCTATTGCTTAGTAGTTAGTTCCCAACGTTCTGATTGAGGTGGGTCCATTTTCAAAATCGAAAGGGCTACTCCGAATCACATTGGATTCCATAGCAACCGTCCGATTCAGTTGGATTTTCATGATGGATTTCAAGGCCCATCCGACTTTTTCGGATCCCATAGAAATGGGATGCGTTTAGGACCTTGGGACGGTATCTTCGGAAGACACAGAGGACGTTGAACCGAGTGAGTGCTCAGTCTCGGTGTCTTTTCTGAAAGGACATATTTGAGTGATTTTTACATAAAGTCGCTCTTGAAGTCGGCCATCCAGAACGCTTTACATATGGCGCATATATTAGGCTCGATTTGACCAAACTATACACGACAATGGATCCAAACTGCACTTTGCTGAGAACAATTCAGTAAGCATATGCCCTTTACGACGATTAAACCCAGATAAGCTTTTATTCATCCAACTGGGTATATCAAGGACTGAGACTTGCTGGCATCCTCAACCCCCAAAGAAAATGTCTCAAGATACAAATGAGAACTCAAAGGCAGATAACCCAAGAGAGTAGATGGAAGTCCTGGAAAAATTGCAGGAGCACATGGAGCTTCCACAAATAAGAGAATATTACAAGCACCAAGAATAAATCTTGTTACGAATAGGAGCAATTCAATATAACCAACAATATATATACAACAGAGGAAAAAGCCAAAGGAGGAAGGGGGATGGGAGAGGATTACAATTAATGTGGCCATAAAATGAAACAAAATTTATAATGTAAGGTACCTTACAAGAAATTTCATCTCCTGGTTCACACATGAGAACCACCCAACTGAACACTCGTGCAATGATAGTATCGGAGAGACGACTTGTACCATTCTTCAATCCCCTTTATCTTTTAGGATCAAACCTTGTGATACTTGTATTTCTGCCCCAAATTGAATCTATTGATACTCTGGTTAAATCCATGGAGTACTAGGCTCCTGACAGCCTCAACGCCTTGTTCCAGAGCTGCATCAATCTGTCCAAATATCTACCCTAGTAAAAATTTCTACTAGTACTCGGGCAAGATTCAAACACAAGTGAAAATGCACAGGCACAATCACCAACAGGCATGTGCTACTGTGCACACCTTAATAGCCACATGCACCATACAAATGTGAATTCAACCTAAGAATATTGTTTTCCTTAGTGGCAATTATGCACATATCCGATGGAACTTAAACCCCACACCCTCCATGCGCTTATGGGAGGGAGCTGAGAGGTGCCATTGACCCGCAAATTTTAAAAAATTTAGAGATTATTCTTGAATTTCAAAACTATAGCATTCAACAGAATCCCATAATTTATGCTGGAAGACAAAACAATTACAAAACAGAGACCCAACTAGTAACATGGTTAGCATCACTGAGTATGATGCCAAAGATAATGGTCTGTCAAACATGGGCCTCATCAATGCACCAAAAAAAGCTGGATGTTACTGGATATATCCATTGTATCAGGTATTTTCTAATTAAGACACGTAACAACACCATGCAATACGATCTCAAAAATCATATACCTGTTCTCGCTCTACTGAACTGAACTTCTGGAGAAGAAAAGCTTTCAAGTCCATGGTTCCAGGGGGATTTCCAATGCCTGGAGACATGAAAATTTTGGATTTTACAATGAAGGCACCCATTTCTCTTGAAATGAAGAAAATTTGAAAAATGCAAGTAAGAGACCAACCTATGCACAGCCGAGGAAAGTGACGACAGCCATCCAAGTGCCCCATTATACTCCTTACACTGAAACAAGAGATCTGACAAGTTTAGGAAATTAAATATAGGAGAGCTCAGTATCAAAGTGGCAAATGAGAAAGTAAGAATTGGTAGATTTGTTAAATCATTTAATTTAGCAAAGACAAAAATACATCGTAAGAAAATTATGCACTCTTTTGAAAGAAGATGATATGATATCATTGCTCTTAAAGTCAATAAAAATCTAACTCAAGGAATGGCATAACTGGATACGTGCAACAACTTTAAGTTAGGACATAAAAAAAACGACACCAAGCAATCCTGATGATGCTCGCTAGATCATACGATTTGCATCTTTCAACAAAGATTTTGCATTCAAAATTATTAAATTCTATCTTTCACAATTTAAATGCTTTCCTCCAAATCAAGAGGGCACGACAGAGCTACCATACATCAACGCAACTTTTTGCCGGTAAACAAATTATAAAGTATTTAAATCACAATAAGTTTGTTAAGTCAAGGTCTCAAAATTAATCCTTAAATTATGGGCCAAAAGTATATTTACAAAGACAAGTGTAGGGATTATGAACTTACACAGAAAAAAATTATCTCTATCCATGAAGGCTGCTATAGTATGGAAAAAAATGGAATTACTACAAATCCATAGGCATTAGATGAGAATGGAGCAAATTGCACATCAACAGCCTTTGGGCCAAATGGTACTTCCACCCTCTATACACATGGGGTGCTAGAAAAGGTCAAGGGTTCAAGGGCCCTTGATAAGTGCATCGAAGTTTTCAAGTGGAGAAAAAAAGGAGGGTGGGGGTGTTGGAGCGAAAGAAGAAGGGGGGGGGGGGTGTGGAGGGTACGTTTTCCTTGCTAAAAAGGAAAACAAAAACTTCTTGACATGATACTGCTTCCATTACAAGTAATATCCAGCAAACATACCCATTATGATGGCCATGTCCTCCTTTTGGTTGAAGCCTTAGAACACCATTCGGTAAGCTCATCTCATCATAAACCTTTGTGGGCAAATCAGGATAACAGATATTGTCAACAATGATTCCGATTAATTGTCATCTAAAGCCATTTATTAACTTGGTGAGCCTGTGTGAAGGTATTAGAAGGCATACCAATAAAATATGACGCAATGGTACTTGATAATATGCAGCAAGTGGTCCAACCTTAAGAATAATGAGAAGAAAAGAAAGGTCAGGATAATGTACAAAAGCTGTTCAGGTGCCTAGGACCAAAATACAACCTGCAACTAAGATATATCGAGATATAGGATAAATAACAATATGAACTGAAATATAAGATAAGCGCAAACCGCTTCTCCACTGTAGTTCATGTAAGCTTGAGGCTTTGCCAATAAAATTGGCACCTCACCAATGGAACCTGCGCTGGTCACACAAAGATATCAGAATAAATATCACACAAATAATGAGATGCAAAAAATAACCAAATTTTAATAAGAACATGACTGAAGACGACGCACCCATTCCAACTAGGGCCTTCGATTGTATTGTATTCATTAAAATTCCCTCCGCTTGAGAAATTCTATCAATCATTTCAAAACCAACCTGATAGAGAACATCCCAATTAACTAAGACAGAAAAAGCAAAAAACTACAAAATTGAATCAAACTTGCAGAAGTGATATATTACATTGTGCCTTGTACCGTGGTACTTATTTCCAGGGTTACCCAAGCCAACAATCAACCAAGGAGTATACTCCAATTTAGCCCCATTGTTATTGTCTGGCAATGAAGCACGTATAGAAAGCCTAGGTGGAACCGGAGGCTTTCTGAGAAAATGAGGGCAACTGGATCTTCTTGTATAGGATATGCAGGAGTTCGTGACAGAGACGGCATACAACATTGACCTATAAAGCAATAACTACAACATTATCAACGCGGTTGGTGACCATGCTTGGACAATAAGCTTTCGATTCATTAGGCACTCAGAAGCTACAAAAAGTTCTTTCAATTGCTCACCCCCACCCTCGGCCAAGAAGGCCTCGGATTTTGGAATCAACGAAAGAAAACGTGTGTTTTCGTCTTCATCTTTAAGTCGAAGAACGAAAAGACTATCTTTTGGCGAGCATTGTTCCTCAGCAACTAAACGGAGCCAAAAGGCACATAGTTGGAAATTTGCAATGAAGCCCAACATTAGCCCTAGTCTTTCAGATTACAAAGTTGAAAGTAAAGCCAAGACAAGCCGTTTTCGTTTCTAATTCTATGTAGTGGAACACAAAAGTGGAAAAAATAAGACAAAAAAACTTCCAGGAAACAAGAAAGGAAGGAACAAAAGAACGAAAGCAAGCGAACCTCTTTGAAATTGGGAGACTTTGAATATAACAGAAGTTTGGAAGTTGCAAGACAGAGAAGCAGAGACTTCGAATGTAGTTTCCCTGTGGTTTGGAAGTTGCAAGACAGATGGTACCTGGAAAACTTGTGGAGAAGCGGACAGCACAAACAGATATGTTTTATTACGTACCCCAAAAAAACAAAACAGATAATCTGGGCCTCCAAACAGTGTCTGAGTCCCACCATTCGTGAGGCCCGGTAACATGGGCCTGTGCCTTCTCCCGAATAGCACTCTCTTTTTCCGAAATATATATTTTGAAAAGAGAGAAAATATCTTTGTTGTATAACATTTTAAAATTTGAGTTAATGACAAATTGTATGTTGATTCGAATTAAATTTTGTACAGTTTTGTTTTTATATATTTCTAAACCTTTCTGTAGAAGAGATATATTTTTTACGACCACTGGGTCCTCTCTTCAACATATTATTCTTAATGTTATTTCCAAATTATGTTATAAAAAAAAATGTTATTTCCAAATTATGTTAAGCCAATAGTTTTTTTTTTTTTTTTTGAATTTACTATTTGGCCAAGTCCCACGCGGCCACGCGTAGTTTGCGCCTGTTTCTAGTTGGTATCATGGATAAGAACTTGAAACATTGGCAACGTCCTCTTCAGCACGACATATTAGCAAAGGCGATTGTCATTGAAAGTTCCAGATAGGATTTCCCAATTCCTATTGCTAAATTTTATACTCTTATTTACAAAATAAAAAAAAAAATTCTTGATCCTCTCCTTTATTCTGAAATCGAAGACTTGAGTGAATGGGTCAAGTCTTTGTTTCTATTAGTTAAATTGAGACAATATTAGAATGTCTTTGTAACATTAACAAGATTGCACAAAGGATTAGATATGAATACTTTTCTATTTAGGTGTAACCAAAGCAATACACTTTAGTTGCTAAAGACTTTTATCAGGAGGGGGATTACATCAGTCTCATGAAGAACTAGCCGTATAAAGTTGAGTGCAAGAGCTCTGTAATATTCTCTAAAAATAGATCGAGTCATAACTTTAAATTGTAGGACTCATATATCGTATGTTTTGTCTATCTCTCAATTGGTCTAATCGATCAACAAATTAGAGAAGATCATAATACAAAATACACAACTCTTATCCATACTAACCATATGTGAATCAAACCAATCAAAATTATTAAATGCCGAAATCCAATTACAGCTTGCTCCAAACTTGCCATGAAAACCATTGAGCTTTGATTGCTTTAGCAAAAAGAGTGTCATTTTCATCACATCCATCCCAAAATGGAACTTGGACTCACTACCTGATATGTACACAAGATCATTTGGGATAAGAGCACAAATAAATTCGACTCTTCATCATAAACTAAAGTACAGGTCAACTTTTTCAAAGTAACCTTACCTTAAAAAATGCCAAAAATAGTATCAAAACATTGAAAATGATCGAAAACACCCAGGCAGATATCCTTACCATTTTCAATTAAACTACAAATTAAATAGACCGTGTAGTTATCGTCCATTTAAGATCAACAATGAAACCAGACCCAAACAAAACTGGAATCAACATCAATTGATTGCTAAATCTCAGCATTTTTTCTAGGAGAAAAAGGAATCCAACTATAAATATGATGAAACAGACGCCACTTCAAAACGCATCTAAAGTCCAGACAACAATGCAGATGATCAACTTTTGTACCATAAATTCGCAGGTGGATCCTACCACTTCCATATCTTTGAGCTGGCTTGCGCTTAGCAATATTCTTTAGAGCACACTATTCTTCTTAAATGGAAAAACTTTCCGGTCGCTACCAATGTCTGTTGAAACAAGCTAGCCCTCTAAGAGCCAAGAAAAAACAAAAGGGTAGCTCTCTTAGAAAAAGAAACAAGTAGATTCAGAATGTCGGCAGGCAACCTCAAACTTCAGTTTCAGAGAACAATAACTTCTTAGTTGTGTCCCAAACAAAAGGAGGAGAGGGCAATAATGAAAGGGTAGATAACATGCTCTCTTTTTTTTATTTTTTTTTTGTTTCATTTTTTGCGAAGAATGTACATGAAATTGCTTCACTCTTGAAAGCTAGACTTTGGAAGTTTAACACGCCAAGCTCCTAACCCCACAAATTTCTCTCATGGCCTTGACCGAAGCCCAAATCATAGGCCAGTGGGGCCAAGACCCAGCTGCAAATCCAGGCCCAAACCTTTGTCGAAGGGAGAAACTTCACCATCTCCGGTGAACCCAGTTAGTCCAGGCACAACTCCGGCACGGTTCCCAACCCCATGAGAGAAAACAGCCATCATAGACTCCCCAACTCCCCCGGCATAGACACGTCTACCAGGCACCGAGGCAGCCCCGGAGGGATAAGCGCCACCGTTTGGCAGGGAGAAAGGAGTGGCTGCACCTGCATGAGACACAAGAAACCATGAGGACTGAGGCGGCGCCGCCGGAGCAAAGAGGTGCGCTGGTGGGGTGAAAGCCGACATCATCGTGTTTTGCCGGAGGTGTGAAGCAGCAGCCAGCTGGTTTCGACTAGCTTGCATTTGTGCGCGCTTTAGCAGCTGTCTTTCTTTCTTGTGGGCATTTTGATGGCCACCCAATGCTTGTGAGTTTGCGAACTCACGGCAGCAGTACTGACACTCGTACTTTCGGCCGTCACTGGATTGAATAGTTTCGGATTCCTGCGATCCAGATGGAGATTTGCTTGCATCTGAGTCGTTTTCTTCCGAAACGTTCCCAATGTTGAAGCCAAAGAGCTTAAGAGGGGTGGTTGTAGTGTGGATGGTAGTTGGTTTTGTAGGATAATCAATCTCAGCCATGAGAGAGAGAAATAGAATGAATCGACAGACAGATGAGATCAGAGAAATCAGTGCCAGAGATCAGAGGGATGCAAGTGCGTGACTTAGTAGTTGCTGCATGTGGAGCTAGCTAGATATATAGGCTATAAGAGTTTTGACGCTGTATTAATAGAGAGATCTAATCATTTGAGGGACAAACAGAAGAAGAGGGACAAGAAAAGAGTGTTAGTTGCGAAAATCCCAAGGAGAAGAAAGCACCTAATATTAGGAAGAACCCAGAACAAGAAAACTGAGATGGTTTTAGATTATACTTATAGCAGCAGTACTCTGACACATAGAGGGAGAAACCCTTTAAATTAATCAATCGCGAGTGGTGTTCTGAAGTACATGTTTCAGTATAATTTGGTAAGTTACAGAGACATGACAATACTTTATGTTAGAGAACAATTAGGGGTCTTTTTCTAATGCAAATTGTTGACAGTATATCGTTTTCCTTAGGTTGTCCTAGCATGCTATACCATCAATACATAACTATGGTGAACAAGCGAAATACGTTTCGAATCTAATACCATCTGTCTCCCATGACCCACATGCCGTAGACATGATGTGTGTTGCCCATATCCAACGTTGGAACCCAACACCGGTAAAGAGGTAGTTCAGAAAAACTGAACCTAACATTATGAATTCAGTGGAAGACTTGCTTCACAAAAGCTTTGTCAAGCTGCGGGAGAGGAAGAGTGTTTGATTACCTTGAAGTGATCAGGTGGTACGTGGGTCCACCTTGACGTATCATGCTACCTAGATTATCTTGAGCATGTTTGCGTGATTGACGTTTAAAGCCCTCTTTGTTTATTGAGGGAAAATCTATTCGAATCTTAGTGATTTAGGTTCAAAGTCTTACTTTCAACGAAGCTTCACATGCTTAATCACACGCTAGGCCCATGGATCTATCGTGATTGGTTCATAAAAATGTTTGTGATCTCCGTATATTTCTTTTTCGCGCGTGGGCGATTCAACAGTTATCAATACGGAAGCAGACATTAAACATGAATGTCTATCTGTCTTAATTTCATTTGTACTTCAAAGTCATCCCTAAACCTTTGAACTTGTCTCATCTTGTCTAAGCCTCTTCCCCCACACTCAGATTCAAAGAGTGACGATTTTTTTTCCCTCTGTCCTTTGATGCTTGTCCAGCTCCTATTGCTTGGGCACCAACAACTCCCACTAGCCGAGATATATAGCAATTGACACTGATGCTGAAGCGAGAAACTTTCGGCCTTCTCTTGTGAGTACTCCTAATTCTACGTACCCGACCACGGCGACCAGAGATGAGAGAAGTACTTAATTAGTTCAAACCGCTCACGGGCTTTGGTGGATTTGCAATTGCAACTCGCAGTCTCTGAACAGAAACTGATGAGCTGCATGACTACTCGTCAACAAGTGAACATGCCTTGATTCTTAGGTCCTATAGCGCGTCTGGTTTGTCCTAACTTCAGATCAGAGCATACCCATTATATTAATAGGGCGGTAGGACCCAATGCAATCACTTCTTGGACACACATATGAAGGAAGACTGCAAGTAGGAGATTAAGTAGAGGGCAATAGATTGTTAAACAAAACGAGGCACATGGAGGTATCCCTTCATGCATGAAAACGCATGTGATCGGTGGAACGAGCCCGATCTCTTCTCGCTCTCTTCACTGTTTATTAACAACCCATGATTCTAGTTGACATTAAGCTCCTTTCCTTATTATGTAATTATTCCCACCTACCTAATATCAAATTAAACCACACCCCCCAGAGAGTCATTCTCCATATGCTTTCTCATCTAGATTATTCAAGTAATGAACGTGTTAAAGTTTAAAGATTTCCCGAACCTCCGGACATGCCTCACTAGGTTGTGCTTAATTTCTGAGGATAATTAATATCTAAGGAAATGAATAACATGAAAATCCATGTACACAGTGATCAGGTTCGAAGCAATATATAATAGTCCATTATATATACATAATATAAGGCAACATTACTTTGAAATATTATATGCTCCATTAATTAAGATCATAATGCAACAGGAGCTAGACCGGCTACTAATTGCCTTTTCTTGATTTCCCTACGATCTTAAACATATCTATCAGAAAATTATATAAGAACTAGGTTTGGAGTGCATATCACTTCAATGGACAATCAACCCATATTATTCTATCGTTTAGACCTCTGGGTAGTTCAATAGAAAACAAGTAGTAGTTCCAAATGGTTTTAACCTACTGCAATTTAATTGGTGAGGTTGGCTGGAACTTCTAGATGATTAAAATCTCGGACCCTTCCTCTCTCCCTCTCTCTGGTTTACCTAATTAAGCATTTTTTGCCCTAAAAATGCAATACCGCGGTAGGCAACTCTCGCCTTGATATTGTTCCCCTGCAAAATGTGGTCGGATCATTGCCTTAAAATGATCTTTTTCTGTTTTATTAATGTTCCATAAACATAAACATTTAACTTCTGTAGTATACCTAAACTTCAATGAAGCAAACGACTCACCATACATTTGACAAAATAGAGTAGTTACTGCAAATAGCTTACTTGTATACATATTCATATATATTAATGTATACATTATATAGTCTTCACATATGTATATATTAATTAGATTATTCGTTTATAATTTCTCATGATATATATCTACGTGTCAACGATTAATCTACAGTCAATATAATACACCAATAGTGGAATAGTAGCCATTTCCTCATCTCTTCTATTTTCGTTGTTACTTACTGTTCTCAATTCAGTTCACGAGTATGAGCTATTATACTTATACCTACCCCACCCCTCAGATAATAAAGGAATGCTTATAATTCCCACTCACACCAATCCCCCCCCTCTATAACCTTCTCCATGCATATATATAATATAGTGATAACTATAACCAGATCGACGGCTATATAGTGAAATATCTTATATATGATCATTTCTTCCGAGAATTTGTGATGCTGATTGGTCAACAGCTTGAATGTACAAACTTGGATAATTCTCGGCATAAGAAAACGTCATGATCAGCCAAAAAAGAAAAATGTAAAGTAAAGAGATAACTAAACACAAAAATTGTTGACACAAGCAAAATTTCTAAAAAGCGTAGATATAACATTAATCTTGGATGTCTTGTTTGATCAGGGGCAGAAAACAAAACATTATTTAGACAAAGTCAGCAATTACTGAGGGAGCAACCAAAATTTTAATAGGTTGCAGACAAAGTGGGAAGATTTAGGACGGCTCCGAATATGGAATAGGCCAGAGGATCGAGGAGTGTGAAGACGGATTTGCGATCAACGCATGTGATGGCGTTTTAGTTAATTTGACAAAACAAAATAAAACTCTGTACTAATTAATGTGGATTAGGCTCTAGAGAACCTATTTCTTAACCATTTCGTCCCGTTCAAGGTTGGTTTACTTTACCTCGTTTGTCCAAAACTTAGGAAAGTTACATATGTAGTTTAGCGAAGAATCTTAGATCAACTGTCTTTGAAATTTGAAGGTGCTTGTCTTGGAGAATTTGGTAGAAGTATTGGCTTGACAACGATGATCAAGAGGAACGAAAAGTAGAATTGATCCCAGATTCTACTAATTACACTATGATGCTTATGAAAGCCTTTTCTTTTGATCATGTACATGGAACTCCAAAAACTTGGATCCAAACATAAATGAACTAAGATATCCTAATCGATTGCTTGTTCAACATAAACCTTAAGAAGTCAACTTCTATTGTAGACTTCATAACAATTCGGCTTTGCTCTGACATATACGACTTCCTTGCCACGACAGGAGAATAAAAATTGTAATTATCTTGCGTGCTAGCTACTAGGATGCAACAAATCCAGCATAAGAAATATGTGGCTTTTCTTTTGGCAACAGTACTTACCAAATCTTCATATATATATGAATAGCCTATAGCAATTGTAATATTTGTTGATCGTCGATGGCCCATATATTTCTCACTAACCACTGCCATTGAACTTTCTATGGCAGTCGTCATTAAAAAAAAAAATGCTGCAATAGATACGGGCTAAGAAGCACTGTCTTTCTCATTTTCATGAAGAAAACGTCGGGTACAAATAAACCATGGATGTAGGTAGCGGTTTCTAAGTGACCGCTATTATAGAGTGTTTTATAATAGCAGTTTAAATATTAAAACTGGCCATGAGTAATTTTTTGGGTGAGAGAATATTTATCTGAGCCCTCGAGAAGGGTCGGTTTTTGGTACTATTAGTTTAACGGTTGGACCAATGGCATCAGAGAAAGAGGGAGATGTATTCAGACAATTATATCCATTGTATAGCATAAGGTATGTCAGCTGGGGCGGAGACACACTAATTAGCTCAGTTCTGCTTGAGTACTTGCGAGTTAGAAAGTTTGCTTTTAGGTGCAGTACTGAAGTGAGCGAGCCATCTTGCAAACATAACACGAGGCCACCCAACATTCGAGGCAAAGAAAAAGCTTGCACGTAGGTGAGAAGATCATGGATGTGTCTCCTCAGTGACAATTCATGGGCAAACGAAGAAAGTTGTACTGCTAATTGTGAAGGAGGTTGGAGGCGGTGTGATTTTGGTGGAAAAGACACAGATTTGGCAAAAAATAACAGGTTACACCAATCAGTTTACTCAACAGAACAGATCTATGGGACAACTGCTCAAAGGGATACCTATCCTGTTGCCCTCATAGTTTCCTTTTTTCTTTTTAATGGATTTGTAGCGTGCACCATAAGACAAGGTGTTAGGTAGAGGACAATATCATGTATGTAAAGGGACTTTGATTGATGATGGGAATCCAAAGCGGTCTTGAAAAAGTTTCTGCATGACAACCCAGAGACATTACTGCAAAAATCACAAGGAATTGATGGTCTTGGTCTTGGCGAATAGCTAGCGTTGCATGTCTAATCACCTCGATGGAAGCAGCTTCTTCGTGACTGAGAAGCTGTTGAGTAGAGTCTTCTTCAATTATCATTACGGATAATTAATATTTTATTTATCTCTAATTTGTTAGTCTATTATTGATGAGACGTCAATATGAGGTGAGATACTATTATCGTCGTTCGTAGGTGTCAGTGAAACTCTAACATTAGCAGTTCACTGTATTATCAAATTATTTCGTCTCTTCTGCATCACACCTCCTCCTAGAAGAGAATCGAGATGGACCAAACCCAGTTTTGAGTTGAAGGATTCCGCGTGGGCTGAGTTTGACACAGAAATGACAGAGGATTAGATCCAAGGACGGGTTTAGCTATAGAAATAGTAAGACATTAATTGATCATCAGACAAAGGCCCAGGAAAACGATTAGGTCCAGCCATCTACCAAAGTTCACGTACGCCGGCCTTCAATTAAACAGCTATACCTATGGACTAGATCCAAGCAAAGGTACAGATAAAGGAAAGGGCAAAAAATCCTTCGAGTGCTGCGTCTCTATGTACACAAACTTCAAGTAAAGAATTCCTGGTTTTTTCACTAGTGATGGGTTGGGATTTGGGAATAAGCCTAGAAAAAAAAAAGAGAGATGTGATCGGGAAGAAAACATTTCTGATCCTCCATGTGTTATATATATGAGCATTGGATGAAAAAAAAAACCCTAGTTTTTGGAACTTATTTGCTGTTTGGGAAATTTAAAATTCATCTCTTCTTTAACAGTAGTCTCCCACCCATTTTATTTTCTAAGCTAATTCTTTTATCTCTCAGTTATATTATAGCATCGTTTGCTTATACTTTAAGTTCTTTGACAAGATGTTCAAAACATTTTCACAAATATTAATGTCGTCAAGGAGATTGTCAAATTCTTAAACCCCTCTCTAGTCAGGATGATGAAAAAACATTAATAAATAAATAAAATGAGTCACCAAAAAAGAAAAGAGAATAGTGAGAGGTTAGTAAAACAATGAATTCAAATAAAGGAATAACACGAACTCAGTCAAACACTTCAAAATCTGAAAAATTGAGATAGAAACTTCAAATAAGTTTGACTAAAGCCTTTGTAGAGCTCGAGTCAAATTGGCAGAGAAATTCGGAACTGCAGCTGTCGAGATCCCCAATGGCAGGGATAGAAGGAGGACATAGCCTGGTCTTTGGTGGGAAATGTGAGTTCTATGGATCATCCAAATTTAACGTTTTACTTACCCAAAAAGAAAAAAAATTTAACGTTTGTTTCTAAAACTACCTCTGTAGAGTGGCTCGTGTTGGAATCGACCTCTGTCGGTAATGGGAAAATTGAACGAAAAACAGACCATCACGAAGATCCATACAGGGACCCAACTAATGGCACTCATAGCCATACAGGGAGCTCTGTTTTTTTTTTTTTTTGGCAACTAACAGTCTAGTTAGTTCATAAATTAGGTAGAGGGTGACTTTCGACGTATTGATTGGTAATATTTCTTATCAGATTAAAGTAGACTGTTGGAAATAAATATTCTCACGAAACTAGTGCGTCATTGCAACTAGTTCCTCAAGATTATGTCCCACCTTACAAGTCACCGAAATTTCGTGCTCAGTAACTCAATTCTGGTAGTCATTTATCATTCGGGGTACCCTTCTTCGGCGTGCTTAAATTCATGGAATCGGTGAAAATGTCATTTTAAATTATTTTAATCATTTATTCTCTTTCTTTAATTGATGTGTTGATATTTGATAATATTAATTTCTAAATATTCAGACTCATGATTATTTATATTCTTTTATATTAAGCTTCATGATATAGTAATAATGGATAAAGATCCTCTATAATTTAAATTTGGATGTTTCAATTCGGTAAGACATTGATACAATATATAAATTTCACATAAATCCACGCAAGTAGTATTAAATGTTATTTATATTTTTTTGAATTAGATCATATAATTCTAATAACAAATTAAAAATGATCTTAATTCAGTAATAATTTACTCTCCCTGAGAAGAATAAATTGTATTTGGGATTGATAATAATGTCGATAGAATTTTTTTTGGAAAAAATACACTTTTCACCCACGAACTACCATAGGTTTTACACTTTGCACTCTAAACTACCAATTTTTACACATTGCTCTCTTTAACTATCAATTTTTAATACTTTGCACTCTTTATTAAATTTTCAGACTAAAATGATGATAATGCCCTTGACCCATTTTACATATATTGAAGATATTGTTGTCAATTCATTAATTTCTCAATGATATTATTATCAAATAGAGAGTGTAAAGTATTTAATATTAGTAGTTGAAGGGTGTAATGTGTCAAAGTGGGTAGTTTAGAGTGTAAAATGTATAACATTGGTAGTTTGAGGGTGTAATGTCTTAAAAATAATAGTTTAAAGTGTAATGTGTCACTATCCCATAGTTTTAAGGTGAAAAATGTATTTTTTTTTTATAAGTAACAATAGAATTATTTTGAAAAGAGAGAAAAAAAAGGTCAAACTCGGAGAGAGGTTTTTTACCAAAACAAAACAAAAAACCAGAGGACCCACCTTTCAGAGCGGGTTAAAAAACATGGAGGTAAAGCAAAGGCCTCTCTGTCCCACTTGCACGCTCGGCATCTCAAGCGCATCCTCGAATCTAATCCGAAATCTAACGTGGTACGTGGAGCTCATCCCAAACAAATAGTAACAGTAATATTTTCCCCCTTTCTTTTTCTCTGGTAATTTCCAGTATAGTTTTGTTTTTGTCGACGAGAAAAGAAATGAAACGAAAACAAAAGGAAATCGAAGCAAAGAAAAGGAATTGAATTCTCCATCAAGTTCGCTGTATGTCTAACGCATTCCCACTCCTTTTGCGGACATTCCCAAGTCCCTCTTTCTCACCCTCTCACTGCATAGCTCATAAACGAGGCAGTGACAAACAGAGCGAAGTACCAAGTTGAAAAAGCAAGCAGGAAAGAGAGAGAGAGAGAGAGAGAGAGAGAGAGAGAGGGGTGATCGCTTGCTGGGTTGGTTCTGTTTCTCTTACTGAAAATGATTCTTTTCAATTCGTTTTTGTTTTGTAAAAAGGCTTTCTGTTTAAGTTGAGATAGTGTACGAGATCGTCCACATAAAAGCACTTATTTGGCAGTTCATTTTCGGAAGAAACAGTCTAAACGGTTACGCGTTGATCTTAAAACGTGATCCTAGTTTTGATTCTAATGCTTTTTGTGATATACCCTTCTTTTTTTTGCTTAACGTGATATACCCTTCAATGGCATTGTATTAATACCCTCTTCTGAAATTGATACATTCTTTTGCTTTTTTCTTTCTAAACTGGTACATTCTTTTGCTTGCTATGCTCTCAACTTGTTTGGGTTTTTACTTTGTTTGACTTTATGTGAATTCCCTATCAGGTAAAAAGATGCAGGCGTCGACATATGCAGTCAAAGGAGACGTAGGTTTTGGGGTTCAAAAGCGCACAAGGGTCTTGAAGCGTTTTGGTGAACTTGGGAAACCGAGTTTGGGATTACGAATGACAGATAGCACTCCTTGCTGTGGTCTACGCCTCAGTTCGATCGCTATGGAGGCTGAACTGACTGGTGCAAGACTGGCTGCTACTGGCATTTTCAGGTCCTCGGCCAAGCCCAGATCAGTCAAGGCTCAGGCTTCTGGTTCGTTCGTCACAGTCTTGATCCATTAGCTTTCTGTCCGATTTCAAGAACCGTATTGTTTCAGTCGGTCACTATTATCTTCTTCAACTTGAGCAAATTGATTTCATTTTGTTTGTATTATGACTCTTTTTTGGTGCGTGTGCTTGTGGGGTTAACAGCAGCAGTCAAACCTGTTACTGATGTACTCTTGTTATGGTTGCACGATAACTCTACTTTATGGACAGTTTCGATTTATTTGCGTGAAATTGTAGACTTCAAAACGCATTGAAGTAGCCACTTGTGTGTTCATGCGTGCGTTGCCAATGGACTTGGATGGTTTTCTTTTGGGGAATCTACGAAGCAACTTCTAAGTCCAATCTTAATGTTGCTCTCATTATCTAGGACATCTCTCTCTCAATGAACTAGTTTTACCTGCCAGCATGTCATACTTACTACCAAGTAAAGTAAACCTTGTTGAAAGCAGATAATGCTGCATGGCCGTGCTTTCTATCATGGCTATGATGAACTGATCATTCATCCCTCAAGTTTGCAAGCCTAATGACAAATTCAATTCTCCCTTGGAAATTACTAGATTTGTGGCATCATTACCCCCTGGATCCATAATCCATTGTATGCTTTAAAAACTTGACAACCCTGTCCTGGTGCTATCCTGAGGACATAGGTCTCTGATGATGCAATAGGCTGGCTTGTAGTGGTATTATGGTCAGCTGTGACCCTTTCTTTTCATTTTGGGGTTTTAATATTGCATCTGTGGATATGGTTTTTTTGGGAACTGTCTATATTTATGGAAGGCCCTTAAATGTATCTGCTAGTTTATAGTTTTACCTTGGATCATGATATTCTTGAAAGTTGGATTAATGTTTATATTCTCACACGAACCAGATGAAATTTCGTTGCAGATGATCTTGAGAAGCTTACTTCCACTGCGCCTCAGGGCAAATCTTCTGGAACAGTTCTGCCATATGTTGGCATTGCTTGCTTGGGAGCCATTTTGTTTGGTTACCATCTTGGGTATGTGGCTCAAATTGTTTTGCAAACTCCATGTCCTACTAGAATTTGTGTGGATTTGGATTTGCAAATTATGTGCTCTTATGTTCTGAGTAACTGATTCAAGAAAATCTATGCAAGTTCTGATTTATGTTCTAAATTAGGTGTTCTTTTGTTCTAGGTGCTGAAAATCTTGTTATGTGACATATAGCTGTTATGAGGTTATAATGATTTTGTTCTTTGCTTTGGTTGCACAGGGTGGTAAACGGTGCTCTTGAGTACCTTGCCAAGGATCTTGGGATTACTGAAAACACTGTATTACAAGGCAAGTGAAATAATTTTTGCTTACTTAAATGTGTGCAGAAAATTGCAGGGACTCAAGAAAGTCTTCTTTCGCCGGGAAAATTCGTTCCTGTTTTTCATAAGTACTCTCTTTATGTGCCAGAGCATATCCTCAGAAGATTTAGTGAATGCTGTCTATATCACCTTTGACATCCTTGTCTGTAGATTATTAGCAGAAAATCATATTTTTCTGATATTGGAAGCTGCAGTTGGATTATTAATTGCTCTTTACATGCCTATGAAAAAATCATACTTATTTTGTTATTTTCAAGGTTTAGATTGTTTGAAATATGCTTTTTTCTTCTCATGATATTCCTGCTGATCCTTTTCCTCAATGTAACATCTTGAGTAGGATGGATTGTTAGCGCACTCCTTGCTGGTGCGACTGTCGGTTCATTTACTGGGGGAGCATTGGCTGACAAGTTTGGTAGAACACGGACTTTTCTGTTAGATGTCATACCACTGGCAATTGGGGCATTTCTTTGGTCTGTCATCTGTTGTTGCAGAAAAGGTTGTAATATTTTTTATATCCACTGGGCACTAATGATTTGTATTCAATAATTTCAGTGCCACAGCCCAGAGCGTGCAGACTATGATAATTGGCCGCTTACTTGCTGGGATTGGAATTGGTGTTACATCTGCTATTGTGCCATTGTACATATCTGAGGTAGTATTTTCGAATTTTATTTAGGCATAGGGACCACAGGTGTCTGTGTAAGATCTAGTGTGGCTGATGTTACTTTCAACACTGTTAAACTGCAGATCTCACCAACTGACATTCGTGGGGCGCTTGGATCTGTAAATCAGCTATTTATATGTATTGGGATTCTTGCAGCGTTGGTGGCTGGATTACCTTTAGCAGGAAACCCGCTATGGTATTCTTTTCCTTGATTCTTGTTCCTTCTTTCCCTGTATAAGTTGTTGACTTCCTGCTATTTGCAGATAACCAAGAGGAACATATGACAATTTTTCTAGAATTGCTAAATGGTACTTAACAAATAATTAAAACAAAATCTACGTGAGAATGTTGCAATTATGGTGCATAGTATTTAAGAGGGATGCAAAAGGAATAAAAAGTTCGAATTGCCTCTAAAATTCACCGTTGAATTCTGTAAGTAAAGATTGTCCTTGGGGGTGTTTGTTTGCCAAAATTTTGGGGAATATTCCCGAAATTTTGGGAATCTTTACTTTATTGAGATTTATTGGGGTTTGTGAAAAGTGAAGTGTGTATGTGTAAAAGTTAAAAATTTTGGAGTGTGTTTGTTTTGTTGGAAATTTTGATGCCCCAAAATATTGGGGAAACAAACACCCCCCTTATTCATTCAAAGTTAGCGCATATTTTGGCCTCATATGAACAGGTCAATGTTAAACCATGTGAGGTAAACTAATTCAACAAATGTCTGGGAGACTGGGACCATCGATATCGCTCTTGAATAATAAATGGATGAGGTTTCATAAATTTGAAAATTGACGCGGTTATGCATGGTAAAGGTTACCTTTCCACCTTTCTATGGAAATGCCAAGAGCTAGTGGCAGGGACATGCTAGGAATTGAAGTTAGAGTCAAGTATAGAAATATATTTTTTGGAGGGGCCACAATGCAAAATATGAAGAAAAGATGCCAAAAAAAAAAAGTCTGTTTGTGGATATCTAAGAATCACAGTTCTTTCCTAGATTTGGTCTTCTAAACTTTTATGTTTCTGTCCTTGTGACCTCGTTCTTCACTCTTATTCCATTCTTTCGTTTTTAATCAGGTGGAGGACAATGTTTGGTATTGCTGTTATACCCTCCATACTGTTGGCTGTAGGAATGGCATTTTCTCCAGAAAGTCCTCGGTGGCTTTTTCAGGTTTTCTTGCATAACTATGGAATTACTTGTTGAAACTTCTGTATGCACTTGGACTTGTACTCTGACTGTTAATGACATATATTATTGAATTATTTGTGTATTTGTGAATATGCTTGGACATTATTTTGCAGCAAGGGAAAATTCCCGAGGCTGAAAAAGCTATAAAAACTCTCTTTGGGAAAGAAAGAGTTGCTGAGGTTATGCATGAATTTACAGCAGCAGGTCAAGGTTCTGTAGAACCTGAAGCAGGGTGGTTTGATCTGTTTAGTAGCCGGTATTGGAAAGGTATACCTGGGGCAAATTTCTCAGTTTCTTTGTGCTAACTTCTTTGTTGATAATCATTTGTGGCCAGATGTCTTGGAAGTAAGCAAGTTTGCCAAGAAATATATTTAAACAATACTATTTTCAGAAGTCCATGCCTTCATTGATCTGATATCTTGTCCCTATTTTGTTTCTGACGTCACTAAGCTCTATGATGCAAATTGGTAAAACACTTATGTGCGTGCTATGTTCGCTGCAGTTGTTAGTGTTGGTGCAGCACTTTTTTTGTTCCAACAGCTGGCTGGAATAAATGCGGTGGTATATTATTCGACTTCTGTGTTTCGTAGTGCTGGAATTGCCTCTGATGTTGCAGCAAGTGCTCTTGTTGGGGCAGCTAATGTCTTTGGTTAGTTTTCTTGCCAACTTTCTTTCTGGAGATGGGATACATTTTTATGTTATGTTGTTCATACTGACAGACTTTTGAGCTTCTTGCAGGCACAGTTGTTGCATCCTCCTTGATGGACAGGCAAGGAAGGAAAAGTCTTCTAATCACAAGCTTTGGTGGAATGGTAAGGCTATTTTAGTATAATTGTGTTCTTTATCTCACGTAGATGAACATGAATCTCCTGATCTCTTCCTATCGTAATCAAACGGTTAGCTAGTAGTCTTGGAATCAGCCCTCTGGATTTGCTTTCTGGGTGTTTCTAAAGGTCTTACTGCAATAATGGAACATATCGTTCCAATAATAGGTTAAGTTGTGTAACATTTGTCAAAAAGTTAGGCTAGCTGTAATTTGAACTTGACAAATTATATTGTACTATATACATGGAAATAGTTTTGCCACATTTTAGATTATCTTGAAACTGATAACTCTCCCTCTCTCTGTTTGCTTGTCAAGGCTGCTTCAATGTTGCTACTTTCTCTGTCGTTTACTTGGAAGGTCCTTGCACCATACTCTGGCACCCTTGCTGTTCTTGGGACTGTCCTGTAAGTCAAAATTTCTCTTTATGGATTGTAAAGGTCTTCAATCTTTGCTTGTTTTCTGTTTTTTTTCGTTCTCCTTTCTTGGAGTGGGATGTTGAAAAAGCTATTTTTCTTAGCTACGGATGCTCCATGATCAGTTACCATTTCCATTTCTTTTTAACATGTTACCTATGGAATCTAACTTGGCTTCCATTCTATCTATACAGCTATGTACTGTCCTTTTCACTTGGTGCTGGTCCTGTGCCTGCCCTTCTTCTACCAGAGATATTTGCTTCTAGAATCAGAGCAAAAGCCGTTGCTTTGTCGTTAGGCATGCATTGGGTAAGACAAAGCATGTTGTCATTTTCACTTTCACGTGCAATTACTGCCTCTAGGCTGTAGCATGATTCAATTTCTACCATATGCTGAGGAAAGAACAAAGTAAATTTGGTAGACTCCCAATCTATTGGAAATTATATGGGATGCATACATAAGAGTGTGCTAAGCAAAATTTCCTTTTCCATCATGTGGCCTTCTATGTGGGTATACAAAGAAAAGGAAGAGAAGGATAGAAGTTACAGAGAATTACTATAGTTAGATGGGCTAAGTTTGCTGCCTATCTATTGTAGTCTTCAGTTTTTATATTTTCCTTTTCTGTTTGTTTTTGCTTTGCAACGGACTTTTTGTCTCTCTTTTGATTCTGGTTTTTCTATCCTGTCAGATCTCTAACTTTGTCATTGGCCTATATTTCTTGAGCGTTGTGAACAAGTTCGGGATCAACTCGGTGTATTTGGGATTCTCAACTGTCTGTCTTCTTGCCATGTTGTACATAGCCGGTAATGTTGTGGAGACAAAGGGAAGGTCATTGGAGGAAATAGAGCGTGCTCTTAACCCTGCAATTTGATGGACGTATCTTTCTAAAGTGCATGTGGCTTTACAGTCTCACTGCAGCTCATGATGTTTGGACGAGTGCTCTGCTTCTCATTTTTCAGGAAAGTGTTGCCTTTTCTGCTGGAACTCAAATCTAACTTGTTTACTGTTCCAGATTTTGCTATCTCATGCTTGAAGTTAGAATCCGGATTGTTATTAGCTGTAGAATAGTGTCTCTAGTGAGCTCCTTAGTAGTTGTGGTGATATCGACCCTCGTCGCTGAGACTGTGATATAAATAAGCAGACAAATTCTGTAACTTGATTGTTGAATTTTTCACATTGAATAAGGTGGATGCAGGGCATTAGTTTGAAAAGTGTGAAACTTCCTTGATTTTGGTCAGAGGCTGCAATCTAACCTTCGTAATATGTCGAGCACCTTACTTTAATGTTCATTAAATGCAGAGCATGGTAAGCAAAAGCAAAATAGACAGAACACGAAAAATCGTGGCACCAATTTCAGTCCAAATTTTCTGGCATGTGGGAAATGGAACTTGCGGCCAATATTTTTGAAATTAAAGCCAATAAATCAAAATGGCCATTGTCATGTCTTTCTTCTTTTCTGGATCTGTTTTTAAGAAGCATGGTTAGCTCTGGTTTTAGCTCTCGTTGCTGCTCTTTTCGTGGTCGGGTAAGTTGCTGCAAAAGCAGCTAATAAAAGTGTTGGCTGCCTTGACGACCTAAGTATGTGCTCTTTGTAGAAGTGTCTCACTACTCCTCGGTTATAATGATGTTGCTTCCTTGATTTATGCAAGTAATTAATGGTTATCAAGAACAGCTTAGAAAGATTAGGAGGGCCAAATAGTTTGCCATGCACCACAGGTCTGAGGCCACACCGCCACAGGTGTTTTTTTTTTTTAAGGCAAATGTAATTTGTATATTAATATCCGAGAAAAAAAACAGCCGATACAAATCAGAAAGAGCACTTGATTATGAGAAAAAGGCCCAAAAAACGGTTGGAGATTTGCACTTTGAATAGATCCCAGCAACCAGAGCCGTGCCCAAGGGAGAAGAGAGGCACGGGGTGGGAGGTGCCATCAGTCGAAGGGGGATCATCAAACAAGAAAATGGAGGTAAGATTTCTAAGAGTCGTGAGATATGTTGGTTGCTCCCAAGATCATAATATGTAGCTTGAATATCTTTATAGATAGCTATCAGTAGTCAATAATGCTTCCAATTCGAAGTCCTTTAAATTTTTTATCTCAATGGTCAGTTGTCAAGGCCACGAATCGAACCGGAATAATTTATCTGCATTAGATTTCAAAGAGTTGAACCAAAAACAGAGACATGAAGCAGAAGCGTGCCACATTTGACATTTTCATTCTCACACCTCGAGAAGTGCTAGCATCTATCAACTTCTTACCTCTCCCTTGTTGTCCGATGATAATCTGTGCATACTCCACTGTTAGATATACAAGAGTTTCTGAGATACAGCAGCTGACAGAGAAGTGATACCCCGGATGATTTACATGTATCAGCCGGGTTGATGTTCTCTCCACATGCAAGCATATGTGCGAACCCAAAGACAACGCAACACAAAGCATCTGCAACGGCGTAGATCATGAGATCAACTTGATTGCGTTTTGGTAACAGCTTAAAAAAGTTGCATTTCACTTCCACAGCAATATCTACATGTTAGCTTTCCTTTCCCACCTCTCCTTCGTGTCAAGCCTGCCAGGTGCCAAAAAAACAATTGAGAACAGCTAAAAACCAAAAACCCAATTAGAAAGACAACAACCCACGACGGAAACCAAAAGAGAAAAAAAAAAAAAAGAAACAAAAGGAACGAGTATCATGCAGGAAGACATTTGCTACGAGGCTCTGGTGTTCTAATCCTCCTTTATCTGTAGCATGCAAGACAATGCAACCATGGAAATTAACAAACACGGGAGGTAACTAAGGGTGCATCATACCCCCAATGTAACTTCTGGTGCTTCTTTGATTCAAACAGAGCTGCCACGTTATTCTGCTTATTGTTTTGATTGTAGTTATCAGATATGGAGATACTTGACTCTTCAATTTTTATGGTTGGATCTTCATTGGAGACTTTGAGGTCTTTACTGTAGGATTTTCCACTCCCATCTCCAAGCCCTACAAAGATTTGGCCAATTTAAAGAAACCTCAAAAAAGAATAACTAACAGTAAGAATAACACTGTAAATAACCTCTTGATAGTATAACACTGTAAATAACCTCTTGATTTCTTCTTGATAATTGATTTTGACTTTATCTGCAAACGCCTCCTGTGTAATTCCTGTCATTTACGAGAATTCTAGGTGTCATAACGAATTATTGGGGGTGAAAAGAGGAAACAGAAGGATATCACAGCCTAGGTTTGTACTAAACAAAGAAAACCATAAAGATTAGAAAGAAAATGTCCAATGGCCCCTGCAAACAGCATGTTGTGGGCTATGCATATGGATATCCATACCAAGGTTGTTCTGACTCTAAATTTCTATTTTTGCTGGATCTTTTCTTCTTTTTCATAAGAAAAGACTACCATAAAGAATAGCGATTTCCTTCTTTTCCACGAGAGAAATTCAGTAAAAAAAATACATGACATCAATTGGGGTGCAAAGCTCTGCACAAAGCTGCTTTCATCAATCAAATCAAATGAGCAGACGAAAACCAAGGGAGCACTTCTTGAGAGAATGCATCTTGTTTTGTCTCCAAAACTCATGGTTCCATGATTTTAGTAAACCAATGTATGGTCATTTGAACCCAAAAACAAGCACAAAAAGGGAAAAAAGAAAAATAAAAAAAGAACCAAAGCTGGAGAGCATTTCGACACAAGAAAGCACCCAAGGAGGCGCCCTTTGTGCCATTTCTCTCCATTGAGGTGTTTTACCTGCCTCCCCAAATGAGGAATCTTATAATGAGATTTCCATCGAAACGTCAAACTTCATATTCCTAGTAAGACACTCCATGGCATCCTACACCTAAACCCAGACCTCAGAGTTTATACGAATTTAAACTGACCGACTTGGACTACTTATCAGAGACAGAGGGAGTCCTTTCTACTAAGGATGATATATATTTCCAGGTTACCAGTTGCATCTAATCCCACTTCTCTAATTTTAAGCTTTTTAATTGCCTATGTATTGTAGGCTTCCCATGATGATAGCTTCTGCAAGCAAAACCACAGAATAATTTAACACTTAGCAGGGAAAGAATACCATAGAAAGGTGTTAGTTTTTTCACCTAATTATTATGATATATTATATTCCTCCTCATGGCATGAGCTTGGTAATTGAACTCGATGACATAAAATTTATCAAGGCAACTAATGACCTATCAGTTAAGAAAACTTCTTTTGCAATCCGCATGACTGTGCACTTTTCTATTACTAGCTACTTTCAGAATCACATTTGAAGTTACTTCTGGCAACTCTTCACTCAAACAAGAAGCCTATCAAATTTCACTCCGTGAAGCGAGCTCTCAAGAAACACATTGGCAGATAACATGCAACTACCAACCTCAATATATGACGTAAAAGACACATTTTTTACTGCAATTATCTAATCCAAAGCACTAGAATGTTAGTCACCTCTAAATTAAAAATATTGAACTTGAAAAACGAATGTGAGATAACATTCCAACAAAATATTCACGAGTGAAACAGCGAAAAATAGAGCACAACCAAGACATACACATGTATAACACGCATTTTATAAGTATTACCCAACCTCCAATTACCAGTAACCACCAGATTCGTCAAGGACCCAAAGAATGAGGTTAGAATATCCATCCTAAACTTACAGATCCCCTCACAAAACTCGATAATTCTTGAGCTCTGTAACACAATGCCGCTTATAAATAACTGTTCTGGACAACATATTGCCTACACATATCGCACACCGGGAGCTCTCTGATCACAAAAAATCACCCACATCACAAACTACGCAGAAGATTAAAAGATAGGTTTCTGTGTGTCTCCCATAAAATTAAATTTCGGCTTGCCAAATTGCGACAAATTTGTCGGGGGGAAAAAAAGGAAAAGAAGGAGAGTAGTGGAACGGTACCTGGAACTTGGAAAGCTGGGCTTTGGTGATGCCTCCTTTGGGCTTGAAATCGGGTTGCAAAGATGGGGTTGATGCTATCACTTCTTCCCTTCTCTGGTCCTCTTCCTGCTCTTCTTTCTTCTCCGTCACCATCGTCCGGTGTCTTGATTTTTGATTCCTGCTGCGTAAAGATTCGTTCTTTCTCAGCCGGGTAACCGGAGCGAGTTCTTGACTAACCCCGGAACCCGGTTTAATTGGGGGTATGCATGGTGAATGGACTTCTCGCTCCTCATTAGGCAATGAGTCTGATTGTACGTCATTCTACCGAGTACAGAGGCGACGTTGGGTTGAAAAAATCTTCAAAATTTGATATAGCGTGGGTATAGTTTCATTGGAGGGTTTGTAAAGGTCAAAAAGTTTTAAAGATATATTTAATTATAAATTAATTTTTATTAGAATTTATAAAAAATGGTAAAGAATATTAATTTGAAGAAATTTTTTAATAAAAAATATTAAAATTTTAAAGATTTTTAATTATAAATTAATTTTTATTAGAGTTTGTAAAAAGTATAAAGAGTAATAATTTGAGGAAATTTTTTAATAAAAAATATTAAAATGTGAAGAAAAAATATGGAGAGAAAAGATTTGATGAATTTTTTTATTTTTTTTTAAAGTATTAGAACTTGTGTGAAAAATTGTTAAAATTTATGTGAAAAATATCAGTGTTTGTGTTGAATTTTTTGAATTTCAGATGTTAATTTTTTTATTTTTAAAACATTCACTCAAAATTACCTTAGTAAACTTAAGAGAAAAAGCATTACGGAATTGGTGAGTTTCCCACGAGATGACACTGCTTTTCTTTTCCGTAACATTGAAAAAAAAGTGGAATTGTAAATTGTGGATGCATTTTAGTACATGTTCAATTTATCAGGGCCTCTGTCTACTCAGGAATGGACTAGGGCCACTAGGCTATCGAAGCATAAGATCCATGAAAGACTAAAACTCTTGCAATGGAAAATAATTTGAAACATACTTCCGACTTGTAACCGAGTTGGAACTGCCATTCACTGCCCCAATCTTCAGTAGTCTATTTGTCCTTTATGCCTCTCGAGTCTAGATAATATTACTCATCTCTTCATTGAGTGTTGTATTTCTCGCATTATTTGGAGATGCGCCCCCTGGCCAGCTGACATAACTCTTCTCACTAGGGGTGATCAAAACCGGACCGCAGACCGGACCGGACCACAAAACCTTTTTTTGATCCGGACCGGACGGACCGGTATTTTACATCTATGCATCCATACAATATCCAAACAGTTAATAGCAAATACAAGGAAATGGTGACGAATGGGCGGAACCACGTGTGGACCATGGGGGCGGCTGCCCCCCATGGCCTGAAATTTCCTTCAATTTTTATTTATTTATTTAATTTTTATATATGTGTTAAGAGTTCCATTAATAGATTATGTACTCTTATTTATAAATTGTGATGAATTCATAAATTCAAATTGATTCATCAACATGAATTTGTGAATTTATGTTCTCTGATTCGAATTGTGAAATTGTTAAATTCAAATTGATGAATTTAAATTGTGATAAATTCTTGTTTTATGTTCTCGAATAAGAAAAAAATAAACTGAAGCTTTTCAGGTTTCATGTCAATCAGAGATGAATAATGAACTGACAGTAATGAGTATGGGTGAGAAATAAAGTTTAAGGATAGTAGTGGGATATAGATTGCTCTCATTATACATATGTCCTGAAATTAAAAAATAAGGGTTTTGTCTCGTTTGATATTAGTAACTGCAACCTGGATAATTTGATTGATTTTTTTCATTTGAAGTTGTAAAATTTTTTTCCCTCCCTATGTGGAATGCAGATTATGTGTGATAGCTGGGAACATATTCCTATTGATGTGATTACACACGTTCCAATCTTATGTGAAGATGAATTCCCTACATATATCTGCCCTCAAAAGAGGTAAGTTTGCAACAGTTAGAATCTTACAGGCTTCCTTAAGATAATCAGATTAAATGTTTGTGAATTTGTGATAAATTTATTTTAATTTTTAATGAATAATGTGATGATTTTATATTGTGATTATGAATTTGATTGAGATTATTGTGAATCTTTGATTAGGATTTGATTGTGCATTATATTGAAATTATGATTAGGATTAAGTTGTGAAACTGTGATTAGGTTATGAAATTAGATTGATGAATTTTGTTTTATTTAATAATGGATAAGTTTTTGATAAAGAAGCCAACCAGCATAAGGTCGTCTAATACTCCTAATGTTGCTACTTTTGAAACGAATACTATTGAGAACGAAATTATTTTACAAAGTTTTCAGAATACGCAGTACTGTAATCCAATTATCACCTTTCAGTATCAGCAAATAGTAATGTATTTAATATTTTTTGTCCTTAATTTTTGATATTTTAACTCTAAGATATTTTTTTGCATTACGCAGTAAAATTTATTTTTTATCATTTTTCCTTAGAAGTTAAAGATTGGATTCCTGATTCCGCCACTAGTGATGATAGTCTATTAGGATAGGATCAAGCTAAGATGGGGTGATTAGCTTTCGAATCCAGGCTAATAATGATGCACCCGGCCGTGAGAAGTAGGGCTGCAAGACCGGAAATCCGGTCCGGTTTTTGGACCGGAATGCGGTCAGACCGGACTTAACCGGACCGGACCGGACCACTTATAAGTGGTCCGGTCCGGTCCTTTATTTTAGTAGGACCGGAAATCCGGTCCGACCGCATTCCGGTCCAAAAACCGGACCGGATTTCCGGTCTTGCAGCCCTACTTCTCACGGCCGGGTGCATCATTATTAGCCTGGATTCGAAAGCTAATCACCCCATCTTAGCTTGATCCTATCCTAATAGACTATCATCACTAGTGGCGGAATCAGGAATCCAATCGAAGGGGATTTAACTTCTAAGGAAAAATGATAAAAAATAAATTTTACTGCGTAATGCAAAAAAATATCTTAGAGTTAAAATATCAAAAATTAAGGACAAAAAATATTGAAATACAGGTACCGTACTATTTGCTGATACTGAAAGGTGATAATTGGATCCTACAGTACTGCGTATTCTGAAAACTTTGTAAAATAATTTCGTTCTCAATAGTATTCGTTTCAAAAGTAGCAGCCACATTAGGAGTATTAGACGACCTTATGCTGGTTGGCTTCTTTATCAAAAACTTATCCATTATCTAAATAAAACAAAATTCATCAATCTAATTTCATAACCTAATCACAGTTTCACAACTTAATCCTAATCATAATTTCAATATAATGCACAATCAAATCCTAATCAAAGATTCACAATAATCTCAATCAAATTCATAATCACAATATAAAACTCATCACATTATTCATTAAAAATTAAAATAAATTTATCACAAATTCACAAACATTTAATCTGATTATCTTAAGGAAGCCTGTAAGATCGTCTAACTGTTGCAAACTTACCTCTTTTGAGGGCAGATATATGTAGGGAATCTCAGCCTCTTCACATAAGATTGGAACGTGTGTAATCACATCAATAGGAGATATGTTCCCAGCTATCACACATAATCTGCATTCCACATAGGGAGGGAAAAAAATTTTACAACTTCAAATGAAAAAAATCAATCAAATTATCCAGGTTGCAGTTACTAATATCAAACGAGACAAAACCCTTATTTTTTAATTTCAGGACATATGTATAATGAGAGCAATCTATATCCCACTACTATCCTTAAACTTTATTTCTCACCCATACTCATTACTGTCAGTTCATTATTCATCTCTGATTGACATGAAACCTGAAAAGCTTCAGTTTATTTTTTTCTTATTCGAGAACATAAAACAAGAATTTATCACAATTTAAATTCATCAATTTGAATTTAACAATTTCACAATTCGAATCAGAGAACATAAATTCACAAATTCATGTTGATGAATCAATTTGAATTTATGAATTCATCACAATTTATAAATAAGAGTACATAATCTATTAATGGAGGGCGGGCTGCGGGGCTCTTAACACATATATAAAAATTAAATAAATAAATAAAAATTGAAGGAAATTTCAGGCCATGGGGGGCAGCCGCCCCCATGGTCCACACGTGGTTCCGCCCATTCGTCACCATTTCCTTGTATTTGCTATTAACTGTTTGGATATTGTATGGATGCATAGATGTAAAATAGCCCATGGTCAGCCACCTCCTTGGCCGGATGAAATTGCATCCCAAGTTAAAAAGGTTGCTGAGGAGCACTTAAAAGCTTGGAAAGTTCCCCCCAGGTCCCTTGCATCAAGAATGGAAACCCCCTTCCCCCCGGCGTGTTTAAATGGGATTTTGATGCGGCCATTCGAGCAGATAGAGCGGTAGCAGTGGCAACTTGTCATGACCATGATGGTAGGATAGCTCTTATCCGAATATGCCTTACCTTTACCTGCACTATCCCCTATTGACGGCGAGGCGACTGCAGCAATATGGCTAGCTATTTGGGCTGTCAAGGAGCTGGGCAAGGACAGAATTGAATTGGAAGGGGACTCTTTACTTGCGATCTCGGCCCTCAAGAATTGTGATCTCCAGCTGAATTGGAAGGATTCAGCACATTATTCAAGAATCTATTCGAAGGATTGAATCGGTTCTGGAGTGCAATATCCTAAAGGCTCATCGTAGTGCGAATTCGAAATCGCACAAGTTAGCGAGGATATTGGCTCGCATTCCCTCGACCTCGCGTCAGTTTAAGTAATTTCTCCTAGAATTGACCAAAAAAAAGATCGACCCCCTTGTATTGACTATGGGATTTTAGGCCTCACTAATTGGCCCATTTGATAGTAAAAAAGAAAAAAAAAAGATGACAAGAAATTATAATAAAGGTACAATATCCTCTCCGTCACATTAACTTGTTAAAATGTATGCTCTCTACGTTGTTGATTGAGCTATGAACTTTTTCTGATTTATCCTTTTTTTTTTCCTAAGCTTTGTGATAGGAGAGGGAGGGGGGGGGGGGGGGGGAGGGATTCAAGGGGCCACGGCTCTCCAGTCTCCAGCCCGCTCAAAATCAGTTGAATTTTTTTTAAAATAATTTTCTTATGTTTTTTATATTTTGTCCCTCCAAAAATTATTTTTATATAACTGGCCATGTTAATATACAATCCTAGCTTCGTGGTAAATGAGTTCTATTAATCTACTTGGCTTGGGGCACACAATTTTAGTTATTACTAAAAAAATCCCTTAAGAAGTATCAACTCTGCAATATAAATGATAAAACGGTTAGATTTATTACTTCTACTGAAATGTACCAAGAAGTTCAATAGCTGCTGAATTGCAGAAGGAGAAGTGGGTTAAGAAATAGGTGATCAAGAAGGGATCAGAATATTTAATCAAAAATTAAAAGCTACGACTACTTTTAGAACTCGTCCTAATTAAAGTTATTCTAAATAGCCTTGTGAATCTTTCACTTTGATCTCCAAGTATTAGTTTTGATAGCCTTTCTAGGCCAAAATATCCTGTGTAATTAAGGTCTTCTGCAGAATCTGCACTACAACTTATCTAATTGACTTCAGAACTTTGACTATCTATCTTCCAATAGCATGGTTATTTAGGGATCTTGTATTTATTGGTATCTTTGGGATTTTTGGGAGAAATTAAGGGTGTTAATTCTTTAAATTGCTGTTTCTTTTTGCCATGTATACCTGAAAGGAAATTATGTAGCTGACTACCTTTCTAAGACGAGAGCTAATGGGTCAAATTGTATTTATTCCTCTATGGCAAGTCTCCCTCGGGAGATTGTTAGTTCTATTTGATTGATACATGAAGATTGCCTCAGTTAAGATATAATAGTTGATTGTGTTGTTTGGTTTGGTAGCTTCAATTAGGTTTGTTTTAGGTTTTCGATGGTTTTTAGCATTGCTTTGAGTGTCTTACTTGTAACCGGCTAAGTTTGATTGTTACCACAGTATTCTTCCGTCATAAGTGAAGGTATTGTAATAAATTTTGGACGTGCCGCTATCTTACACAAAAAAAAAAAAGGGTGTTTATCCTCAAAATAAGACCTATCCCAGATCATTCCTATATGACAATTTTGCCTACCAAGTTAGGTGGCATCCGCCGAAACCAATATGTTTAGATCTCAACTTTTGTTGTCCAGTTATTATTGTAAATAAAAAAGGACTTAAAGAATTTGTTTTGCTGAGCTCAACTGGGGTTTATAGAATTCAACACCAAGCAAGAAAACGAAAAACCCAGATGTCATGCGGTCGGAAGATTACAAATTTGGTTACCTTCCTAAATCTTTCCAGCCGTTTTAATATAATTCAGAGAAGTGTTTCCTTGGTTTACTAAGCAAGTAAACATGCTAGACATTAACTTTTAATAATCCATTACTACACGAAGACAGAGGCTTAAGGGCGCTTTTAAGCCTTTTTAACCTGCAATTACAATATTAGTGGTAGCGGGCATTTTAAGCAACGAGATCAGCCCTCTTCGACTCTTCCCCCTATGACATTTAGTGACGTACGTCGTACTTTGCTTAAAATTAGCCATTTCTCAGTTAAACTAAGGAGGTTAATATTGGATCAAAAAAGGCGTAAAATCTTGCTAAGCAAAACATAAGGCCGACATTGCTGTTTTGAAGCGGGATTGGCCAAGGTGGTCGGTGGGTCATGTGAAACGATCGGCTAATGAAGTAGCTCATGGAGTCACTAGTTGGGCAGCTAGCTCAACCTGGGTTTATTGGAAATATTCCGACCGCAAGCATTCCTGTCGAGTTGCTCTCTTGTGACAATCCCCCCTTTCCCCCCTTGATTTTGTTTCTTTTTTCTGTCTGTTGTACCGAACTTTGTTATTTCCTTTTAGTAATAGTATCTTTGACGCGAAAGAAAAAAAAAAAAAACATAAGGCCGACTTAATTAAATCTTCCTTTTGATACATATCCCTTCTTGTAATAATCTAGAAAGCCATACATATATATAACGCATAGGGTAGGACTAGTACTGGCTACGCCCTTCAAGCAGAACTGCAGAAACAAGCAATTAAGATGGTACAAATCAATGAAGACAGAGTTACCATTGCTTGAGTTCCAAGTAACGTTTAAACCGGCTTTTTAGCAATTTATATGAAGACCAAATCTAATATTTCATCCTCATGTGCTTTGGCGTCTGTGTGTGATTACCATGAGGAACCACAGACGACAGTTTCAGTGGTTTTCCCTGCATCCCTTCTCTTTCAACTCGCACTCACATTTAGACCCCCTCCTTCGCGTTTTCTGCTTTGTTTTTGGTTTGTCCTTCGGGTTCGTGGTCTGTTTATACCTCAAAAGCTTCTCATTTAATTTAGAAGCCTTCGCATTTCTTAGAAATCCACTAGTACTATCATCTCCACCGCAAGCACCACTTATAGCAACATCACAACCTACGTCAATGCCGCTTCCTCCACCACCCCAACTATCATCGCCCGCACCACCACCACCACCAGAAATACCGCTTCCTCCAGTACCACCCCCATTGGCATTGCTATCACCACCGCCTCCAATTATGCCGTCGCCTCCACCACCACCAATATTATCTTCGCCGTCAATTTTAGTCGCACTATCAAACGAGACAGCCAACCATACTATTGTTTCACTGAAAGAGCAAGGCTCTCTTGCTCATAATATGAGTGACGAGGAGCTATTCTTGAGAGCATCAACGGTTTCATCGGAAGAACTCCTCCGAAGGAATATCGTCCCAAAGGTGGCTTTCATGTTCTTGACAAAAGGGCCTCTGCCGTTGGCTCCTTTGTGGGAGAAGTTTTTCAAAGGACACGAAGGCTTTTACTCCATATATGTGCACACAGATCCTTCTTTCAATAAATCAGTGCATGAAGATTCTGTCTTCCGTGGTAGAAGAATCCCTAGCCAGGTAAAGTGAATTTCTTGAAACACCAAAATTGTCCCTGAATCATTCTTCCTTTAAGGATGTTTAAGGATGTTAACACCAAAGGAGAAGTATTTACATACCATGTTGCATGCTCAGATGTGCTGCAAATTTTATGATCTTCATGACTGCGTCATTTGTAATTGCAGCCTGTCTATTGGGGTACGGCTACAATGATTGACGCTGAGAGACGCCTCCTAGCGAATGCCCTGCTAGACTCCTCCAATCAAAGATTCGTATTGCTCTCAGAATCCTGCATTCCATTGTTCAACTTCACAACCATTTATTGCTACTTCATGGACTCAAATTTGAGCTTCGTAGGCTGCTATGACGACCCAAGGAAGGCAGGTCGCGGCCGATATAACCCCAAAATGTGGCCCATTGTAAACATCACAGATTGGAGAAAAGGGTCTCAGTGGTTCGAAGTGCACCGTGACCTTGCCATTCATATTGTGTCTGACAGCAAGTACTACTCTGTATTCAAAGAGTACTGTGGCCCGCCATGTTACGCGGATGAACATTATATTCCCACGCTTGTGAACATCTTGTACTCCAAATGGAATTCGAATCGCAGTATCACATGGACTGATTGGTCAAGGGGTGGCCCTCATCCTCGGAGATTCGGGTGGGTTGATATTAACGATTGGCTTCTTAATCATACTCGATTTGAATCAACGTGTGAATATAACGGGAATACTACATCAACATGTTTCTTGTTTGCCAGAAAGTTTTTACCCAACACGTTGAAGCCTTTATTACGGGTTGCTCATTCCTCACTTGGTTTGTGATCCATAGAGTTTTCTGATATCTTAATATATAGTTTTCCGAACACATTTAATTGTGTATTCCAATTGATCAAATTCTGGTACTACCTCTCATCTGTACTTGATACGAAATTGTTGATCTGTAAAGATCTCCAATAGATCAGAGAAAATTGTTTTACGCCTTTGAATTCAGATCTTGATCGGGCGCCTACTTTCTTACTTGACATGGAGGATGGAGCACTTTTGGTATTCGATTTGGACCCTTATTGGGTTCTCCTAATTTTGTTTAGCAGCTATACTTAAGGTTAAATTCATAGCTAGGATTTCTTTGTATTTCCTATATTATCTATCTTACCTTGTAAGCGTTCCGTAATTATTAAGAAATAATAAATAAATAAAAGAATTCAGTGTGGCAAATTCTGCTTCTTCTTCTTTTTTCCCCTTCTTCTGCGCTGCTTCTTACGTTATTTTCTATTTTATTCTCAACCACCTTGGCCCTCCGTAGCCCGTTCAGGTGTTGGATTAGGTTTACGGGAAGGAAGACTACCTGTCATGCTTAATGGGCTAACCTTTGCACTAGGGCGTTTGAAGTTGCTTAATTTAATGGGCTAACTTTTGCACGTCATTTCAAGTTGATCATTAATGGGCCAGTTGTACTCTTTGCACATAATAAGTCTTTTTTTTTTCTACGCACATAATAATAAGTCATTTCAAGTTGCTTAATTTACTTTGCACATACACATTTGCTAGCCCTTTTTCCTTTCCTGTCGCCGCGGATTTAAAAACAAAAAACAAAAAAAAACTTTGAGACAATTCATTGTCATCCACCACCTAACGTAAATCGACCTACCTTAATTGATAGATGCTTCACGTTGTGTAAAAACACGCGTTCAAGAAGGTGAAAAATCTTCACAAATTATAATTAGTCGGCGGTCCCAACCCATTTGAGGACAATTTATAAGAAAAATTTATAAGTCTGCTATTAATGCTCAAAAAGGGATAGATGAAGACACCGTCTTCTTAATTCATGCTTAGCGAGAGAGACAGACTGACAGAGAGTCTCCTGTTCACTAGGCACCTCATTTGGGACAATAGAGAGCGTGCGTTCCTTTAGTTGTTTCAAAGTTTTTCCTCAACCTGTCGATGGTAACAAACAAGTTGCAGTCTGTGGTTTGGTAACCCACTTTTTTAACGATAGCCCACGGTATTAAACCTGTATCAGTTAAAAACTAGAAGGATCGCAAACAAGTTCATAGATCTTAATTAGCAGAGCAAAAAATGTTTGTTCCAAAAAAATATAAAATATAAAATCTTTATCAATATATATGCCTTCTTAGAAATTTTTTTTTTTATATATATAGATGCACACTGGGCCCTATGGTGGTGCTCCGTACAGGCTATAAAATCCCCGAAACCAAACACATATCAGTAATTCCCTCTTCCTAATGAAGCCGAAGATGATGTTCTTAAATGGATCCCGGACCCCAAAGGTATTTTCTCGGTAAAGTCAGCTTTCAGGTGTGTCCAAGGTATTCCTGTTAATCCTGTCGCTAGTCCTGCTGGAGCAGGTTTTGATTGGAAGAAAATTTGTATTCTAGAGATTCAACATCGTCTGAGACTGATGCTTGGGAAAATGACAGCTGATGCGTTACCGGTTAGAGGGAAGATGGCTGCTTTTATGGGTGGAGATGACGTAACTCAATTTCTATGCCCTCTCTGTAATGGATGTGTGGAGACGGCTTCACACTTGTTTCTGGAGTGTCCAGTCAGCCGTATCATATGGATAACAGGTCAATGGCCTATGAGGCTAGATGGCTTTGCAGGGAACGGTATTGTAGGTTGGATGAGTTTTGTGCTGGAACCTCGTAATATGCCGGTGGAACAGAGGGATTTTATCCTTTATGTTGCGGTGGTAGTAGATACAATCTGGTATTATGGAAACGTGGTAGTCCTAGAGCTGGAAGGGGTGCAAGCAAGTATTAGGCGAAAATATGATGAACAGCTCCATGCGTGGTATGTAACGCAAGGCGCAAAGTTTGTGAGTGGCGGCCCCCGCGGCCCCGCCCCCTAATTTTGTAAAGATTAATTTTGACGCTACTGTTAGGCAGAACAAATTGGTGCTTGCTGCAGTATGTCGCAACTCGGAAGGTATGCTGGTGAAGGCCTACTCTACTCAGGATCTGTAGAAATGGAACCCGTCCTCTTAAAGCGGTGACAGTTGTTGAGGAGCTTGCGCTGAATTGTGTTATTTTGGAAGGGGATGCGCAAGTCCTGTTGAACCAAATTTAGTTCTTTGGATTCACTGCCAGATTGGGTTATTGAGGAAGGCATTCAGTTCATTAGGCATCATATTCGAAATCACCCTTAATAGTCCATAGAAATCTTGCTCTGGTTCCAGTTCATACTCCTTGTTTTCTCTCTGTTCCGAATCCCCGACCATAATCTCTGCCCAGCCATTGCCGGAACTCGATTGGCCATCCCCGGACCCCCCCCCCCCACAAGTGATCATGGAAAGCCAGGGTACGTAGTACATATCTGCAACTATTCGTGGATGAGACCACCTTGTACGTACAAACGCATTGTCCTGGGGAGCCTCTTGCCAAGCGGGATTTGGGACCCACTGTCTCACTCCCTCCAGACATGGCTGCACAACTACATTGGCGGGTGTGCCGCTATGTGAGCGGCGTTTTTGATTTCTGCCACTTCTGGTTGCTGCCATTTTGTGCCACTTGTAGCTGTCTCTCCTCCTCCCCTTAGTACAGTCAGTATTGTATGAAGATTATCTTGAAAGAGTCGAATCATTGTTTTGCTTGCCCATCCTCTAGTAGAAGTCGCTACCGCCTTGTGTGATCGTCGTGTTGTGTTCCGGTCCTTGTGACCGATTTATATTTGTCTTGTGTGCTGACTCTTGTGGCCAGTTTGTGTGTGTTCTGTGTGCTGGCCCTTATGACTAGTTTGTTGTTCTGGTGTTTATTTAACGACCTTTAAAGCTGTTGGTAGTTCCAGCTTTTAAGTTCAGTTTGAATCTCTGATCTTTGGATCCGGATTATTGTAAGGCTTTTAGGTCCGTTTAAGTTTTTCGCTAGCCTTCTGATTATTTTTATATTTTGTATAACATTCTTGGATATTAATATGCTATTTCATTTGCCTAAAAAGAAAAAAAACTACATTGGCGGGTCCTAATTGCTCTCTGGCTTCCTATGGTGCTTCTACATTTATTACCGGAAGTGGACGCGCAACGTCTATGTTCCGAACGGTATGTGCTTTTTTTTTTCGCTTGTTTTATTAACGTTTTCGGGGTTTGGTTGTTTGGCTTGGATTGACGAGGGTTTTCTTTTTCTTGACAATTCTTAATCTTTTTTCTTCTCCTGACAAAGAACGCATATGAAATCGTGAATGTCCGATGTTTTTTTCCCCAAGTTTCTTATATTTCACTTGGGTTAATTCTAATATTTCCTAGTGAAGCTCTTTTTTTTTTTTTTTGTTAAGTCATTGATAACCACTCAGGTTATGGTCTATATCAATCTTGGTTCTGTTTCGAAAGAGATTAATTTTTTTTTTCTAGGCTTAAAAGAGATTAATTGATATTCGTAGTTTATACGAATTTAGGTAGGGAAAGCACCAAGGTAAGAAACTGACCAACTTGAACTACTTTTTTTTTTTTTTTTCCTTTCGTAAATGAACGTTTTATTCCAAACAGAGAAGCCTATCAAATTTCACTCCGTGAAGCTAGCTCTCAAGAAACACATGCAACTACCAACCTAAATAGGTGACGTAAAAGACACATTTTTCACTGCAATTATCTAATCCAAAGCACTAGAATGTTATCACCTCTAAATTAAAAATATTGACCTTGAAAAACGAGTGTGAGATAACATTTCAACAAAATATTCACGATTGAAACAGTGGAAAATAGAGGCACTACGTACCTAGACAAACACATGTATAAGTTATAACAGGCATTAATTTATACGTATTACCCAACCTCCAACCTCCAATTACCAGTAACCACTAGATTCGTCGAGGACCCAAAGAATGAGGTTAGAATATCCATCTATACTTACAGACCCCTTCACAAAACTCGATAATTCTTGAGCTCTGCAACACAATGCCGCTTATAAATAACTGTTCTTTACAATATATTGCCTACACATATACAAAAAATCACCCACCTCACAAACTACGCAGAAGATTAAAATATAGGTTTCTGTGTGTCGTGTCTCCCATTAAAAAAAAGAAAAAAAAAAAAAGAAGAGGAGAGTGGTGGAACGGTACCTGGAACTTGGAAAGCTGGGCTTGGGTAATGCCTCCTTTGGGCTTCAAATCGGGTTGCAAAGATGGGGTTGATGCGATCACTTCTTCCCTTCTCGGGTCCCCTTCCTGCTCTTCTTTCTGCTCCGTCACCATCGTCCGGTGTCTTGATTTTTGATTCCTGCTGCGGAAAGATTCGTCGTTTCTCAGCCGGGTAACCGGAGCGAGCTCTTGAGTAACCCCGCAACCCGGTTTAATTGGGGGGTTTTATTTTATTTTCTTTGTAATTTAAATTTATGCATGGTGAATGAACTACTCTCTCCTAATTTGCGCAAAAGTGAGCCTGATTGGACGTCATTTTACAGACTACTAATAAACTTTGGTAAGACAAAAAGCATTACGGAATTGGTGGCTTTCCAACGAGATGACATTTCTTTTCTTTTCCATAACATTGAAAAAGAAAGTGGAATTGTAAATTCCTGATGCATTTTAGTACATGTTCAATTTATCAGTAAAATATATCTTCAGAATAAATGATATATACTATCAAGATGACAAGAAATTATAAAGGTCCAATCTCCTCCTCCTTCGCATTAACATGTTAATTAAAATGATTGCTCTCCAGGTTGTTCACTGAGCTTTGAACTTTTTGATTTTATCTTTTGCTCTTTTTTTTTTCTTTTTTTTTTTAGGCATTGTGCATGCTAGGTGGGGTTCAAGGGATCATGGCTCTCCAGCCCACTCAAATTAAATCAGTTGATTTTTTTTTCTCTTGAATAATTTTTTTTTTTTAATATTTTAGCTATGCTAAATTTATTTTTGTATAACTGGGCCCCAAGTTCTATTCTAGTTGGATTTGGGCACAAAATTTTAGTTATTACTAAAAAAAAAACCTTAATTAGAAGCATCAACTCTGCAATATAAATCATGATAAAGTGGTTAGATTTTTTTACTTATACTGAAATGTACCAAGAAGTTTCAATATATAGCTGTGTAACACCTAGCTCTTTTGCACCTATTTGGTATATATGTAAGATAATATAAATAGTACGTTGTGGAATTTTCTTACTTCAATTATTCTTCGTACATCTTTAATTCTCCTCCATTTACACCTAGGTGTTTATATTTATTTTTATATCATTGATGTAACGTCCCTTCCTTGTATAGAGCTATAGTATATAGTGATCATGTGAAATTTTTATTTGTGTTTACATTCAAGAAGGTAATTGGGATGATTGGGGCAAGCCTGTAAAATCGTGGTAAGACATGTCTGAGTGCTGCACGCCCGAGATGATTAGATGAGCAGTTTGAGTTCTCGACCCCGAGCAGTTGAGTTCTCGACCCCGGGCGGTTTAAGCCCTGGACCTCGGGGTATTTAAGCCCTGGACCCGGGCTGTTTGAGCTTCCGGTATGCCCAAATTCTACGTTGGTTTAAGCTTCCTTTTGCATGCTACTTTTTACGTGTCCTAACCTTATGCTGTGCATTAAATGCACTCTTATCCCATTTTACGTTTTACTTTCTCGTTTTACTTTTCTCCTTCTTATTTGACCGCCTAGATGAACTTTGGCCATTGGCTCTTTCTTTTTGACGTGTTGCTTGCAAAATAGATGTACAAGATGAATATTCTGGTGGCAGCAGACGTGTACAATCTCGCTATCTCTCTCTAATGATTGGGTCTATAACTATAGACTGGTCGGGAAGGGGGGAGTTCACCATGAATTCGTTGTTTTCTGCTTAAGTTTTCAACTAGAAGAATAAAAGAGAGAGACTAGCTGACCTAAGGAAAAGAGGAAGGAGGAAAGAGAAACCAAAGGGAAAAGAGATCGAGGTAGTCTCGGTCTATACCTTTTCCTTCCCATTAGCTTTATCTCTTCTTTTTCTAACGTAGTGTCTTACTGTTTTAGGTGTTTTTATTCAAGGAAAGACAGTATAAACTCGACTGAGGTAAGGGTGAGCTAGTTTACATTACATGGGATCGGTAATAAGGAATAGTCATAGGCATGTAGGAGAAATAATGAGGGAAGTAGAAAAAGAAATACAAAAGTTGAATATACTAACCTAGCCAAGCCCTAGGATCCCTGAACTCCAGTCCTAAGTGGATTTAGAACAACTCTTTTATACATGCCCAGGGAAAACTTTTATTTTTACATGATCGGGAAAGCTTTTGTTTTGAATACCCAGGAAAACCTTTGTTTTTACATGATTGGGAAAGCTTTTGTTTTGAATACCCAGGAAAGCCTTTGTTTTTGCATGGTCGGGGAAGATGTTTTGAAAGCTTCTGTTTTGCATGGCTGGGGGAGATGTTTTGAAGGCTTTGTTTTATATGCCCGAGGAAGTTATTGTTGAAGGCCTTGTTTTTATATGCCTGAAAAAGACTTGTTTTGTTTTATACTAAGAAATTTTTTGCATGCTCAGAAAAGGCTTTTGTTTTAATACCGATAAGAGTTTAAGAAAAATGCCCGGGAAGTTTTATTAAACATGCTCGGGGAGCCTTTTATAAAACGTACCCGGGGAGCCTTTTTGCTATCTACCGGGGAAGTTTTAATAAGCATGCTCGGGGAGCCTTTTTGCTATTTACCCGAGAAATTTTAATAATCATGCTCAGAGAGCCTTTTTGCTATCTATCCGGAAAATTTTATTAAGCATGCTCGGGGAGCCTTTTATAAAACGTACCCGGGGAGCCTTTTTGCTATCTATCCTGGAAATTTTATTAAACATGCTCGGGGAGCCTTTTATAAAACGTACCCGGGGAGTCTTTTTGCTATTTACCCGGGAAGTTTTAATAAACATGCCCGGGAAGCCTCTTTTTTTGTGATGCCTGAAAAGTTTTTAAATGAAAATGCCCGGGAGGATTTTCTTTTGAAACTAGTCAAGAGCCATAAAATCCTTTCTTTTAAATACATCCAGTCCTTATTGGGTTTAACAATGAATAAAAATAACTTAATTGTATAAGTTGTTGGACTTGTCTATTAACAGCATGTGGTACGTGTTAGGTTGACCGAGTCTCATGCATGAATATCATGAAATGAACACTTAGGTCTTTCTACGGAAGCTTAGACCTGGTCACTTATGGATTAAGAAAAGTTACTGTGAATTTAGGTTGCTTTATTTTATATGCATTTTATATGACAATTGGTCCATGAAATCTATTGCTCATTGTGAGTTAAGTGATTTTTAATAAAGCATATGATACATGTTGTATCATCTTGTCATGAGTCATGTCATGGGTGTGGGATATCTAATAATGAAATGACAGAAATGGAAATGAAACCCATACCCAGAGGTAATCCGATGACAGGGTGACGGTACCGATCACAGTGGGATAGTGCAAGCCGCCACTGAAAGGATAGTGGTTGGTATCCCTGGCGTGAAACAATATATGCTTGATAGGGTCCTGGTGCGGGGCACGGACAGTCCCAGAGGAGAGGAGGGACGCACAACCCTGACTCTAGGGGTTAAACAAAGCGATGAAAGGACACCTCGACAGACAGAAAGATGAAAGAAAGAAAGAAAGTACAGTGACCAGGAAACAGATACATCATTCCTGCATTGCATCATTTTCCTATTTAGTGTTATTGATACTTATAGATTATTTTGATTATTCATGCTTATCTGTTTTGTGTGGCATATTCTTTTTTCCCCTTTACTGAGTCAATATGACTCACTCTTTTATGGTTTAATCTCTTGTATGTACTGTCGTGGACATCGGACATATCAGATACTGACATTTATGAGCGAGCAGACTTTGGATGTTGATCCCTACATAGTAGTGGTTAAATTATGGACTTATGTCACCGAATCTTTTGAGGTATTCGTGGGGTACGAGCCCCAATGGTACCTCAAGGATCCACTTGCATCTCCAGTTCCTCGAATTGAGGATTTTGGTTTGGTCGATGTTGATCCGGCTCTTCTGCATGTTGTCCCTCCTCCACCGGTGCCACCGGTGGAGGGCAATGGGATAATGAGATTATCGACCTAACCTCCGACACTGAGTCGGAGATTGACTAGACATTAGTGGTAGTCATTTTTTTATTTTAGTTCCTGTTACTGTTAGCCGGTTTCATGGATGTGGTAGGACAGAAAGTTGTAGACAACTTCCGCTTTTGTATTTATTATCTCGTTACTTTTGTATCTTCGTAAAGTGTTTTTGTTCTTTGTAAAGTGCTACCAGTATAAAAAAAAATCAATATGTATGTGTAATTTCTTTTATTCTGTCCCTCCTTACGCCACAACCTACTTTCAATTTTTTTAACTGTAATTTTGACATCTCCTTAATTAATCCATTTTATTTTCCCTGTTTAATTCAATGTGACTTGTTTGTTAAATCCATGAAAGCTATTATTTTTCCTTCGTTAATATACTTATACATTTCAAGACAATGTTTCCGCCAAGCTTGTTTTTAAAGCCAATTATCAGATAATTCGTGCCGTAATTCCTGCTTGTGTACATTCTATTACGATAAGAGAGCCTAGAGGGTAAGTACTGACATAGGGTGTGACAAGCTGAATAGGGAGAAGTGCGTTAATTAAGCTACGACTTTTATAAGTACGAATTTTATTAGAATATTTAATCAAAAATTAAAAGCTACGACTTTTATAAGTACTAATCGTCCTAATTAAAGTTATTCTAAAGAACGTAGTGAATCTCTCACTTTAAACTCCGGGTATTAGTCCTAATAGCCTTTCTGGGCCAAACTTTCCTGTGTAATATTTATGGTCATGAGCTTCTGCAGAATCTGCGCGCACTAGCGTACAACTTATCCAATTGACTAATTCAGAACTTTGACTATCCATCTTCCAATAACACGGACGTTGTTTAACCTCTAAATAAGGTTCAACTTGAGTTGCTCCAGCTGTGATAGGGTAAAAACGGAGCAATATTGGCTTCCCCAACAATAATGCATGTCAGTCTTATATAAATAGTTGACTTTGTCCTCGTTTGGATTTGGGGTCAATATTAAAAGCAAATTAACTGGGTGTTTTTATTATGCTTAAATCATCGCGTAAACTTAGGTAATGGCAGTCCTTTTCTTCTTTCTTTCTGAACCATGCTCCTTTTCCTCCTTCGGTCTGACTCCGACTCTTCCCACTTCTATGTACGTAGAAGAAGCCCCAAAACTACTTAAACTTGAGCTCCTTTTGGGGGATCGGTGGATCATTTTGGCTGGAGCCTGGACGACATTCACTGATCCTGCCACTTATGGTCGACTTTCTGAACACCTTTTGTATTTGTAACCGGGTGAACTCTTATGAGCTGCAAGCACAGGGTATACAACTGACTGTTCAACAGGAAAAGAGGCTTCTCTTGAATTTGTTTTTCCCTTCAAATATTTGAATCTAAAGCCCAGGGACCCAGTTCTCAGGCAATTACCTCGAGAGATAGCTCTCTCTTCAGCCCTTTGATTTTGATCTTCGTGTAAATTATACCTATCCTAGACCACTCCTATGCGACAATTTTGCCTACCGAGTTAGGTGGCATCCACCAAAACCAATACGTTTTGATCTCAACTTTTGTAGACCAGTTATTATTGTAAATAAAAAAGGACTTAAAGAATTTGTTTTGCTGGGCTCAACTAGGGTCTATATATTTCATCAGCAAGCAAGAAAACGAAAAACCCGGATGCCATGCACTCGGAAGATTACAAATTTGGTTACCTTCCAGCCGTTTTAATCAGAGAAGTCTTTCCTTGGTTTACCAAGCAAGTAAGCATGCTACTCATGACCTTTTAATAATCCATTTCTAACACAAAGACAGATGCGCGTTTAAGGGCACTCTAAGCATTTTGACCTGCAATATTAATGGTAGTGGGCATTTTACGCAACGAGATCAGCCCTCTTCCCCCCTATGACCTTTAGTGCCGTACGTCATACTTTGCTTAAAATTAGCCATTTCTCAGTTAAACTACGAAGCTTTATTTTGGTCGAATTTACTTTTAGGTTTCAATAAATATTGGATCAAAAAGGCGTAAAATCTTGGTAAACAAAACATAAGACCGACTTAAATCTTCCTTTTCATACATATTCCTTGTCGTAATTATCTAGAAAGCCATACATATAAACGCATAGGGTAACACTAGTGGCTACCCTGGCCTGCAAGCAGAACTGCAGAAACAAGCAATTAAGATAGTACAAACCAATGAAGAGAGAGTACTTACCATTGCTTGAGTACCAAGTGTTTAAACCGGCTTTTGAGCAATTTATATGACGACCAAATCTCTTTCATCCTCATGTGCTTTGGCGTCTCTGTGTGATTATCATGGGGAACCGGAGACGACAGTTTCAATGGTTTTCCCTGCATCCCTTCTCTTTCAACTCGCACTCACAAGTAGACCCCCTCCTTCGTGTTCTGTGCTTTGTTTTTGGTTTGTCCTTCGGGTTCGTGGTCTGTTTGTACCTCAAAAGCTTCTCATTGAATTTAGAAGCCTTCGCATTTCTTAGTAATCCACAAGAACTATCATCTCCACCTCAAGCACCACTTAGAGCAACGTCAAAACCAGAAATATTACGGCTTTCTCCACCACCACTATTGCTGTCACTATCGCCCCCGCCAACACTGCTTCCTTCACCGACCCCATTAGCATTGCTATCACCACCGCCTCCAATTATGCCGTCGCCTTCACCACCACCACCAATATTATCTTCACCGTCAATTTTAGTCGCGCTATCAAACGAGACAGCCAACCATACTATTGTTTCACTGAAAGAGCAAGGCTCTCTTGCTCATAATATGAGTGACGAGGAGCTATTCTTGAGAGCATCAACGGTTTCATCGGAAGAACTCCTCCGAAGGAATATCGTCCCAAAGGTGGCTTTCATGTTCTTGACAAAAGGGCCTCTGCCGTTGGCTCCCTTGTGGGAGAAGTTTTTCCAAGGACATGAAGGCTTTTACTCCATATATGTGCACATAGATCCTTCTTTCAATGAATCAGTGCCTGAAGATTCTGTCTTCTGTGGTAGAAGAATCCCTAGTCAGGTAAAGTGAATTTCTTCAAACACCAAAATTGTCCCTGAATCATTCTTCCTTTTAGGATGTTAAATGCAGCTGCGTTGACTTTGGAAGAAAAAGAACCGAAGGAAAGAATCCAACAAATGAGGAAAAAACCGACCTAATCGATCATACTCCACAAAAGAGAAGTATTTACATACCATGTTGCATGCTCAGATGAGCTACAAATTTTATGATCTTCATGAGTGCGTCATTTGTAATTGCAGCCTGTCTATTGGGGTACGGCTACAATGATTGACGCTGAGAGACGCCTCCTAGCGAATGCCCTGCTAGACTCCTCCAATCAAAGATTCGTATTGCTCTCAGAATCCTGCATTCCATTGTTCAACTTCACAACCATTTATAGCTACCTCATGGAGTCAAATTTAAGCTTCGTAGGCAGCTTTGACGACCCAAGAAGGGCAGGTCGTGGCCGATATAACCCCAAGATGTGGCCCATTATAAACATCACAGATTGGAGAAAAGGGTCTCAGTGGTTCGAAGTGCACCGTGACCTTGCCATTCATATTGTGTCTGACAGCAAGTACTACTCTGTGTTCAAAGAGTACTGTGGCCCGCCATGTTACATGGATGAACATTATATTCCCACGCTTGTGAACATCTTGTACCCCAAATGGAATTCGAATCGCACTATTACATGGGTTGATTGGTCAAGGGGTGGCTCTCATCCTCGGAGATTCGGGTGGATTGATATTACCGATTGGTTTCTTAATCATACTCGATTTGAATCAACGTGCGACTATAACGGGAACACTACATCAACATGTTTCATGTTTGCCAGAAAGTTTTTACCCAACACGTTGAAGCCCTTTTTACGGGTTGCTTATTCCTTGCTTGGTTTTTGATCCATAGAGTTGTTTGCTCAAATCTTAATAGTTTTCGAACACATTTAGTGTATTCCAATTGAAATGATCTGGTACCTCTCATCTGTAGTACTTGATACTTCCATGTTCAAATCTTGAAATTGTTTTCTGCTAAGATCTCGAATAGAGAGAAATTGTTCATACACGTTTGAATTCAGGGTGGCAAAGTGATCATCTGCCTATTTTCTTACTTGACATGGAGCACTTCTAGCGGTATTTCGGACCCTTATTGGGGTTCTCCTAATTTTGTTTAGCAGTATAGTTCAGGATAGATTCATATTTAGGATTTCTTTGTATTTCCTATATTATGTATCTTACCTTCTAAGCGTGCGTTCTGGCATTATCAAGGAAGAAAATAAAACAATTCAGGGTGGCAAATTCTGCTTTTTTATTTTTGCCTTGTTCTGCGCTGCTTCTTACCTGAGTTATTTCCTATTTATTCTCAACTGACCAGCTTGGTCCTACGTTCAACTGTTGGATTAGGTTTACCTACGGGAAGGAAGACTCACTGTCATGCTTAATGGGCTAGCCTTTGAACATAAGGCGTTCGACTTTGATTAATGGGCTTGTTGTACTCTTTGCACATAAGTCATTTCAAGTTGCTATTAATGCTCAAAGAAGGATAGATGAAGACACCGTCGTCTTAATTCATGCTTAGAGAGAGAGAGTCTCCTGTCCCCTAGGCACCTCGTTTGGGACAATAGAGAGAGAGGGAGCCTGTTTCCTTTAGTTGTTTCAACTTTTTCCTCAGCATGGCGATGGTAACAAACAACGTCCTTGCAGTCTATGGTTTGGCAGCCCACTTTTTTAATCATAGCCCACGGTATTAAACCTGTGGTTTCTGCATTCTAACTATGCTTTTGTCTATTGGATGAACTCCAGAGACATTCACGTGCCCTAGATTCTTCCCCCAGGTCAAATTTTGGCACGTTCTTTGCCACCAAAACATAGACAAATGGTTGGGAGAGTTGGCAACAAGAGTTTAGAAACATAACAATATGGGGCCCTGCATGCCGGCCTGAGAAATAGCAGTCAATGTAAGCAAAAATGCATGGAGTTCAAGGGGGTGGTCGCTTGTCTCAAATCCTGCTATTGTGTTTGGATTTAATCGCAAGAAAGTCTAATAATATAGCACAAGTAACGTCGTCTAGTCCAGGGTTTGACTAACATTACAAAAAGAGATCAGATCCATCTACCAGTACTGGCCACTGGCCAGGTGATTTGCTTTTGTACTCCGAACCCCATGACCTGTCAGGTCGGCCATTAGAAAGCCCATGGGAGCAATCAGGTGGCAAAGATTGGTAAATCCACTAAACATCTTGCTCATGAGTCATGATAATTAAATACCCATGCACCCAAATGATATCTATCGATCGGTGTACTGGATCTAAACTTCATATACCTGCCTACCAAACCATATATGTTGGAGGTGGTTTGCTTTTTCTTGTTTGGCTGGTTCGTCCGCTGATATTGAACCTTCTTAACCAAACTACAGCGAATCAAACACAACCTCAAGAGAAATATGTATCGAGGCTTGCATGTTCGAAGGCGAAAATTTAAAGGTATTTCACAATTTCTAATAAGTAAATTAAATTATTTTTTCTACTCAATTAATTGTAAAGTTTGCAAAAGGAAGAAACAGAGTGTAACGAGATAGAGAGAGATTGAGAGTTGGTTAAATTTCTGTATATTCGACGTAAGTAATCTCGTGCATGTACAGAGTACAAGATATATAGCTAATACATGAGCTATGTATCCGAATAACAAAGAAACAGAAAAATAGCTATAACAAGCTTAAATATACTGCCAGCTCAGCTCGTAAGTTTACATAGTGAAAATAATTCTAACTTTAATACTCCCCCTCAAGATGAAGAGAAGATATTGTGTAAATTCATCTTGGACATGAGAAAATTGAATTGTTCAGAGCCCAAAGACTTCGTAAACAAGTCAGCTAACTGATGCTTCGACCGCACATGAAGGGTACGAATTAAACCAGCAAGAATTTTGTCTCTAATATGATGACAATCTAATTCGATATGCTTAGTTCGTTCATGGAATACTGGATTAGCTACAATGTGCATAGCAGCAAGATTATCACATAAAAGAAGAGCCGGCTGAGGATGAAGAATTTGAAAGTTAGCAAGAAGTAACTGTAGCCATGTTAACTCGCAACTTGTAGATGCCGTAGTCCTATACTCAACCTCAACTGAGGACGTGGATACAATAGTTTGCTTCTTGGACTTCCATGAAATCAATGAGTCATCGAGAAACGCACAAAATCCTGTAATGGACCGACGAGTGTCTACACATCCTGCCCAGTCAGAATCGGTGAAGGCCTTCAAATGCATAGAACTATCATCAAAATATAACAAACCTTGTCCAGGGGTCCCTTAAGATACCGAAGCACCCTATAGGCAGCACCAAAATGAATCTAATGTGGTTTGTCCATATGCTGACTAAGGACTTGCAAAGCATAGGAAATATCAGGCCTTGTGATTGTAAGGTAAAGAAGACGACCAATTAATCAACCATACACAGTAGGATCTGACAAAAGAGAACCTCCATCACAAGTAAGTTTTAGATTCTGTTCAATGGGAGTGCAAACTGGTTTAGCTCCAAGAAAACCAGTATCTGTCAAGATGTCAAGAGTGAACTTACGCTGACAAATAGAGAGACCAGTATCGGATCGAGCCACTTCTAATCCAAGGAAGTATTTGAGCTGGCCGAGGTCTTTAGTTCAAAATTTCTGGTCAATCACTGATTTGAAATCAGTAAGAAGAACTAAGTTATCACTGATAAGTATAATGTCATCCACATATACTAGAAGGGCAAGAAAAGAACCATCAACATTCTTGGTGAACATCGTGTAATTAGCCTTGGATTGTGTAAATCCATTAGCTAAGAGAAACGCTGAAAATTTCAAAAACCGCTACCTTGATGCCTGCTTCAATCCATATAGAGATTTGTTCAACTTGCAAACTCGAAACTCCCCCTTTGTATCAAACCCCGAAGGTAACTTCATATAGATGTCTTCATGCAAATCTCCATAGAGAAAGGCATTATTGACATCCAATTGCTGAAGATGTCAATGCCTAGATGCTGCTATAGTAAGTAAAAGCTGAATTGAAATACCGGGAAAAAAGTCTCAAAATAGTCAAATCCCTCATTTTGAGTAAAACCCTTAGCAACTAGCCTATCTTTGTGTCTTCCAATGGAGCCATCGGCCTTAAACTTCAGCTTATATACCCACTGGAAATCAAGAGAAGTATGACTAGGAGGCAAAGAACAAATTTTCCAAATGTTATTCAACTCTAATGTCTTAATCTCTTTTGCCATAGCAACCCTCCATTCTGGTGAGGAAAACAGCAGCTTTAAAAGAGCTAGCTCATGATGAGTGGTAATAGATACGGCAAAGGCATGGTGAGATGCAGAGAGCTTGTCATAACTAAGGGATAAACTAATCGGATAAGCACTGCCAGCAAGGTGAGAACCAGAAGAGCTAGACAAAGAATCAACAGATGGTGTGACAGCAAAATTAAGAGCCAATTGGCAATGATAATCAGCCATATACTGTGGGGCTCTACGAATTCGAGAAGATTTTCTAGAAGGAACAATCGAAACAGTTTCTGTAAATTCTGTAGAAGGTATAGAATCTGGAGAGGGTATAGAATCTAAAGTGTTGGATCGCAAGGTCGCAGCGGAAAGGATCATTGAATCACAACAGCCTAAGCATTCTGCCTCCTTTAGATCCACGCACACAGTTTGAGAGAGATTTTAGAGAGAGAAACTCTCACGTGAAAAATGAATTCTTACTTTCTCAAATGAGTTTCTGAGCTATTTATAATGGCTGGCTCAGAACTCAACTATGCTATAGCGTGGATCTTTAGGGATCTTATATCTCGGCCGTAGGATCATCATGAAAAACTCTTTTTTATTAAACTCCTTTATATTCTATAATCCGAATTTATAGGCTTCTACAAATTATGATCATGTCTATTAACATATCACAATTGACCCCCGAGATAATGAGATTGTTTTTGTGAAATCCCTTTTGCTAACAATTATACTTATTTATCCTTCCACCATACTATATTCCACATGAGCTAATAGGACGAATAATATCACCGATTAAGTCCCTAGCTCATATAATTCTTAATTCTCAGTCTGTACCTAGTTGGACTTCCAAAATTTCCAAAATCATTTTCGCAAATATTTACTTATATATTAATAAGTAAAAACCGTGAAAACACTTTTCACAAAACAATATACAGACATAATGAATATACTGCCTCATCAAGAGACTGGTGGATTCCATATTGAGCAATTATACAAATTCACTTACTATGCACAAGGCCCAACCTTATCTGAATATTTGATCTACGAAGATCATCACCAAATGATTCAGTCAAAGCACAAGCACACAACAAGCAAACCTGCATAACTCTCTCAGGTCTAAGGACAACATAAGCTAATTGTGCTGAATATCATTCTCTACATCAGTGATCGTTTCTAGAAGGTATTCATATTTGATCCGGTTCAGTGCATGTACTCTTACATTGCACCCACTCGTCTGCTTAAGGTCACCACCTCAATGACGGAGTCCATCATTCTATTTATAGAGGCACAACGAGTGTAGACCTATTTGTACATTATCATGTATCTCGGTCTAGAACAAAGTGAGTCAACAAGGATCCGAAAAGTCATACTCTCCACCTCCGATTCATTAATCATTGGCCTGACTTTTCTACAATATTGCTCAACAATATGACATCTAATGTCATTATAATATGACCTTTTATGTCATTGCAATTACCCAAAATAATATACAAGTGATTAAAGCAACAATAATAATTATCTCATAATTATGCAAAATGATTGGTTTTAAGAGCATACATCTAACAATAAAAAGGTGCAGTTGGGGATACATGTGGTGGAAGAGAGGATTGTGATGCATAATGTATATCGAGGAAAAATATGTGATGCAGGAAAAATAGGTATTGTGGGAGAGATAGGTGATATAGGAGAATCAGTGGCATAAGGAAATGAGATAATGGGAGGCAAAGGAAAATTAGGTGTCTGAGATGTATGTGATGATGAAGTATTTGTTCTAGGAGGATCGGGTGATGAGTCAATGGTAGAATCTATAATGACATTAGGAATGACAACATGATCTGAGGTAATGGAAAACTCTTTGAATGGGAAATAATCTTCATAAAAAAGTACATTTTGGGAGACAGAAAATTTTCTGATGTAAAGATTATAAACTTTGTAACCTTTGATCCCATATGGATATCCCACAAAAACACAGGGGTTGGCTCGAGCATCAAACTTATGGCGATGTTTAGTAAGAGTAAAAACATAGCATAAACACCCAAAGGTACGAAGATGATGGTAATTTGGCTTAATGGAGAACAACAACTCAAAAGGGGATTTATTACCAAGCAAGGGGGAAGGTAATCTATTAATGAGATAAGCTGCTGAAAGAACACAATGAGACCAAAAAGAGCATGGAAGATTGGATTGAAATCTTAGAGAACGGTCAACACCAAAAAGGTGTTGATGCTTACGTTCACTCTACCATTTTGCTGAGGGGTAGCAACACACGAGTGTTGATGGATAACACCCTTAGAATTGAAGAAATCAGGGAGATGAAACTTGGTTCCAAAGTTAGTCCGAATAACTTTGACCATGAAATTAAACTGAGTTTCCACAAGATGAAAAAATGACTTGATGTAATTTTGGATTTGACTTTTAGTTTGTAATAAGTAAACCCATGTACACCGAGTAAAGTCATCCGTAATAGTGAGAAAGAAACGAATTCCATTATGATCAGGAACTGAAAATGGTTCCCACAAGTCACAATGAATCTAATCAAAAGCACAAAAAAAAAATTAGTAACAGAAATAGGAAATGGCAGTTTACGTAGCTTAGCTATAGGGCAAATTGTACAGTGATGAAACATAGATGAAGTTATATCAGCAATACAATTACGAAATAAGGCCATTGGAGATAATGAAGGATGGCCTAACCTACAGTGCCACAAGGTAGTTGAGTTATTTGTAGTGACAGAAGCAACAACACATGATTTGGGAATAGTAGCAGAAAAATCTGAACTAAAAAGTTATAGACCGCTTAACTCCTTACCCAAACCAATCGTTGTCCAGGTGTGTAGGTCCTGAATAAACAAATGGTGATTAAGGCGAATGATGCAACAAGGAATCTGTTGAAGCAAAGCACTAACAGATATGAGATTCAAAGAAAACGAGGGAACTACTAAGAAATTTGACAACAAAATATGAGAGGAAATACGCACTGTTCCCATGTGAGTAACAAGTGCAACCTGATTGTTTAGCATTCGAACAGAAGAATGCACAATAGAGGTAATGGTAGTCAATAAAGATACGGAGCTGACTATATGGTCAGTGGCCCTGGTATTGAAATTTTGCAAAATTAGTAGCAGAATTGATATGACAAGAGTGAGTTGAGCCAGTATACTTGCCATGTTGACCATAGAATTGGAAGGCAGATTAGGAACAAAGGTGTGTGAAGAAGAGGGAACAGTAGTAGCCGTAGGAGTGGGAAGAAGAGCCAACAACTGCTGACACTGATCAAGTGTAAATGGCATAGGCAGGTTCGAAACAAAGGATGACAACATCTCAGATGAGACTTGATGTGCTGTGGAAGTAGGAAGTTTGACCCGAGGCTTGTACCCTGGAGGATAGCGATGTAATTTGTAACATTTCTCAACCGTGTGTCTTGTAAGCCCACAGTGACTGCAAAGAGGCTGATCCTTCCTCTGAACAAAAGGTTTTCTAGGAACTTGATTGGCATAGTTCTGTGATCCTTGAGTTCTAGTAAAGAAAACACTAGTTTTCAGCAGAGGCAGGTTGCATAGAAAATGCAGCAACATCCCGTTGCCTTTCCTCTTGCACAACTAGAGAGAATACTTTATTGATAGACGGCAGAGGCTCTATCAACAAGATTTGACCACACACATGTCCATACAAGTCATTTAAGCCCATAAGGAACTGCATAATGCTCTCCTGATTATGCTCATCAGTTATGTGCTAAATTGCTCCACACTTGCAGACTGATCTATGCTTATAATTCGATAACTCTTCCCACAAGGACTCCAGCTTAGTGAAATAAGCAGTACTGACAAAAGCTTGACATTGAGAGAGTGAGGAAATTGACTTTTGAATCTGATAGATTCTAGGTCCATTTGCTTGAGAGAATCGATCATTGAGATCCTTCCAAATTCCAGCAGCTATCTCTATACAGAACACTATTAGCGAGTTCTTTGTTGATCGAATTCAATAACCAGGACGATACCATATCATTGCAGTGAATCCATGTTACAGATGTGGTAGATGAAGAATCCGTCAACAAAAACTAGCTTATTCTTTGCACTTAGGGCCATGACCATGGATCTACGCCAGCTGGAAAAGTTGTCTCCATTGAGAGTTTGAGACACAAGAACAACATTCGGATTATCACCGTTATTAAGAGAGAATGGGCTAGATTGATACATCGGACTTGGTTAGAGAGGTGGGAGTTACGTCGGCCATTAGAGGCGCTCTGATACCATGTAAAGTTTGCAAAAGGAAGAAACAAGAGTGTAACGAGATAGAGAGAGATTGAGAGTTGGTTAAATTTCTGTGTATTCGATATAAGTAATCTCGTGAACAGAGTACAATATATATAGCTAATACATGAGCTATGTAACCGAATAACAAAGAAACAGAAAATAGCCATAACAAGCTTAACGATACTGCCAGCTCAGCTCGTTGAAAATAATGCTAACTTTAATATTAATTATCAAAAATCAAAACCTATTTTAGTCGTGGAAAATATTCCCGCAGGCTGCAGGAAGTATTTTACAGCTGTTGTGGGAGAAAAAAAAGGAGTTGGAGAAGTCCACAAGCAAAGAAGAGTACAGAGTTTCTCTGCCCCCACCAAGCAAGAAAGCACATCCACGAAAAGGCCAACGAGACCGGCGAGATAGGAAACTGACGTGGAACGCAGGGGCGCCATACGTTGGTCTCCGGATGCCAACCAATATCTTAGAACGTTACTGTTACAAAGGAAAAATAATATTAATCAAGCTGGAAGAAGCTGTGATTCAGTTCTTTGAATCCTTCTGTAGAGCATTCCTAAGCTATTGTTTATTCTAACATTTTGATTAAAATAAAAATTTAATTTAATAAAAAAATATCATATAAAAATTTATCTATTATAACAAATTTTAACACGTGAATAATAGTTCTCTATTTTTAGAGAATTACTATTCATTTTACTTTCTTAAAATATTAATATTTATCTTTTTTTTTTTTCCTTTTTTCTCTCACACTCTCCCTCTTTTTTATTTTTATTTTTATTTTATTTTCTTCTCTCACGCTCTCCCTGTCTTTTCTTTTCTTTTTTCTTTTTTCTTTTTTCTTTTTTTTCTTTTCTTAGATCTCCCTCTCTTTATTTTATTTTTTTATTTTTTTTTCTTCCTCCCATACCCTTAAAAATAAATATTTAAAAATATAAATCTTATAGAAAGAATAAAGAAATCTTTGAAAAGTAATATTTAAATAGAATAGTAAAAAATAGATAGTTAAAATAGAAAAATTGTTGGGAGTGTTTTTAAAAAGTTGATAGTTAAAATAGAGAAGTGTGCTTTTCGATTAAAGTAGAGAGTCAAATTTAAAGAAGCTATTAAGAGAAAGAATCCCGTCGTATATTTCTTATTATTCCAGATTTTTTAAATTCCATAAAAGTACCTCTTTAATTAGATTTAATTTCATATTAAATATTATCAATTTCCCATATTCGAACAGAAATAATAAAATATTGTAGGACCATCCAACTCAGTTAAAAACTACAAAGATCTCAATTAATTTAATAGATCTCAATTAGCAGAGCAAAAAATGTTTGAAATAAATATATAAAAAAAAAGTCTCTACTAATATATATGCCAGCTTAGAAAGAAGAAAAAAAAAAGGAAAAAGAATAGATGCACACTGAGCCCTATGGTGCCCCGTACAGGCTATAAAATCCCCGACACCAGACGCAAACAAAAGACCAGAAATTCCTGACTCTCAGACTCCCTGTCTTCTCTCTGTTTCATATCCCAGGCCATAATCTCTGGCCAGCCATTGCTGGAACTCGACTGGCCATCCCCGGACCCCCCCTCCACCGCTCATGGAAGACCAGGGTAGTACATATCTGCGACTGTTCGTGGACGAGACCACCTTGTACAACCGCATTGTCCTGGGGAGCCTCTTGCCAAGCGGGATTTGGGACCCACTGCCTCACTTCTTCCAGACGTGGCTGCGCAACTTCATTGGCGGGTCCTTAGTGTACTTGCTCTCTGGCTTCCTATGGTGCTTCTACATTTATTACTGGAAGCGCAACGTCTATGTTCCTAATGGTATGTGCTTCTTTTCTTTCCGCTTGTTCTATTAGTTTTTGGGTTTTGGTTGTTTGGCTTGGAGTGACGAGGGTTTTCTCTTTCTTGATAATTCTTAATCTGTTTTCTTCTCTTGACAAAAAACGTCTATGAAATCGTGAATGCCCGATGTTTTTTTTCCCCAAGTTTCTTATGTTTGACTTGGGTTAATTCTAATATTTCCTGCTGAAGCTTTTTTTGTTAAGTCACCGATACCACTTGGGTCATGATCTATATCAATCTTGGTTCCTTTTCGAAAGAGATTACTTTTTTTTCTAGGTTTAAAAGAGATTAATTGATCGCTGTAAAAATTGGTCTTTGTTTGAATTGGTTTTACTTGTTTCTCAGTCGTGATTTCTTGTAAGCTTCTTTCTCTTATATTTTGTCTTTCTGAATTGATGGATCTTATTGTGGCTATCGTCTAATTTCCACCCTGTGTCTTAAAGTTCTTTTCTGTTGGTTGTGATGTGCATCCTTTTCTGGTCTTCAGTCTTTAATCTGTCCTAGGATAAAACCTTCAATTAATTGATGGGTGGAATAAAATTGACTGCCTTTCTGCGTCACTGTCCATTTTTTCTTGGTCTCACGTGGGTCTTGAATTTGGTTCATATTTCCGATAGTTGATCGAATAGTTGTCACTATTTAAGTTCTCCTATTATACTCTTTCATGTGAAATGAATTTTTTCCCTTGCTAATGGCAGTAACAGAAAATTCTGAGAAAAAAAAAACCGTTAGTTCTGTTTGCCTTTCCATTTAAACGTGGTTTTTTTGATAGATTACTGATCAGTTTAACTGATGAAATCTCCACACTGTTAAGCTTAATATGTCTACTTGGCTTAGATGCGGCGAGTTCCTCCTTTCCCACAGGCCAAGATAACTTTCATGAAGTCAAGACAAATTGAAAGACGTGATGCAAAATTCGTTCCCTCTGTTATTTTGTCGAGTTTCTTTTTCTAATCAAATCTGCGATAGTGAATGATGGATGTAGTATGCATGTCTACTCCAAGCATTGTTGCTTCCTCTGTCTCTGTGTTGATGCTTTTAATCCCTTCACAAGGACAGTAATTCTTTGATTGAGTTGTTATGCCATCTCTAGTATCTGATGTGAGGTGCAGTGAAGAATAGGCAATGCTTCCAGAACATTACAAGAAGTGCAGAATGTGTCTATTTATCCGTAGTTTAATGATAATGTATAATTGCAATAAGTTGAAACTTTTGGTTCATTGATTATATTATGATATGTAACATTGTGCATCCCCTCCATTTGTCATGGTACATAAGATATTTTGAGTGTCGATCGTTCTTAGGATCCTTAACAGTTTTCATGACAGTTAGGTCAAAAGACTGGAGAGAGACCCCTTTCTGAGGCAAAGCTTCATTTTTAATTGCATTTTGTTACCCCAATTGTTAGTTTGGTCTGAGAGCACTTCTAGGTTACCCACACTCTGATCTTTGATCTCGAGTGGAGACAATCTTCTATATTGAGCGCCATTTTTCTTGCTTTTCCTTGGGACCTTGAGCAATTAGACAGGTTTGTATACAAGTGTACAATCTACAATGATTATCCAAGTGCTGTCAGATTTTCAGCTTTCTCATCAACAAGATTTTCAGTTCCACAAATTCTACTTCATAAAGTAAATGGCTCAAGGATGAATGGAGCAATGGTAGTGCTAAGCACAATTTCAGGATATCTATTCCTAAACTTGAGGAACTCTAGAAATCTGTTGACACTTTCATTCCTGATTAGTTAAAAGGCCATGGGTAAATCTATAAACACGAGTCTGTATGACGTTCCTAATTGGCTGGGTAACTCAATAAGCTTTCAGCTAGCAATTTTCCTCTTTATGTTGATGAGACTATTCATTCATTAACCGGGGGCCCTTGTTAACCTTTTGTTGGGTATGTTAAATACTCTTGCTGCAGATGCCATTCCGTCTAACAAAGCAATGCTCTTGCAAATATCTGTCGCCATGAAGGCCATGCCATGGTACTCTGCTCTTCCAACTCTTTCTGAGTACATGGTTGAAAATGGCTGGACGAAATGCTTTTCGAGGATAAGTGACGTAGGTTGGCTTGTCTACCTTCTATATTTAGTGATTTATCTTGTGATGGTGGAATTCGGTATTTATTGGATGCATAGAGAGTTGCACGACATAAAACCTCTTTACAAGTATCTTCATGCTACGCATCACATCTACAACAAACAGAATACTCTATCTCCATTTGCTGGTAAGTTCTCAATCTAGTGAAAGTCAATCTCCGTGGTTTTATCTCAAGTTGATGCTTTTTGGATTTTGGATGTTTGTTTTTCTAATCTTTTTCCTCTATGAATTTTGATGATCTCGCTGAGACATTACGGTAAATGATATAGTATCTTGTCTGAAATATCTAACACTAGCAATAATCTAAAGATCGCACCAAGTTGCACACTGGTTCCATTCACTGTGAAAAGAATATTCACAGGAAGAAACTAGGCTGTATTTCTTCTTCATTAAACCATCTGCCGTGGAAATTCCAGGGTGAGAGATTTTATGTAATTCACTTTGTGTGTATCATTCTCAGTTTGCAAGAAAACATGAAAATATTTTCCAAGGACTAGCTACAGTTACATGAGTAAGTTGCAAATAACTATGGCTTTTATGGCAAAATAGCCATTCAATCTTACTGGGGCACAACCATAGTACGCAATTTTAGTGTTTACATGGGACAATAATGGGCCTCAGGATATGGCACTTATCTTAGGTCTGTGACAACTAAATATCCTTCTCTTCTTAATCTCTAAAAAATATCCTCATTTGATTGGGTTTATTTGTTCCAAGCATCACTATAAATGTTTGGTCACGACATAGCTCTCTCTCATGCAAATTTCCCATTCTAACAAAAGTGCAATAAACCAGGTTTTGCTCATTAATTTTGCTACCAGACTACTGACACTAAGTTTTATGGCACCACGATAACAAGTAGACTGCATTCAAGCCCGAGAATTCCCACCAAATGTCTGTATCTAAATTTTATTTATTTATTTTTTTTGTAAGCTTTTTCTTTCTTGTTTCTGTTCGTGTTATTGTCGTGGCTGAATTACTTAGTTGGGTTGCTAGAATATTAACTTACATTTGCAGGCATAGGCATGCTATAATCTCATGGCTGCCTTTTGTGTAATCTTTTTCGTCTATGAATTTTGATGATCTTACTGAGACATTACGGTAAATGATATAGTATCTTGTCTGAAATATCTAACACTAGCAATAATCTAAAGATCACACCAAGTTGCACACTGGTACCATTCACTGTGAAAAGAATATTCACAGGAAGAAACTAGGCTGTATTTCTTCTTCATAAGAACCATTTGCCGTGGAAATTCCAGGGTGAGAGCTTTTATGTAATTCATTTTGTGTGTATCATTCTCAGTTTGCAAGAAAACATGAAAATATTTTCCAAGGACTAGCTACAGTTACATGAATAAGTTGCAAATAACTATGGCTTTTATGGCAAAACAGCCATTCAATCTTACAGGGGCACAACCATAGTACGCAATTTTAGTGTTTACATGGGAAAATAATGGGCCTCAGGATATGGCACTTATCTTAGGTCTGTGACAACTAAATATCCTTCTCTTCTTAATCTCTAAAAAATATCCTCATTTGATCGGGTTTATTTGTTCCAAGCATCACTATAAATGTTTGGTCACGAAATAGCTCTCTCTCATTCAAATTTCCCATTCTAACAAAAGTGCAATAAACCAGGTTTTGCTCATTAATTTTGCTATCAGACTACTGACACTAACTTTTATGGCACCAGGATAACAAGTAGACTGCATTCGAGGCCTAGAATTCTCACCAAATGTCTCTATCTAAATTTTATTCTTTTTTTTTTTTTGTAAGCTTATTCTTTCTTGTTTCTGTTCGTGTTATTATCGTGGCTGAATTACTTAGTTGGGTTGCTAGAATATTAACTTACATTTGCAGGCATAGGCTTGCTATAATCTCATGGCTGCCTTTTGCTGGAGAGAGTAAAAACTGAATGCTAGGGAATTTTTGGTGAGGAGCCTCTGTATAATTAGACGGTCATAGGGAGGATGTTTCTTTTTCTCTGTCCTGGAAAGGATTTCTTTCTATGAAGTGATCATGTAATTCCTTCAACAGATGTATTCACGACCATTGGATTTACCAGCCTCAATTCTAATTCTCGCTCCAGTCACTCCATCTTGTTATTCTAGCAACCCAATTAAGTAATTCAGCAGAAGAAACCTTCAACAGATGTATTCACGACCATTGGATTTACCAGCCTCAATTCTAATTCTCGCTCTAGTCACTCCATCTTGTGATTGTACACTCTTTGGTTGGTTACATGAAACAACATCAAGGCTTCTTCTTTGTCATGTGTCTCCTGGACTCTTGACTTGGATGATACTTGCTCTTTTGGTTTGAAAAAGCTGAAGGGACTGGGGTGTTGCCTAAATGTGGAGTAAGCAGGAAATGCTTCCTCTGCAATTCTGATATTCTGCTAGGTTATTGATATGATTCCCTGCAACCTCTTTAGATTTTCCATGTGATCTTCGGTGGAGACCAAGTTTATTGTTTTACTTAAGAAAAGTGCAGCATTTCGTTTGATACTGAATTCTATAAGTTTCAGAGTCCCGGTATGGCTAAGTTTCTAAACAAGCCAAGGAGAGAATAAAGCTATCTCCTCTTGTCTTATTCAAGAGGACACAGCCTTATTCTCAGCTTGGCTAAATACAGTCACACTTGGCTTTTTACTGCAACCCCTTGTCAGGCTAGTTGTCCATTGTTGATTTTTAAAAAGATACTCCCTAGTTATGGAAATTCGGTAGACCCTAAGTGAAACATTGGAAAAGCCTGAAGGTGTATGTACACAGCAGATTGTTATGAGGAGTCTTCTGTAAGGCTGTCTTTCCCCAAAGTTGATGTGGCTTCTTTCATCCATTATATGCAGCAAATACAAGTTCTTATGCCTCAACGTGATTTAAGGCATGCATGTTAGCACCATTGAGGTGGGGGGTTAAACTTTGATGTAAGCTTCTGTGCTCCAGCAATATCCTTAGTCCTTTCTACGAATCCTAGATTGAACTTTCATTTGACCTTGAAAATTGAACTCCTATTTAGAATCGCCTTCCTATAGGATTTTGAGTATAGTATGTGCTTTTCTTTTTTGCTACTAGGGCCAAGCAAAAAAAGGTTCTAGAATACTATACACACTGATCTGCAGAGTGAGGTAGGATTTTCTGGTGCTGTTAGTGTTCAACTGAAAGATGTTTAACATATTCTGGCTATGATGGGAATTCAATGCTTTTAGGCTATTCTTAATGCTGATATATGATCAATGTCGTTGAAGAAGGAATTTCCTCTTTAGTTTTCTAGAGGTCCCATTCTTGAGAAGTTATTTGCTTTTTCACTACAGGTGCGCCATACTGTAGTTATATAAAAAGCAACTGTGGTGTTCTTTGCATTTATGGAGTTTCTGTATTTGTATATTTTGAAAATATGAAATTATTCTACATTGGTGGTTATATAAAGAAATGGCGTCACCTAGATTTTCTATCCAATTGATAACATTCGTTTAGACATCTACCCTTCTATCTGAAGATCCCCATTTTCGGAGTCTGATTTTATTTTCATATGAAGTAATGACTGTGATTCATCTGTTGTTTCAGGTTTGGCTTTTCACCCTCTTGACGGGATATTACAGGCTGTACCACATGTAGTAGCCCTATTTCTTGTGCCTACGCATTTTACGTCACATATCGCGCTCCTATTCCTTGAGGCTATATGGACGGCAAACATTCATGATTGCATCAATGCGAACCTATGGCCTGTAATGGGTGCTGGCTATCACACCATTCATCATACTACATACCGTCACAACTACGGCCATTATACTGTATGGATGGATTGGCTCTTTGGCACCCTTCGTGACCCCATTGATGATGGATGTAAGGCCATGTGATGCTGTTGCCTTCTCACCTGATTGATCCTTCAGTTTTTCAAACTTTAAAATGTTAGACGAATTGTTTCCTTGTATGCTGTCTTTCCTTGTAAATTATGAATGTTATTGGTTTACTTTGTGTCTCAGGCTAGAGAGTGTTAGAAGTTAGTGATGAGGTATTTTTGGTCTCTTGGATATTTCATCTCGGTTAGTCGCGAGTCTCACAAACCCCTGTACTGAATTCAATAAAATCTTTTGGTAAAAATTTGTGGTGCTTTTTTCTCCGAAATGGAGATGTAGCAAAGGACTCAAATTTTTCCTGTCCTCGTCGCATGTGCTTCGTAAGACCAAAAATGTTATATGTGTTTTTTCTAGGCAATCCACTTCTTGCATAGGGGTAAAGTTACAGCAAGTGCAAAGCAAGCGGAAAGCCCAGAGGCCCAACAACAAACCTACTGGGCTTCAGACCCATAAAGACCAGTAAAGAGGGTCCATGGTCCCCAGGGGTCCAACGAATTGGGCTCAAGACCTAAAATGCTATATAGCTAGATATTAGCAAGAATGCCGATTCATCGTTAACGAATTGGCAGATCTGAACTCTGACACTAATGGTATCTGTAATGATACACCTGCATTGACAGGGAAACGGGGAAGCTGGACACTAGTGTTGCTAGTGGAATCAACCAACTGGACCTAATTAGGCCAAACCCAGTTAGCAATTATAGCTAGAGGACCCTGAATAGTAAGAGGCAACTACTGAACTGGAAGGAGAGTCCGGGTAACAAAGCTGGGAAAAAGGGTGGTGCGGTCCAATGAAAAGTTTGGAAAACGAAAAGCAAACTAGAATCTGAAAATTTTTTACTGCGTGATCACTGACACTGCTAAAAGGGTTTTTATTATATTTCACCCAAGTCCTCATTATTCTGTGTTCCTGCTGTAAATTTCCAAAAAGCGAAAATGGGTTAGTATCCTGCGCAAATTTCCAAAAATCATTTGCAAGTTGAAAATCAAGAGACTTCCTAAAAGTTTTAAGAAACATCTTGAGAAATCCCCATATTGAAAAGAACAGGGCAAATGCAAAAAGAGATATCCAAATTTGAAGAAGCAACCGTCACAAGCCACAAGTCTTCAGCACTCAAAATATCTCGTCTCACTCTCAATCCAAACATACACCGCGTTCACTGATCGATAGATAGATGATAGCAAGAATTTTGAGAAACTGAGACCAAAAGCTTTCTCTCGGTTGTGAAAAACTCCACCAGCACCCACTCGTCCACCACCATGACGGCAACTCTCTTCCTTTTCCCCTCCCCTTCCTACCTCACCATTTCATCCTCATTAAACCCAAAACCTCCCAAAACAACCAAGCAGACTCCCCCCTCCAATCACCCAACCGCCCCAAATCCAGAATTCTCAGGCTCACTAAAGCAGCCTCTTTCGCAATCCGATGCCATTATTAAAATGCCCACAGCGCCGTGGATGAAGGGCCCTCTTCTTCTCCCGCCCCATGAGGTTCTTGAGCTCCCCAAACCCAACAATAAGAAGAATTTTAACAATGCTAGTGTCGAAAAGTTTGATAAGGCTTTGACCGAGAAAGTTGGCGTGAGAGGAGAGAGAGCGGTGAAGAAGATTGTCAGAAGCATTGAAAAGCTTCGAAATAATGATGACTCAGAAGAAACTCAGAAGGATTTTGGAGAATTTGGATTTGGAGATAGCTTGGAACAGCTTAGTGTGGATGATGGTTGGAGAAATGGCAGGAAAATGCCGTGGGAGAGGGACGAGGGGTTCGTTCTCCGGAGGACGAAGAAGGAAAAGGAGGTGACCGAGGCGGAATTGAGGCTTGACAAGCCGTTGCTTGAGAGGTTGAGGGGTGAGGCACCTAAGATGAGGCAGTGGATGAAGGTTAAGAAAGCTGGGGTGACTCAGGACGTACTTAATGAGATTGGAATGGTTTGGAGGAGGAATGAGCTTGCCATGTTGAAATTTGATGTCCCTTTATGCCGGAATATGGATAGAGCACGAGAAATCGTTGAGGTTCGGTTTGTTTAATTTGTTTTGCTTCTGTTTCTTCACGAAGAGAACTATAATTGTTAAATTTTGAGTCTTTTTAAGACTTTATTGATTACGTCGAGCAGGTTTCATTGAAACCTATTCCTGGAAATAAGAAAGAAAAGAAATTTGTAGGTGACTGATCGAAATGGATTTATATAGTTGGTGTATAATTGGCTAGTTGGATATTTTCTGATAGAGAGAAATCGCTACTTTTTCTTTTGCTTTTTTTTTTTTTTATTGGGTCCGCAGAGAGAATTGCTGCTTAGTTATGTACATGGAACACTAATGGCTCTCATAAGAATAAAACAATCTGTGGTGATCTAGGATGGACTTCAGTGATTTGGTACATTAGCTCGTATTTAACAGCTGTGGAGGATCAGTTGAGGTCATTTTGCCAAGTACTAAACATTCTTTGGTTTCAGAAAATTAGTGTATGGCTGTTCTGCCATACGAACATGTTTTTCCTTTGAACATATGCTATTGTCCCATGGATGGACAGATATGCTCTTAAAGACAAGGCAAATAGTTTGAATCATTTGGATGGAAAAGTCATTCTTGTTGGAGGTGATGAAAATTGAGAATGTTATATGTTTCTATTTGACTGCATTAAGATGTCACATTTTTTTGTGAAACTTGTTTATTTGATATATTAATCTTGCTACAATGATTTAATGCTAGGTTGGGACTCCTAATTTCTTGTTCTGGGTTTCATTAACAATAGTTTTTGTTTGCTTTTACTGATTCTAATGGTTGCTTTAGTAATTCATTCCTTAAAAACAGATCAAGACTGGAGGCTTGGTGGTTTGGAGTAGGAACAATACTCTTGTTGTCTATCGAGGTTTCAAATATGTATCAACTCCGAAGAATTTTTTAAAGACACGTGCTGAGGTTGCTGGCAGTCAAGCAGCACCTTATTACAAAACTGGTCAGGGGAAGTTGGAAAGAGACTCTGACATTTCTAGAGTTAACTCCAGTGAAAGTGGTGTAGATGAAAATATATGCAGAAAGGAAATCAACCAGGAGACTTTGATGAGTAGCATCTTTTCAGAAGAAGATTTGCGTTGCCAACAAGTTAGCGGATCACTTTATGAGAGAGAAATAGAGAGATTATTGGAGGGCTTGGGACCTCGCTTCATTGACTGGTGGATGCGCAAGCCTTTGCCTGTAGATGCGGACTTACTTCCTGAAGTGGTACCTGGATATAAGCCTCCATTTAGGCTTTGTCCACCGCGTGCTAGAGCGAAGTTGACAAACGAGGAATTGACATACTTAAGGAAGCTTGCACACCCTTTACCTACTCATTTTGTCCTTGGTATTACCTTGCCTCCTGACATATGTCAGTTTTTCCACAGAACATTTAATTTTCAGGAAAGCATAATATCGAAACAATGATGACGACAATGATGATAATACATATAATAATAACCAGCAAGAAGACAAGCGGAGGAAGTTTGTCATTTACTGATTGCAAATACTAGTAACTCGTGCATGAGAGTAGTATTATCATATTGAGTTATTATTTTACACATGAAGTCTCTGTGGTACATGGATTCAATGTAAGCCTATGTTCATTGACCTTAGAATGAATGGCTCTTGTGGTAATCACAACCTCACAGGCTTATTACAACACTGGAGCTATTTTTACAGAGTAATGTTCTTATATTGTACTCATAGGTGGATTAGTTTTGATGCCAATTGCATTTTAAAATCATTCAATTCTAATCTCAATGTTTGCTCAAGTTTAATATCTGCTGGAAATTTCCAGTGCAGCAGAGTCGTACCATCCACAATGTTTCGCGCGTACCCAGAGTGCCTGATTTAGTATGCGAAAGAGTTAAGAAATCTCATTTCTGTATTTGAGACGAATGTATCTTAACTAGCTTGAGTTTAAATCTGGAGCAAGCATGGATTACAGTGTGTCCTCTTCAAAATCTTTGCTGTTTAACCTAGTACTATTGCAGAGTCCAGTCTGTGTGGACTGCCATATAAATAAATCACTTGGATTCATCCTTACCTATACCTTGTAGAATTGTTGATGGCATTCCAGAAGCATATGTTATCTATATGAGACTTTCGCCAGTATGGTTAATCCTGTCAAATATCATGAAACCCTTTACTGTTCATTCTATATATTGTAATTTGTACCAAATATAGTGTAATTGCTCACAAATAAAAGCAGTCTTCAAAGACAATAAAACTTATGCTTAAAATTTTGGAAAATTCAGAGAATAATCATGATAAGTGTAGGTGTATGATAACTCCAGTTTACGTGCATGTCTATGTGATCCATAGTTAACTCCAGTTTTACTTTGATTCTTGAAGGGAGAAACAGAAAACTTCAAGGCTTAGCTGCGGCTATCTTAAAATTGTGGGAGAAAAGTCTTATTGTGAAGATTGCTCTAAAGTGGGGAATCCCAAATACAAACAATGAGCAAATAGCGTATGAACTCAAGGCAAGTTGGATAGAATGTAGACTTTTGGGCTGTAGATAGGTCGGTTCTATTGACATGCTAGCATTCCTTTCCATGTATGAAAGTGCAAAGTTTGCCTATATTAATCATTGGCAGGCTTTACCATGCTTGCGGTCTTCTGGTGACAGTATGTACATATTAGTGACCACCTCTTGATCTCCTTCACATGAGTATTATCCTTGTTTGAGTGCCATAGCTGCTGATTCAGTCTTTTATGCGTCAATCACCACAGCATTGCAGCAGAGAATGTGGTAGCTGCTACACAAGTGTTATGAACGCAAGACCACTTATATTGATGGCTGTCAAACTTGAATTTTTTATGTTTCTTCTGGAAGGATCATGGGTAGGCTGTTATGCCTCTAACATCAAGACATACTTGCCTACCCACCTGCATCCACAATCTATGCTTTGATGCTGACTATCTTTCCTTTGTGTATGCATTATCTCCATGAATGTACGTATATTTGAACATTGAACGCCATTGCAGCATCTTACAGGAGGAGTGCTTTTGCTGCGTGACAAGTTTCTAATAATACTTTATAGGGGCAAGGACTTCCTTCCTGACGGAGTAGCCAAATTAATAGCAGAGAGAGAAACTGAGCTGAAAAGATGCCAACTTCATGAAGAAGGTGCACGGCTGAAAGCAATTGATGCTGTTTGTGTGGAATATGTAGCAACGGTAAACACTAGTACATCTGGCACTTTATCAGAATCCCAAAATGCCCGAACAGAGTTCAGAAACCCAAAAACTGAAAATACAGAAGTCGAGATTAAATTGGAAGCTGAAAAACAAAGATTTGAGAAGGAACTACGAAACCAAGAGCACAAGCTTTGCATTGTAAGGGTCAACTGTGGATTTAATTTCCCTGTCATCTTATTTGATTACACGGTTGTTTATGAAAGATCTATTGTGAATTGGCAGCTTAACATAAAGATTGAGAAGTCAATGAAGGAGTTATCAAAGTTGAATGGTGCATGGGCACCAGCTGAGCGGGAAGCGGACCGGGAAATGATAACCGAAGAGGAGAGAGAATGTTTCCAGAAGATTGGACAGAAGATGGATAGTTGTCTAGTGCTTGGTAAAGCTTGGTTGTCTTGATGCATAATAGCTCTATCATATATTCGTTGTTCTCTGTAGAAGTCAATATTCTTAGTTAGACTAGTCCATTACCAACAATGAATTTTCCCTTTGCTTCTTATGAGCTTTTTTTTTTTTTTTTCTGGGATGGTAGTAAGTTGGTTATGGGGCTGTGGTTTTGAGGCATATGGTGTCAACTATCTCAATAGATTCTTCCGTAGTTGATCTGTGTAGTTTAGCAGTATTACTTGAGACACCAGTTTTTCCTAAAAGGAAGTAACGAAGGGACCTGAAAATCCCATCTGGAAGTGGTATTAAGAAGTAGTCTCAGTTGCCCAATTCTGTTGGTTGACTTTTTCTGCTTACTCATATCTCATTTAATGTTGGCTTCAGGCCGGCGTGGGGTCTTTGATGGTGTAATAGAAGGCCTCCATCAGCACTGGAAATACAGAGAAGTTGTCAAGGTGATTACAAAGCAGAAATTGTTTCGGCAGGTCCTTTGTACTGCCAAATTTCTTGAAGCAGAAAGTGGTGGAATTCTTGTTTCAGTGGACAAGCAAAAAGAAGGTCATGCTATTATTCTTTACCGTGGAAAGAACTACAGAAGGTCTCAAAAACCAGGGCCTGAGAGTCTTTTGACCAAGAGAGAAGCACTACATAGATCCCTTGAGATGCAGAGAATTGGAGTAAGTGTTCTTGTTTTGTCACTTGTATGTACGGGGGGCACCATCTCCTGGTTCTGAAAGTTTTTTTGTCAAATCCATTTTTATCATCATGTGGTTAGTAACTCTGATTTGAACTTCTGTTTTGTCTCAGTCACTGAAGTTTTTTGCTTATCAGAGACAGCAAGAAATCACATATTTGAAATGCAAATTGGTAATATTGAACCCTTAGCTTATACATGTTTCATTTGCATAATTTTTAAGTAGTTTTATAAGCACTAATTGAAGCAAGCTTCCCATATTTTATTTTTATCATTTTGAACTGAATAGACGATGTTTTCTACTTACTCCTACATGCCCCGTTTCATTGGCTTTGTAATTGGTGGGCACTAAACGTAGAATGTTTGGTTCATTGTTTAGCTAATGATTTTGCAGGCAGATCTGCAGCAAAGCAGGTCTATAGATACCAGAGAATGTGAAGTTTCACAAACCATTAGGTAATACATTTGCCTGCCATGATCCATCTTACATGTTCAGCTCATTTGAGGAAGGATGCAAATACTGCATACGAGGGGAACTCTCCATCTCCCACTCCCCACTTTATTTTGCAAATAAGGCTTTAGGTTGAACTTGGTTATTTCTTCATAGAAATATGCCTTAAATCAGAATCTTGTGTGGTCTTCCTTTTGTTTGTTTTTGGCTCAGTTTCTTGTATGCTCACATTGTCATTGCATCCACTTTTATGTGAGCTCTATAGCTCCTTGGTGCTCTTATTAGTTAATGCTACACATGAGGGAAGCTTTTTAACCAAAATCTCTCACTGGTCTCCAGAAAATGCTAATTCTGACTTTGTGCGCTCTTTTATACCTTGTTCATTTCCAATGGGAAGATTCCCTTCTATATAGCTATTGTCAAAGGTTGAGACCATCATGAATTACTTTTCTGGCTGTATACAATTTTATTAAGCTACTGATCCATGATGACATAGAATGTCAAACTATGAGTAAATACTTGATGTGTGAATAATAATGCAATGCCATCCGCTTTTGTTCTGGATATCCATAGAACGCATTTGGTAAATGTTTTTTGCTTTTGAAATATTGCTTTTATATATGCGTTTATGAAATGTTTTGGATCCAGATTTTTGAGTATCTTGCACTTTAGCTTGGCTGAGGATTCTCAAAAGTTTAAACAACTCAGATTGGTATCATTATATCCTTATTCCTTGGCAATTGGGGTGTCCAATATAATTAATAGGAATAAATACATAGTTCGTCCTTGTGATTTGGCCGAAAATAAAATAAGTCTTTCAATTTAAAATCTATCAAGACTTTAGTCCCTCCGCGTCCCTTCAAATGTGAATGATTTTAAATCTCAGGGACTAATTTTATGAATTTTAAAATTTAAAGACTTATTTGATTTTTGCACAAACTAGGGACAGACGTTGTATTTATCCCCAATTAATAACAAGACAAAGTGCTCGACTTTCACTTATAGCTCTGTATTGTGGAGGCTCTACAATAATTATTGAGAAAATGTAGCTATTACTTTTGTTTATTGACATGTTCTTTCCAAGGTATGTATTACTTGCTATAATGAGGCTCAAATTTAAGGCCTATTTGTTTGATCAATTAGGATCCTAAGCTCAATACTTTGGACCATGATCAGAAATTTCTCTCTTTGATTCTTCTCCTGCCAATGTGGGGGTTGGGAGGTTCATGTATCCGTCTGCAGCATTTTTCCAACAACATAAAGATGAAGAATTGTCTAAATATTTATCTCCACCTAAAAACAAAGTTGAAATATATGTACCTCCTGGGCAGAAGCAGATGGGTTGGGAGTAGCCGGTGTTATTCCCACAATGCCCACCGGAGCTGACACATTCTGAATATGCTGTATGATCTATAATCCGATGGATTCAGAACTTCAGTGAGAGATGATACATTATTTCTAAGGGTTTTCGCTGCTGTTTGAAGCACTGGGACAGTGATACTGACATTGCCTGTTCTGCTGTTTTGCCAGTTGGAACGGAACCAATCATGTGAAAACCAGTTTTAGCGGACAAATCATTGCTGCGACAGCTGAATATATTGGAAGCCGAAGATGGAGTGATTGATGAAGAACCGTAGCACAAGGTAAGGTTTCTAAGGCATGGGCATAGCTGAAAAGGTAGTTGATTACGTCTAAAGAATAATGCGGTAGTTGTAGTATAGCTTTGGAGTGTCAATTCTACGTAGAGACAAATTAAAAGAATAGCAAAAGGAACAAAGAAATTAAAGAAGAATATTAAATGATCAATAGAGATCAAAGATTAATTTTAAATGCAAATTGAAGTGAAGCAGAGTAACTAACAGAAAAAGTATTCAAATTTGACGAACAGCAAGGCGTTGGGAATCCCTTGCACAACTCCGGTATTTTAATTATTCTTAATTCAGTGAATAACTCAATTGGGAACTTAATTCTCAAAATTCCCAATCGGAAGGTATAGATTTTATTAAACCAAATGTAATCCTTTGAAAAATCATTCACCACTTTTAGAATACATAAATTATTATCCCTATTGAGAAAATCCAACGACGACAATATACTCAATGAGCAATATTGCAACAGAGAAGTAAATCAATGTAGATAAATAATTGATCCAAACATAATCAAAGAACTAATTCATTCAATAGAAAAAGCATTACTGAATCCATAAACAAAATAAATTCTATGATTATTCGGAGAAGAAAACATTAACAATGAATTGAGAATGATAAAACAAAAGAGTTTTAGTAATAGAAAATCAAATACACAAATTAAGAATGAATTTAAAATATCATCTAGTGTGCAAGTTCATCCATAACCCCACTTGAGAATTTAGTTGCCCATACTAAGATGAATGAAAAAGAATTCTAGAGAAAAGAACCTCCAGTCCCCAAGTCTGCCGCCCCCTTTTACAATGAAAAGTTTAGCTTATATATGTCCCCCAACAAAACCCTAAAAAACGGAATAATAAAAAAACGCTAAAAAAATATCCTTTGGTTTCCGGGCTTGGATTGCGGCGCACTTTTGACCCAGTAAACTTTCGAATTAGAGAAATATCATCTCACAATGAATTGTAGCCCCTTAAGATAGCTTTCCAACGCATCAAGAATCGCATCCGTTCGATACGTGAATGGAAAATTACGATCAAAATACTAAAATATGTCCAGGCTGTCTCCCAGTGAATTTCGGGCTTGGACTTCTTGCAGTTTCCTTTTGTGATCCTTTTTCCTTTTTTTTTTTCCTTTTTTTTTTTTTCTTGATCCAAATTGCTCTCAACCCCATGAGAGTCCTCCTTTGAATTTGACTGGGCTTTAACTTGCTCTTTTATAATCTTTGAAATTAAACATAAAAATCTGCTTAAGAATAGCCCAAAGTAAATAGAAACTCAATTCAAGAATACATATTAATTCCAATTATTTCTATTCACATTTTAGCATTTTAGCCCAATAATAGAGTATCTAGAGAGCACTTTCGTACACTCATCACTAGTTGAGGGTTGTGTTAACATATCTAGAAGGACAAGTATTATCGTGCCAATCTATTCTGGCAATTCTCAGGATATGTTTTCATGGTTCATCAATAAAACCCGAAATCTCTATGTCATGATATGTAGGACAGGGATCTTCCCAGAAAGTGTCCAAAACATCAGCCACGCTGGAAATGGATGCAGGTGGTGTAATGCTCATCAACTGCAACCATAGGTACTGGAAGAACAAGGACGATAGTGAAGCAAAGCTGGAGAAGTTGGAATATCAAGGAGAGTTGGAGCATTGTACTGAATCCGTTGACTTCCAGCTTTGGAGGGAATATATTATTGGGTGGGTGGACGATATTGCCAGTCTATGACAATGAAACCTCTTGATAATGCCTCCGTAAGCAAATGTCTGAGAATTTTGATGGGGTGGCCTAACATGGGTTTTCTTTTCAGACACCCATGACATGTGATGCTGATTTAGTAGATTTACTTCAAGATGTGTTCCATGCGAAGGTATTTATGGTGTGTAATCATGGATCCTCCTTTTTCAGCTTCCTCAGGAAATTGCTCATTGTATCGGTAATTGTCGAGCTCATTATTCGTGAACTTGGAAAATCGTGGAACTTGTAAAAACTAGGTGGTATAGAAATACTGTTTAAGATTTTGTCGCTATCGGTGATTGTCGAGTTGTAAGAACAGATTTCCTTTAACATCGGCTAAGATCTGTCTCTAGCGATTCTCAGGTGGTATACTATACTCCTTGAATATCGTCAAAATTTCTGTTTATCATAACAACCACCCTTGATTTCCTGAATTTCATGTGATTTTTTTTCTCTTTTTTCTGTATTTTTTTTTCGTTCTTTTTACTGGACTTTGATTATAAATTACTAGACCGTTCTTTTTTTTTTCTGTAATTTTATAAATTCATGTTTCCAATTTCTAGTATAAGGGATTAAAATCTCCTTTGGGATGAATACACTTTTTGTTCGGGAATATAATTTAAATAATAAAATCTACATCTTTTTATCGGCTTGAATTTTTAGGACTTTGATTATAAATTACTAGACTGTTCTTTTTTTTGTAATTTTATAAATTCATGTTTCCAATTTCTAGTATAAGGGATTAAAATCTCCTTTGGGATGAATACACTTTTTGTTCGAGAATATAATTTAAATAATAAAATCTACATCTTCTTATCAGCTTGAATTTTTAGGACAAATAGTAGATTCGTAGAGTATTAAAGTCAAGGTCATTTCAGTTTCATCCATCAAATATAGGAGGTTTGACTCATGCACTATAAACAATAAACTTTGTACCCTCCATCAAATTTGTTTGTCAACTTTGTGGATGAAAGTTTAACTGAAGGACTTGTTTTATAAAAATTACAAACTCAGAACCTCATCAATTGACTCCATCCCTTGGAAACAAAAATATTTTTTTTTTTTTTGCACCACTCTTTGGAAAAGACAGTTGAACACATCCAATTCTTCAAAATTATTGTACAATCTTACTCACTTTAAATATTGGACTTATGACACCACGAAGGTATGGAAGAGTACAACACCTAACTCAAAATTCACAAAGGGATGCTTTCTGAATTAGAAGATTCTTGAGGTGACCTTGGAGGCGAAACTGAGGAAGGTTTTGGTGGTAATTGTAGGGATTGAAGGCTACCTTCCAGCATCTCTATCACCTTACTCATTGATGGACGGTCTGAAGGATTTGCCAGAATGCACCACAAACTCACTGTTATCATCTTATGTATTGTGTCTTCTTCTTCTCTTGTTATTTCCCCAAACCTATGTAAACCCTCTGATCTCCGTTCGAGTTTGGTATAAATGTAGTTTGGAAAATAATTTTCACTGCTCTGAGAGGTTCCATCTGGAAATTCTTCTCTTCGGCCTCCAACCATTGCTAGAATTAACATGCCGTAGCTGTAGACGTCAGACTTATGAGAGACTCCACCCAAGCATCGATTGACTACCTCTGGTGCAATATACCCAATAGTTCCTTTCATGCCTGTCATTGACACAATACTCTCATTTGTTTTGCAAATTTTAGCAAGGCCAAAATCTGAGATCTTTGGGCACAAATGTTCATCCAACAGTATATTGTGGGGTTTTATGTCGAAGTGTAGAATTCTTGTTCTACAACCACGGTGCAAGTACTCTAGTCCTCGAGCGACGCCAACTGCAATACGGAACAAGGCTCTGATGTCCAGGTGACAATTTGTATTGGAAGATCCCTTATTATTTAGGAATCTATCTAGGGATCCATTAGAGACGAACTCGTAAATTAGAGCCCTTTTATTTTTGGTCTTCTCATAGCAGAACCCCAAAAGAGCGACTATATTCACGTGTGATGTTCTACTGATGCTAACCACTTCGTTAATAAATTCTTCTCCATTACCTTTTGTCTCGTTCAAGACTTTCACTGCCACATCACGCCCATCATCTAACGTCCCTTTGTATACCACACCAAATCCTCCTTGTCCGACTTTATCTTTGAACGACGTAGTTAACTTCTTAACCTCTGCGTAAGTATACCGCCTTGGTGCTATTGATCCATAGCTCCTTAAGATTTTATCGGCGTAAAAATCATCAAGATTTGCATCTATTCTCCTCCGAACCTGCGAATTATTTGACCCGCGTCTTCTTCTTCTCCTCAAGCAGCAGCATATAATCGAACAAGCTCTCTTCAAGCAGCACCATATAATCGAACAAGCACTCTTCAAGCAGCACCATATAATCGAACAAGCACTCTTCAAGCAGCACCATATAATCGAACAAGCACTCTTCAAGCAGCACCATATAATCGAACAAGCTCCCCTCAAGCAGCAGAATATAATCAAAGCTATTACTACAATCACGATCGCAACTATTCCTATCAAGACTGCAAGTCCTGCAACTCCACCTGCAAGCAAGGAATCATTTAAGTCAATTAGTATAGTTCATTAGGGCGCACACAATATTACAAATGAGAAGTATGGAAACAAAATGAAACTTTTTTAGGACGATGGTTGTTCTCAAATTAGAAAGAACACACACAAACAAAATGAAACATTTTTACACACACACAGATCTAATCCAGAAATATCTATATATGCTTTTCTAATGTTAATCAAGCTCATGAGGCTAATAGAATATTGCCAAGCTAATTATTTTTGAATGCCTTTTTGTTTTTTTTTTTTTTTTCGGTTAATGACTATTTTCATCCTTGAATTTCCATCACTTTTAAAAATTTGTCCCAAGGTTTTCACGTAGTCATGCATAGTCCCTAAGATTTATGATTGTTAAAATAGTTCTTCGGTCCACTCTTGTTAGTGAATTGTCCAGTCAACTAACGGTCCTACACGTCATGGCCAACCAAAAAATAACACATGTAACAAAATGTATTTAAATATGCTACGTCAATTTTATTGCGCCATATCAGTAAAAGAAAAAAATCAATTAACAATTTAAAATAATTTCTTCATAGTTGCTACTTGGCTCAAACTTTGTAAGCCCCTGAAAATTTCTAGGACTCATGCTTGATGGTTTACAATGAGCAAAAATTACTTTTCGTCTCCCAACTATAAAATTAATATCATTTTTAAATCTAAACTACCAAATTCATTATATTTAGTTTTCGAATTAGCAAAATTCATTAACATGCACCATCTCATAGAATTTAATAGTAAAAAAATGTGCCATAACATATTTCAATCAAAGGGCAAACATTGATAAATTTTAGTAGCTATATCTAGTAGTGTAAACCGCAAATTAACATTGACCCATAATTGCAGAGCAAAAAATGATCTTTCCCTAATTTATAATACTTACTTAATCAACTTTATGCACTTTCTTCTTTTGCAGAGGTCAAAGGACATTCCAGATTTGATCTTCTCATCCCTACGATCGGGGGAAATTAAATAGCCACACGATGCATCTATACCTATAATTAGTACATAACCCAATTGCATTTTTTTTTTCTTTAGGGTAAGTAGCCCAATTGCATTTTCATACTGCTGCGACTAGCGACTTCTCCATTATTTTATCCAGAAACCTCAAAAAAAAAAAGTGACCAAAACATAAATAAATAAAAGGCGCAGACCTGGACCAGGAATCTGTTCCTGCAGTGCTCGCCGATCCACCAACCGTCGTGATGGAACCAAGAACTTCCGTGGTGGCACAGTGAACCGCCGCGGGGGAAGTGAAGTTCGGACGTTGACGCACTCGAACGGGTTGTTGCAGCTTACATACTGCTGGTTGTCATCAGACTCAGCACAGAAAGAGTTTGGTATAGAGATCAAGACGAGACATGCAAACATGAAAAACAAGGAAAGGATGGTATGCTTGGAATCATACTAAAAGATATTGAAATATGACATCCAAGAAACCAAGGGGAGACGCCACAAGATAGACTACGCGTATAAGTGCGCGACACAGAAATTGAGAATCATAATGTAAGAACTTCGCCTGAACAAGCTACGCAGAAATTGAGTGGCTTCCAAACGTCTGATTGTCTGCGTTTTTCTTTTTTGTTTTTATTCGCTTGACGAGTTTAGGTCAAGAAGAATTTTCGTCGGTCTTTATCCATACTTTCCAACCACGGAAATTAAGCCTACGAAATGAAACCTATCGACTCTGAGCGCAATGCAATTTCATAAGTGGCCGAAGTTGCCTGTGTGTTTCCTGGTCATTTAAACAAAAATCCGCTTTGACTTAACAAGCTTGCTGACCCAAAGAAGCAACCAAGAGAAAGAGAGATCAGGGAGTAATTTTGAGGTATCTTGGAAACAAATGTCTGACGGTAATTATAATCCCACTAGTATTCTTAGCACCCATTTAGCTCATTACCTCAAACCTAGGTGGCATGTACCAGCTACGTAGTTGGTCCAAAAGAGGCATGTGATAACTAAGTTTGCACAAAGCTGCCGTTGCCCTTCCGCATTTCGACCCCATGCACGCATGATTCCTGGCAATTAATCTGCTAACTGCTTGAAATGGCAATATATATATGCAGCTCAGCCAGTTTACTAAAGTTCTGGACTCCTTAATTGTACCAAAGACTTTATACAAGACCAACCCCGCACCAACGATTGAGAAGCAATAGAAAGGAAAAAAGGAACATACATCTGGATTTACCAAGAGATTTACAACAGCAGGAGGTTCCCGCTTCCCTTAACCTGGTAGAATGTCTCATCCAAGTAGAATGACAACTTAAGAGACTAATAAACACAACTGAAACTGCACCATTTTTGTGATAAGATGAGGCTGTTGATATTACAAAACGATTAGAAAAAAGTAAAAATGCAAGATTCCTCTCAATCTCTGAGCATACATACAGTTACAGAAAAAAATTTATATGAAGGATCACACCCGCCCTTGATAGATTACAAAATCAAGAGTGAAAATAGATTACTTTCTCTAGCATACCTTATTTAATTGCTGTACGTGTAAATTAATCACCAGACTAATCCCTTTCTTCTCCTAAACCTGTCAACACGGTCAGTGCTCATGCGAGACTTTTCAGGCTTGTTTGACTTTCTAAACTTCTCGAGTCGGCTGTCTAAACTGTTTCTAGAAACCTCTGGAAGATCCGAACCCAATTCAAATTTATCTGAAGTTCCACTTTCAGGTTTGTCCGAAGTTTCACTTTCAGATGGTTTGCTCTGCGAATCAGATTCAACTGTTATTTTCTTAGAACCATTTGTGGCTGCTTTCGATTTCCCAATCGTCTGTACAAATTTCTTGAGATGTTTAATAAATTCTGGGTAAAGCTCAAGGTTGCAATGTCCACCTCCACTTAACCACAATGGTTCAAATTTTTGCTTTGAAAGCTCCCAAAGCCGCTTCCCATGGGACCAATCTACAACTTCATCCGCAGTCCCCTGAACATGGGAATACTATGTTTATTAGTAATTTCTGCAAGCATATTGTGGGAAAAGAAAAGAAAACCTCAGGAAAAAGGCCCCCCCAGGGGGGGGGGGACATCATAGTACGGGCCATATCTATGGGCAAAAATCAATAACCCCCCTCAAGTTCCAAAATATTTGATTACACCCCATATGTTTAAAAAAAAATCAATTCCCGCCTTCTGTTTGATTTGGCTGTTAAATTATATGTAAAATTACCAAAATGCCCCTCTAAGAGAAAATTACTAAAAATTGATGTAAAATAAAAATTCATTTTAAAAAATATAAAAATATTGAAACTGTATTTCATTAATCTATTTATTTTTAATTTATTTCTTCAATTTTTATTTATTTATTTTAAATTTTCTTGGAAGGGTATGTCGGTCAATGCACATCACTTTCCGTATGACTTAAGCAGCCAAACCAAACGGAAGGCAAGGATTGATTGTTTTTAAAAAAATATGGGGCATAATAAAACATTTTGGAACTTGAGGGAGCTAATTAATTTTTGCTTAAAGATATGGCATACTATGATGTTTCCCCAAACTTCATACTGTTTCTTTTTGAAGCTAACAGAAAGGCAATGTGATCAGGAGGGAAATCCAAACCATGTAATAAAACAGCTCCCCTTCCCAACATCCGTATGATGAATAAAATGAAGCATCAATAGACAACATACTGCTATATGCTTGATCTATTGTGAAGAATAACTATCACTCCATTAATAAAGGCATCATAAAGGATCCATTTAGCTCCATAAATCTGCAAAAAGCTTGACAGATGACGTTGGATCTAACTTGCTATGCTTGCAAGTCCAGAATAGCAAAAGAACAACTATTGATCCTTGTAATTTCACAAGGTTCTTTGTGATTCAGATGGAAAATTTTCACTAGTTTGCCATGCTAACTCTCAATTTCTTATGTGACTAAGAGAGCATTATTCTACCAAACGAAATATATTCGTCGAAGCCAAGTTAAACGACATGTTCATAATTTGATTTCACACCCCCATCACCACACCCACCACACATGCAGACAGACAGACAGAGAAAATGATGGTAGCAATTATGAAGAGCCAAAACAGACTGCAAATGAAAACTAATTACTACTTACATGTATAACAAGGACAGGACAGTCCACCATGCCGATTTTGTCGATATTCTGAAAGTAAAAATGAAAAGATATCAGTTACCACCAACCAAATGAAACAGGCATGTTTAATAGAATCCTTGTTATGAAAATACCTTAAAGATATCAAACCAGTATGTCCGTTTGACTGGCTATAATACTCTTAACCCAGACAAAATTGGGCTATGTAGAATCACCCCCCTCAAGTTTGGTATTCTTGAAGCAAGATCAAGAGTGGGACCACTACCAACAGACTGACCATATAATATTAATTGTTCATCTTTAACTCCATACTGCTCCTTGAGGCATTTATATGCTGCATCAATGTCAGCATATGTATTACATTCAGATGGCTGTTTCAAGAGAAAAGGAGTGGCTGTTATATTATGAGGATTAGAAGGTAACAATGTCCATGAAAGTAATCAAAAAAATAAGGGAGTCATTCAAGCACAGAATTGTGCCAATCAGAAACTGTTTTTTTTTTATAAGTAAGAAGTTTTATTAAAGAAAAAAGAGAAAAGTACAAAGAATGTACTGACAGAAATTACATCATAGAAACAAAGAAACTTAAGAAATCCTGAAAATCAAGAAAAGGGCCCCCCAAACACGCATTAGCCCAAAAAAACAGATTAAGCAACACACCACCCTGCTATCGCTCAATAGACAAAGCAGAATCCTCAAAACAACGCCTGTTCCTCTCCCTCCAAAGGCTCCACCAAATGTAAGGAGGAATAATCAACCAAATAACCTTAGCGAGAAGATCCTTAAACTTTCTCCCCCAACAAAGCAAAACATCTCCCACCTGCTCCGGCATAACCCAATGAAGATTAACCATATAGAAAACATGCTACCACATACCTCTCGCCACCGGACAATGTAGTAATACATGGTTAATCGACTCTCCATCCCCTTTACATAAGTAGCACCAATCAAGCACATAAAGACCTCTACTCCTCAAGTTATCAGTAGTCAAAATCCTACATGCGTAGCCTCCCAAACAAAGAAGGAGACTCTTGTAGGGACAATAAGCCCCAAAAACAATAAGCGCAATAAAGCTGATATGCAATATCATCTGATACAACAGGCTACAGTATATTTTAAAGTTCTAATAATGGTCAGGAGAATTTTTGCAAGTGTTGCCATTCCTTGCGTGCAGTTGATTCTGAAATCACAATCTTCAAGCCTTTAAATACTTTCAACTTTGTGTAGTGAATAGTCACAAGTTGGACCGGAAAGAACAGGAAAATGCAAAGATCATCAGCCTTGAAAATATTCCCTTTGTCTCAGTAATGAGCTAGTAACTCTCCTCTATTTATAAGGGGCAATCTGTAGTTCAACCCATGGGAGAGAGGATTTGGGAGGCTTTAGGCTACCTCCCATTGAGTACCCCAATAAAATAAAAAACTAACACATAAAAAGGATCCAAGAAAGAAAGGAACAAACTGGTTTTGACAGACTATTTATTGAGACATTACCCATTGATCCCAAGAACTCAAAACAAGACATATCTGGTCACCATACTTTAAAATGTGCAAGCACTGGGCATACAACAATTTATAAGTAAATTTCAAGGTCATCGTCTTCGATGCCATTAGAGCTCAGTTGAAGAGGCAAAAGAGATGGGAGTGGTCACATAGGTCATATAGATCATACTGTACTTAATCCGATGCTATATATACTTGTTGCACAAACTGTTGCATATGCTTGTCATTCACTACATACAAAAATACTTATCCACATTACTTATAAAAAAAAAATACTTATTCCACATTACACATTGCTACATGCCTAGGAATCTTAGTGGTAGGGCTCAGTAGGTAAAAGATGATAGTCACATACTTGTTGACATTCTGCCTCCTTGAATGTTGACTCATAATGTCAGTTTATTGTAAAGAAGGGCATGACAGTATGTGAATGAAGTCCAGAAATACCAAAAGGAAAAAGGATACCATTATTCTTTTCTATGAGATTTTATTTCAACAAAATATAAGAATATTTAAGTACTCTATTAACTGACACCTAGATGGATATAGAAAATTAGTACAAGTCAACATAAGTAGTAAATTTTTTCTTCTCATTACGAAAAGCTGGGAATAGAGAAGCTAGGCATTGAACCTTTCCAGTTGATTGTCCATAGCCAGAGTAATCATACCTGCAGAAGCCACCGTGTAAGCAAGGTTAACTAAAATAAACCAAATGACTATATTATTATCAAAGCTCAAGAAAGAATAGTATATTAAAAAGGCATGCACTTCTGTTTTACTTTCAGCAGTTTTTAATTGATAAAAAGTATCCTTTAACTGTATCTTCATATTTATCCAGCTCCAATAATTGGATCAAATTCCTTATCCATATCACCAGAAGAAATCCAAGATACATGCATTGCAAATGTGATATCAGACCAGACACTCATCAAACCAGACAAAGCAGTGACACAGGCAGCAAGAGGCTCATGAAAGAGCAGAATTAAAGATCAGAATCCTTCAAATATAGTTGAACCATGATATGGGGCCAATTGGCAACTCCTCCATAGGATATTAGCCACTATTAAGTCTTATTAATGTTTTTTTTTTTTTAATGAATAGTCTGAAGGGAAAAATCTCATTAATGTTATTTAGCATAAGTATCTGGTTCAGTTTTATTCTATTATTGAAATTTAGGAGGCAGAGACATTCTGTCAAAATTTCAAGATATGTGCTGCAAGTCTGGATCATCAGTTATAGATTTCTAGAGGTTTTTATATTTTCAGTTAAATCCTCTAACAATCTGCAGCAATTATCCTCTTGAAGTTTGTATGAGATCCCATTCTTCTCTGATATGGGATGCTGGGAAAACACATGCGTGGTTACTGGGAAAACTGTGTGGATGCCAAGATCTATCCTCTGATTCCTCTTATTCTTCGTTTCCTCCTAATATTCTCGGATTACCATTTAGAGCCCAAAAAAGCAACCCAGAAACTGTGTTTCCCCTCTGTTTCAGCTACAACCAAAGCCCTTCCCTAACCCTAATTGGAAGTCGAAACTTAAAATATTCTTCCCATGTTTTCCAGTGACCTATTTCCTAGCTTAATTGTTCACAGCCCAGGCAAAACCACCCTAAACTTATATTTTCCTTCTGTTTTATCTCCCAGACATATCCTTCCTTTAGACCATTAGAAATCATATGTTCCCAGATATCTGCAGAGATTCCTCAAAAAAAAAAAAAAAAAAAAAAAACCTTAACCTTCATATATCAGCTGTCCTCAATAGTTTGGCATCGGAGCTTTTGTCTTCTGTGAAGCAGTTTGATGTTCAGCACAAGTGCACTCATGGAAGAACGGATATTCCATGCTTGCTTTTATTTAAGAGAACAAGTCATCATATCCCAGACCTTCAATTCCATTAAGAAAAGAAAAGAACACCCATAAGGTGAGATCTATTGCATAAGTAGCATCTGTCTAACCACATACACGAAAACAAATTTCCAAATATAATATTGTTGCTTTCCTTTGATATTGTCTTGAAAGCATGTTGTAAAACACTTTTTTTTTTTTCTTGAGTTTAGTTTCTCTCTCTGCCCCCAAGCTAGTACCGCAAATGGCTAAATAGCCATGGTAGATGAGAGCTCAAAAGCTTATGGGCCAGGAATTTCATAATTGTCCTCCTATAGAATAATGAAAATATCCCAAAAAAAAAGGAAAGGAAATTATACGGCCAAACCAACGGAGCGTGTTTAGTCAATTAATAGGGCTAAATACATGTGTGCAACGTCTCTAATTATTTTGTGACGTGTAGTCCAATATTCCTACAGATAAAAGAAATTTTGGATAGTGACACGCCACTGGCAGAGAATGGATGATAAATGCTAATTGTAATTATTTTGTGATATGTAGTCCAATATTCCTACAGATAAAAGAAATTTAGGATAGCGACACGCCACTGGCAGAGAATGGATGGTAAATGCTAATTGTTGTGATGCTAAAAAGTAACCATAAAAGAGTTTCAGGACATTTACAGCAACAAATCAAACTTCAGGTTCTCTCGAATTAATGTACATCTAAAAGCAAACTATACAACTAAACTAGAATACAACATTGGATTCCAGGGTAAAACATATACAAACTTAAAAGGATGAGCTTCATAAAAAACAAAGCAGCTTTTTAAGCAAAGAGAACTATCACCTATTCCCCACACAAAATTACATATGATTGGATTGGATTGGCTAGACCAACAGGTAGTACAGGGAACATACAATCAATTCCCAGGAATTTTTGGGACAATTCAGCACTACCTGCGACTACCACTTCTGTGGAAACAAGAACTACATCTCCTTCTTACACGTATAACTAGTCTCTAAAGCCTGCTATAAATGCATATCAGGCTAAATGAATGCTAAACAGTGATTTTAGTATCTTTGGAAGTAGCAGAGACTATTTTACTTTTGATGCTGGTCAAGAAACTGTGCACAAGGATACTCCGACAGGAATGTTGGAACTTCGGTATCTGAAGGATCAATTGCAGGAATTGCAATGTCTATGTCTTCAGTGGAGAATGGAAATCTGAAATGAAAGAAAAACAAAGACAAAAAATTAAGGAATACAATCAAAACCATGAAAATTAAGGCATACAATCAAAACCATGAAAATTTCTAAACACCATCTTTACGGAAACTACAGAAACTCTCTAAACACCATCTTTAGTAAAGATTCTTTACGAAGAAATTAGGCTTTCTCTCTTATGATATTACATGCGAGTCCCTAATCTCATTAAGAGATTCAACAAGCAGAGCAATTTGATGTAATTAGTGGTATTATGACATGTTGTCTTACAAAAATCTAGATTAGATTCTACCAATGGCCTCCCACAATAAAGTGAAACAAAATGCAGATTAGATTAAAAGCGAACCCAGCAATGTTATAAAAAACGAAAACTAAAGCAATCAACTGACAAACTAATACCTGTGCGAGGGAAGATCTAGAGAGACAGTCGAAAAAACTATTAGCCTAAAAACAATGGTCCAATCGAAAAGAGTGCCTATAAAAAAAAAATAAACATGAAAACTAGTTACTAATCCATTGCAGCAGATATTTCTTTATTATATTCCTTAAAAATACATTATCCCTCCAACATAGGACATGCTCAAAAAATTTGATGATTAATAAAGTGACAGTAAAAACTCCATCATTATTACAACAGGGAGAGAAAATGTAGTTAAAACCGGGCGATGTTTTTCTTCAGCAAATTGATAGATATATGGGCGATGGTGTGGAGCACGTGGACCTACAATTGGAGTCTAATGTTTAATATTTTAAGTCAAAATTAATTTAAAACAAAAAGACGTTTAGCTTCTCTTTGCGTAACCTCTAACCTCCAAACACAAACACAGAAAATAACATTCAAACTAAAACTACTCTACCGAATAATCTTTGAAACTTATCCATAGACTTTTGCATCTTAAAATTTCACAGAACCATGGCAAAAACTAAAATATTGCAAAAGAACTTAATACCTGTGCGAGAGAGAGAGAGAGCGAGAGGGGCGATAGAGAGAGAGAGAGAGGGAGTGTGAAGCAGAGAGGAAGAAATTTGAAACGGATCGGTTTTTTCAAAAACGGGTCGGTAAACATAATATGGGTCGGTTTTGTGGGTCGGTTTCATTAAATGAGGTGGCATCGTTTCAGCCATTAGATTGCTATCTTCTAATCTAGGCCGTCCACTCACACAATAACAATTCGCACAATTTGAACGACTTGGTTAACTTCTTAACCTTTGCGCAAGTATACCGCCTTGGTGCTATTGATCCATAGCTCTTTAAGATTTCATCTGCGTGAAAATCATCAAGATTTGCATCTATTCTCCTCCGAACCTGCGAATTATTTGACCGGCGTCTTCTTCTCCTCAAGCAGCGTTTAATCCAACAAGCGACAATTACTACAATCACGATCGCAAGAGCTGCCAAGACTGCAAGCAAGGAATCTTTCAAGTCAATTAATAGTTCATTAGGGGGCACAGAAAGAAAATGGATAGCTCTTGATTGCACTTTAGAGGAAGGATTAAGAAAGAAATTAGAATAACTTTTTATACGATATTCGTTATCCTACCAGCCAATATAATTAGACCCACCAGCGGGTTCTCATGTTCTGCAACAAGAAGAGAAAGTTAGAGCACGTTTGGTATACAAAAATTCTCAGGATTTTTTTGAATTCTCAGAATACAAAATATTCTACAACAAACATCATTCTTAACACTACATAAAAATAACTAAAACACGCATACCAATAAACGTTAACATCACCTAAAAATTCTCAAAACACAAAAAATTCTCAAAAAATTCCCTAACCAAACACCCTCTTAGATTGTTGGTATGGAAAGCTGGGAAAGGCCGGAAAGGGAATATTACAAATGAGAAGTATGGAAACAAAATGAAAAACGTGTACCAAGAAAAAAAAAAATGAAAACCGTGAAAGATCCTCATTGCCACCCGCATTATAGAATACAAAAGCATACGATTACGGCCCATACCTCGTGAATCTTGGAGTTGGGACGCGGCATGAGAGGCACCTGAGACAAAAAGAAAAATGAAAATCCGGAAAAGAGAAAAAAGAAAGAAGAATAAATATTTCTTCTTTTTTTTTTTATGGTGATGAGAATTTTCACATCAATTTTTTTTTTAAAAAAAGAATATCCAAACATAATATTGCCCTATGAGCAGAATACAGAAATATCTATATATGCTTTTCTAATTTTGAACAAGGAAGATATCTATCAATCAGAGCTCCCCCTTTTTCCGGCTTTTGCTTTACCCTTTTTTTTTTTTTTTCTATAGATTAGGGGTTTTGAGCAGAAGAGAACGTTATTTTCTTGCTAATAATTTATTGTGTTAGCTAATTGGGTCAAATTTTGTAAGCCCCTGAAAATTTCTAGGACTTATACATGCTGGATGGTTTACAATGGGCAAAAATTACTTTTCATCTCCCGACTAAGCAAAATTCACCTACACCTTCTCATAGAATTTAATAGCAAAAAATATGCGATAACATATTTCAACTATAATATTGCTAAAGGGTAAATATTAATGAATTCTAATAGCTCTAAATATGATAGATCTAATAGTTTGAGCCGCAAATTAACATTGGCCATAATTACTGAGCAAAAAAATATGATCTGTCCCTAATTTATAATACTTATTTAATCAACTTTATGCACTTTCTTCTTTTGCAGAGGTCAAAAGGACATTCCAAATCTGATCTTCTCAACCCTTTGATCAGTGAAAATTAAATAGCCACACGAGACATCTACACCTGTAATTAGTACACAACCCAATTGCTTTTTTTTAAGGATAAGTAACCCAATTGCATTTTTCATACTGCTGCGAATAGTGACTTCACCATTATCCAGCAACCTGAAAAAAATGACCAGAAAATAAATAAATAACTTTGCAACCCTGGAACAGCTACAAGTACTGCTTGCCGATCCGCCAACTGTCGTGATGGCACCATGAACTTCCGCGGTGGCACAGAAAACCGTCATGGCGGATGTGGAGTTCGGACGTTGACGCATTCATACAGGTTGTTGCAGCTTATATACTGTTGGTTGTTATCAGACTCAGCACAGAAAGAGTTTGGTATAGAGATCAAGACGAGACATGCGAACATGAAAAAACAAGGAAATGATTGTATGCTTGGAATCATACTAAAAGATTGGAATGATATCCAAGAAACTAAGGGGAGACATCATGACTACGCGTATAAGCACGCGCGACGGAGAGAAAAAGAGAGCAACTCCGAAATTGAGTGAAGCATTAAGAAAGAGAAATTCAGAATCATAATAGACCGTTTAAGCCATATGTATGTATTCATTGTATTGTGCAAAGGGCTATTATATGAGTGTGTGCGAGTGGAAGGCTGAGATTAAAAGATAGACATCTGACGGCTGAAAAAGGTTACATCATGTAATGAAAACTCAAGTTAGATCCGACCCATTTTTTCCATTACCGAACCGTTTTTAAAGACCCAACCCGGTTTCACTTTCTCCATTCCCTCTTTCTACTTCGACGTTGTCTCTCTCTCTCGCTCGCACAGACCTCTCTCTCTCTGTCGCACAGACAGAATCGTAAGTAAGTGGACAGACTCCATGACTCCATCTTCTTAAGAGTTCGACTAGCTCCCTTCTCAGCTGGCCCTTTTGCACATTGCAAAAGCTCCCTATAATTTTGGGAATCAAACAGTATATGCGGGAGAAAGTTCTCACCACAAACCAAAAAAGGAACAGTTTTCGAACTATTCACACCAGTTTAAGCTCTTTATTATCAAATTGTATTGAGATAAATAAAAAATTCCATTGCTGACCACATATAGCATCGCCACAATGCAAATATGCAAATGATGAGATCATATGGGACAACTCTTTTACTAGGCACAATAGTTTGCAATGAAAAACAAGTTAGTAGCTAGTCATGAGTCACAATTTGGGATTATAACACCTGGTGTATGTGAGGGATAAGAATGAGGGTTGGATTGAAGGGTTGGAAGAGTTCTTTCTTCTTCTTTGTTTCCAGACTGGGTGATGAAGTCCCTCAACCAATACCACAAGAATACATGGCAGGAGTTGTAGAAATAGAAATATGTACGCCTATTGATCGAGTTCCTGTTTCATCGAAATCGCATCTTATTCATATCTTGTGCTTCACAAACAGGATTGCTAGCTCTCATTCTAGTTCGGCTTTTTTAAATGCCTCAAGAGATGCAGAAATGGTTGCACAATCACTAGAGTCACTCTTTAACACCCAAAAGGGGTAAAATTTTAAATAAAATATTGAAATTTGGAGAAATAGAAAGAGAGAAGCAAAAGAGAGAATACAAACATTAAGGTCGCTCTAAGTCCACTGTCCCAAGAAGTCCTGGCTGCTTCATCTTAATTAGAATGGGATAATTAGAAGCGTACGCGAAGGACATTTATTGCAGGAAAAGTTTTTTGATCCATCGCATAACATCAAAAACAATTAGCAACCTCAAAACAAGCACAAATTTTTGAAGCAAACGTCAAGACGATGAAGTGTGAAGTGCTATTTAGAATTTCTACCCAATGGATCATTAGGATGACACAGATCTGTGCGATAGAGAGAGAGAGAGAGCGTCGAAGCAGAGAGACAGAATGGAGAAAGCGAAAACGGGTTGGGTCTTTAAAAAAGGTTCGGTAAGGGTAAAATGGGTCGGATCTAACTTAGGTCATGTGATCTTTTTTCAGCCGTCGATGTCTATCTTTTAATCTCAGCCCTCTACCCACGCACACTCATACTAGCACCTTGCACAATAACCGAACCCGAAGTTCCTGAAAAAGCTGCTAGGCAGAGATTGAGTGGCTTCCAACGTCTCTTCGTCTGGGTGTTTGTTTGTCTTCTTTGCTTGACGAGTGTAGGCCATGAAAAAGTTATTCAGTCTTTATCTTTCTTATTTTTATAAATTATTTGTCAGTCTTTTGTCGGTGCTTTCGACCGACCTTGGAAATTAAGCCGTGAAATAAAAGCCATTGACTTCAAAAGTCGCCAAAGTCGCCTGTGTGTTTCTAGAAGGACAAGTGTTGTCGTACCAATCTAATCTGCAATTCTCAGGATATGTTTTCATGGTTCATCAATAAAACCCGAAATCTCTATGTCATGACATGTAGGACAGGGATCTCCCCAGAAAGGGTCCAAAACATCAGCCACGCTGGAATGGATGCAGGTGGTGCATGTAACGCTCATCAACTACAAACATAAGTACCGGAAGAACAAGGACGACAGTGAAGCAAAGGGTAGGAGGTCTTGGCATTCGCCTTATGCATGAAATTAATATTTCCTTGGTTTCTCGTCTAGCTTGGAGAATGGTACATGAGGAGGATAGCTTGTGGGTTAAGATATTACAGAGCAAATATTTTCGAGCAGGTTCCTGTTGGCAATTTAAGGTGGGCAACAATTCTTCATGGGTGTGGAAAAGTATTTTCAGTGTGCTGGCCCATCTTACAATTGGTGCTTGCAATATTATAGGGGATGGTCATAATACCCGAGTATGGAAGGATTCGTGGATTCCTTCCTTGCCCAATTTTGTTCTGCAGGCAATAGACTATAGGGGAGTTGAGGATAAAGAGCTTATGGTGGCAGATTTAATACTACTTGAGCCTCCTCGCTGGGACTTGGTTAAGTTGGAGCATCTTTTTTCTAGTGGCTCGGTGGCTGAGATTTTAAAAATTCCTCTCCAGATTGATAGTAGACGGGATGCACTAGATTGGATTCTTGATACCTTGGGTAAATTTTCAACAAAATCCATGTCTAGTGCCCTGGTCCAGCAGAGATTTAATCTGAATTCTCCTTATGTGGAGAAAATGTGGAAAAGGCTATGGGGTCTCAAGCTCCATGATCGTCTCAAGCTTCTATTGTGGAAACTTGCATGGGACATTCTTCCTACAAAAGGTAAGGTGGTTGAAAGAATTGGTGGGAGTAGTGAGGAGGAGGATACTCTTTGTGGTCTCTGTCAGTGTGGGGTAGAAACTAGCCAACATCTCCTACTAGATTGTGTATTTGCTAGAATTATCTGGCGTCAGTCTCCTTGGAAGATGGATTTGCAGGCTTATGCTCATATGTCTATGCAGGAATGAGTTCATTGTATTATTGATCTAGTTGTTTTGCTTGGGCTTCCTGCTGAGGAGATGCATCGCTTCCAGATTTTTGCCACAAATATGGCTAATTTAATATGGGTCGCTAGGAATAAAAAAAGTCCATGATGATAAGTCTACGGAGGTGCAGCTCCTTTCTAAACAGATTAATCGGCTTGCTCGAGAACACTCTAAAGCTTGGGAAACCAAAATATCAACAGGGTGTCAAAGATGGCAATCTCTTCCTCCTAGGTTTATTAAAATAAATTCTGATTGTGCCATTTGAGAAGAATTTTCTGCGATAGCAGCTGTGCTTCGTAATAATCTTGAGCGAGTAGTGGGAGCTTGTGTGCAGAAAGTAGGGCCTAGTCATCCTTTAGTTGGGGAGGCAATAGCAGCTCAGATGGGAGTTGAAAAAGCCAAGAATTTTGGTTAGGGGCGAGTAGTTCTGGAATGTGATTCTTCAGAAGTGGTGCGGGCTATAAATTGTTTTCCTTTAATAACGGATTAGAGAATCAACAATGTTGTTTCTAATATCCATCATCTTTTAGGTGATATGTAGGAGTGAAGGGTCATACATGTTCATCGTGGTGCAAATTCGGTTGCACGTCTTTTGGCTCGTTGGGCCGCCTCAAAGATTTCTCTTGGAGGCTTCCCCGTTTTCATTGAGCATTTTTCAGATTTATTTTGGTTGTACGAGGGACTGATCCCCTTCTTTATTTTTGTGTTTCCTGTTTTTTCGTTCCGGATATGAATAAAGTTGCTGTTTTGCAAAAAAAAAAAAAAAAAACTACGCATAAATTGAGTGGCTTCCAACGTCTGATTGTCTGGGTTTTTATTTTTTGTTTTTATTCGCTTGGCAAGTATAGGTCAAGAAGAATTTATTGTCGGTCTTTTCCAGCCACGAAAATTAAGCCAATGAAACAAAACCTGTTGACTCTGAGCGCAATGCAATTTCATAAGTGGCCGAAGTTGCCTGTGTGTTTCCTGGTCAATTAAACAAAAATCCGCTTTGACTTAACAAGCTTGCTGACCCAAAGAAGCAACCAAGAGAAAAAGAGAGATCAGGGAGTAATTTTGAGGTATCTTGGAAATAAATGGCTGACGGTAATTATAATCCCACTAGAGTCTAGTATTCTTATCACCCATTTAGCTCATTACCTCAAACCTAGGTGGCATGTACTAGCTACGTAGTTGGTCCAAAAGAGGCGTGTGATAACTAATTTTGCACAAATTAAGCTGCCGTTGCCCTTCCGCATTTCGACCCCATGCGCGCATGATTCCTGGCAATTAATCTGCTAACTGCTTGGAATGGCAATATATATATGCATCTCAGCCAGTTGGAACGGAACCAATAATGTGAAAACCAGTTTTAGCGGACAAATCATTGCTGCGACAGCTGAATGTATTGGAAGGCGCCGAAGATGGAGTGGTTGATGAAGAACCGTAGCACAAGGTAAGGTTTCCAAGTCATGGGCATAGCTGAAAAGGTAGTTGAAGGTTGTGTTAACATATCGAGAAGGACAAGTATTATCGTACCAATCTAATCTGGCAATTCTCAGGATATGTTTTCATGGTTGATCAATAAATCCCGAAATCTCTATGTCATGATATGTAGGACAGGGATCTCCCCAGAAAGGGTCCAAAAATCAGCCACGCTGAAATGGATGCAGGTGGTGTAATGCTCATCAACTGCAAACATAGGTACTGGAAGAACAAGGGCGATAGTGAAGCAAAGCTGGAGAAGGTGGAATATCAAGGAGAGTTGGAGCATTGTACTGAATCCGTTGACTTCCAGCTTTGGAGGGAATATATAATTGGGTGGGTGGCTTTTCTCCCTATGTTAAGAATGATCTGGTAGAGACGATATTGCCAGTCTATGACTATGCCTCCGTAAGCAAATGTCTGAGAATTTTGATGTGGTTGTCAAACATGGGTTTTCTATTCCAACACCCATGTAATCATTGTAATGTGATGTTGATATACTCTAAGATGTGTTCCATCCGAAAATATTTATGATGTGTAATCACGGGTCCTCTTTTTTCAGCTTCCACAGGAAATTGCTCCTTGTATCGGTAATTGTCGAGCTCATTATTCGTGAACTTGGAAAATCGTGGAACTTGTAAAAACGATCTGGTATATAAATACTGTTTAAGATTTGTCGGTATCGGTGATTGTCTAGTTGCAAGAACAGATTTCCTTTAATATCAGTTAAGATTTGTCCCTAGCGATTCTCAGGTCGCATATACTTCTTGAATATCCTCAAAATTTCTGTTTATCATAACAACCCCCCTTAATTTCCTGAATTTCATGTGATTTTTTTTAATGTATTTTATTTTTCTGTTCTTTTACTGGACTTTGATTATAAATTACTGGACTAAGAGCATTCATGTTTCAAATTTCTAGTATAAGGGATTAAAATCTCGTTTGGGATGAATACACTTTTTGTTTGGAAATATAATTCAAATAATGAAATTTATATTTTCTTATCAGTGTTAGAAATAAAAAAATTTAAACTAATAAAAAATTATTTATACTAAGAAAGGGAGAGAATAGATAAGTGAGACAAAAGATTTAAGTGGTTCGTTCATAGACCTACATCCACTGTGGGAAGGCCAACTGAGTAGATTTGTTTTCTCACTTATATTTTGATGAGGTTACATTGAGGCTTTTTATAAGCCTTTGATTTCAATAGCCCACATTGATAAAGCAATGTGGGACTCTAATATTTTTAACATTCCTCCGCAAATTCAAGGTGGACACACGTTGAGTTTGAACTTACAAAAAATAATTTAAGGGAAACTAAAAACGCCGGAAGGTCGCCGGAGTTGTGCCGGAAGGTCATCGGAATGATGCCGAAGGTTGCCAGACTGAAGCCGGAAGGTCGTCGAATTGATGCCGGAAGGTCGCCGGACTGATGTCGAGAAGTCGCCGGATTGACGCCGGAGGTTCGCCAGAAGGCCCAAGAAAAGAACTAAATCAGTCCAAACTAGACTAGGCCTAAACTAGGCCAAGCTAAGCCAATAAGAGTGCTGGCTAGCATGGGCCAAAGGATCGAAATGGCTCCAATACCATGTTAGAAATAAAAAATTTAAACTGATAAAAAATTATTTACTAAGAGAGGGAGAGAATAGATAAGTGAGACAAAAGATTTAAGTGGTTCGGTCCATATACCTACATCTACTGTGGAAGGCCCAACTGGGCAGATTTGTTTTCTCACTTATATTTTTTATTAGGTTACATTGAGACTTTTTATAAGCCTTTGACTTCAATAGCCCACATTATTTTAGCAATGTGGGACTCTAACATTGCTTTAGCCTACATTCTTGAATTTCATGTGATTTTTTTTTAATGTATTTTTATTTTTCTGTTCTTTTATTGGACTTTGATTATAAATTACTGGACTAAGAGCATTCATGTTTCCAATTTCTAGTATAAGGGATTAAAATCTCGTTTGGGATGAATACACTTTTTGTTTGGAGATATAATTCAAATAATGAAATTTATATTTTTTTATCAGCTTGAACTTTTAGGACAAGTAATAGATTTACATGGTATTAAAGTCATGGTAATTTCAATTTCACCCATCAAATATAGGAGGTCTGACTTGTGCACCTGCATAAATAATAAACTTTGTATCTTCCATCAAATTTGTTTGTCAACTTTGTGGATGAAAGTTTAACATAAGGACTTATTTTGTAAAAATTACAAACTCAGGACTTCATCAATTGACGCCATCCCTTGGAAACAAAAATCTTTTCTTTTTTTTTTTGCACCTCTCTTTGGAAAGACAGTTGACCACATCAAATTCTTCAAAATTATTGTACAATCTTACTCACTTCAAATATTGGGCTTTTGACATCACGAAGGTATATATGGAAGAGTACACCAACTAAAAATTCACAAAGGGATGCTTTCTGAATGAGAAGATTCTTGAGGTGACCTTGTAGGCAAAACTAAGGAAGGTTTTGGTGGTAATTGTAGGGATTGAAGGCTACCTTCCAGCATCTCTATCACCTTACTCATTGATGGCCGGTCTGAAGGATTTGTCAGAATGCACCACAAACTCACTGTTATCATCTTATGAATCGTGTCTTCTTCTTCTCTTGTTATTTCCCCAAACATATGTAAACCCTCTGATCTCCGTTCGAGTTCGGTATAAATGCAGTCTGGAAAATAATTTTCACTGCTCTGAGAGGTTCCATCGAGAAATTCTTCTCTTCGGCCTCCAACCATTTCTAGAATTAACATGCCGTAGCTGTAGACGTCAGACTTGTGAGAGACTCCACCAAAGCATCGATTGAACACCTCTGGCGCAATATACCCAACAGTTCCTCTCATGCCTGTCATCGACACAATACTCTCTTTTGTTTTGCAAAGTTTAGCAAGGCCAAAATCTGAGATCTTTGGGCACAAATCTTCATCCAACAGTATATTGTGAGGTTTTATGTCGAAGTGTAGAATTCTTGTCCTGCAACCACGGTGCAAGTACTCTAGTCCTCGAGCGACGCCAACTGCAATAGGGAACAAGTCTCCGATGTCCAGGTGACAATTTGTATTGGAAGATCCCTTATTACATAGGAATATATCGAGGGATCCATTAGAGACGAACTCAAAAATTAGAGCCCTTTTATTTTTGGTCTTCTCATAGCAGAACCCCAAAAGAGCGACTATATTCACGTGTGATGTTCTACTGATGCTAACCACTTCGTTAATAAATTCTTCTCCATTACCTTTTGTCTCTTTCAAGACTTTGACTGCCACAATACGCCCATCATCTAACGTCCCTTTGTATACCAGACCATATCCTCCTTGTCCGACTTTATCTTTGAACGACTTGGTTAACTTCTTAACCTCTGCGTAAGTATACCGCCTTGGTGCTATTGATCCATAGCTCTTTAAGATTTCATCTGCCTGAAAATCATCAAGATTTGACCGGCGTCTTCTTCTCCTCAAGCAGCATATAATCAAACAAGGCACAACCACCACAATCGCGAACACAACTATTGCTCCTGCAACTGCAAGCAAGGAATCATTTAAGTCAATTAGTATAGTTCATTAAGGCACACACAATATTACAAATGAGAAGTATGGAAACAAAATGAAACCCCCAGACGCTTGGTAGTAACCATTGTTTGGGTCTGGGTTTGGCGTAGTTATCCATGACGGATTTGGGGCTGGAGATGGACCTGAGACAAAAAGAAAGAAGAAGAAATATTTCTTTTTTAGGATGAT